>JZKD02S1895309.1:0-16812 GCA_000966675.3 Picea glauca | reverse complement strand
CACTACTAACTGGTTCTTCTGTGCAACTGTAAACTCAGGTGGGGTTACTCATGTACTCAATAAATGAACTGTGTCTACAAAATAGTCATCAACCATTTGTACTGTAAATAAGTGTGTGTCTCATAAGTTTTCATCCAAATTTCCTACGTCTTCTCCTTATAATATGCGTGATAAGTGATCAGGTCCTGAATTAAATTTTCTTGGTTTCACAATTACCTAAAAGTCATATTCTTGAAACAATAATATCCATTTGCATATTCTCCCCCCCCCAACATTGTCTTAGCATAGAATGGTTTGTGTGCATCTTAAAGTGTGACCCCGACAAGTAATGTCTAAACTTATGCAATCCATGCACCATTGCTAATCCTTCACATTTTGTAGTAGTATAGTTTTGTTTAGTAGTTGACAACTTCTTGCTTGCAAATGTAATGGGATTATCTATATCTCCTTCTCCGGGTGAGCTAATACTATGCCTAAAGCTATAGATGATGCATCCATGTGAACATGAAACTCCTTCCAATCTGGAAATATCAAAATTGGCGCGGTAACCAATTTCTACTTCAAAGTATCTAAACCTTTTTGATATTCCTCACTCCATTGAAACATGTTCTCCTTATTTAGAAAATTTTCCATCGGGGTTGTAATCTACGCATATCCTCTAATGAAATTCTTGTAGTTCCATGTATTACCCAGTGTTTCTTGTAATTGTCGCACTGAAGTAGGTGGTGGTAAGTCAACAATCACAACAATCTTCATAGGATCTACCAACAACCCTTGATTACACACTACATGGCCTAGTAAGATACCAAATGGTGCACAAAAAATGCACTTCTTCAAATTCAATGATATCTAAAACTGCCTACACCTATCCAACATCAAGAACAAAGTCTTAATATGATATTTCAATAAGTTGAACATCATCCAATCATCTAATTATACTTCTAAGAACTTATGGATGAATTCTTTAAATTATGCTAAAACCACTCTAGAGAATATTGTTGGTGCATTATTCAATCCAAAAGGAATCATTGTGTACTGGTAACATCCCCATTATGTCGCAAATATAGTCTTATATCTATCTTTTTGCACAATCTTGATATGATTATACCTTGAAAATCCATCAGTGAATGAATAAGCTTCTTGTCCTCCTACATTATCTAACACTTCATCTGTAAACGGTGTAGGAAATGGATCATGTAAGCAAGCATCATTTAACTTCCTCATATGTATAGAAATTATGATCCCTCTGGTCTTATTATCCTAAACCACCATTGGACTAATCCACTCTGATTCTACGACAGGTTCAATAATTCAAACTTCTAACATCATGTCTATCTCTTCTTTTACCTTTTGCTTATATATCGGTTTCAATCTGTATGGCCTCTGCTTCACTGGATTAGCATTTGGATTCAAGGGGATATTCATCTCTCCTAACTCCCCAAGAATCCCTTTCATCTCTAAAAAAGTAGTCAGAAACAGGTCTTAATATTCACGCAATAAATCGACTATATTCTCAACAATTTTTTCATTCCAATAGTCTTCTATGTTCACAAATTTGGGCTTATATTCTATACCAATATTTACTTTGCATGTTATCAATGGCTTTGCATATACAACCAATTTAAGTTGTGGTCCTTCTACTACACACTCTCCTTCAGATTATGGTATTTTCAATTTTCTTCGATCTTCATCCTCCTCTTGGTCTTCTTTAGCAACATTATAACAGTGCAACAATTCTTCAATTGTCATAGTAGATCTATGCATGATACATATACGTACTAGTTCTATCGAGTCTTCCGAAGAAAAAATATTGTTCTTGATAACCTGCAAAGTTGAGTCAATCAAAGGAGCATCATATTCAAAACTAAAGGTTACCTTAAAATTACGAGTCAATTCTTCCCAATCTATAGTTTATCTGTGCACTTCCAGTTCCAAGTACCAATTTTTTGAGATTGTGTCCAAGGTGTGTACAAACAAGTGTTTCCATTCTTTCCTAGCTACTTTACTCCATATCGCAATACACTATGTAAAATGCTCCATCATACAACTAAATTATGTATACTTCTGCATAGTATCTTTATTCACTATCTCGAACCCGACTTGTAATAGCCTTCTACACTATTTTCAGTCTCTTATTCCATCCTTATGCATGGCCCACCATCTTCCCTAGGTTTCTTTCAGCGTGACATCTAACACTAATAATCCTTGTTGATATGATATTTGCAATTCAAATTTTATTATAAAAGAAGTTATATTGGTTAGTCTGTCATACCTTGGAGGATAACATACCTTAGTTCCAATCCATCGCAACGCCCGTGTAATCCAAGCACTTTTCCTTGTAGACACTTCATGCAATCTCTGTTGCCAATTCTCCAAAGTTTCTTCTGAATCTGATGCACAAGAACTAATACTTCTCCAACCATGTACACCATCAGTTGTAGGATTCACATAATTGTCCATCCACAGGATCATTTTATACAGGTTATTGAGCTCTTTTCCCTTTACCGGTTCTACATACCGTCTTCCTTCAACATGATCCAATGATGTAGGAGCATCTCTCCATGTCATCCATCCAGCCAGCCAGTCACGTCAAGCACACACGTTCAAATCTGAAGAGAGGCGTTGCCCTCATTTTTATTTAAAATTGAATGTAATTAAATGCTTAAGATGTTGAGTTGGGAAGTCGTTCCTTTGTGCAGGCGTAGAGTAGATAGGCCTTTAAATGATTGTAAGGCTGAGATCTAGATCTGGATAATGGACTAGACAACCCATTCAATGTAATTGAATAGGGTAGGTAGACTTGAGGGAAGAGCTCGAAGAGCCCCTCAGGTAAAAAGGGATTTAGTATCTCATTTTGGAGGAAGAAAGTGAAAGAGCATAGTAGAGTTAGAATCTGCGAGTAGAGAGCAGAAGAGAAGGAGTCGAGACCTTGTTACAGGATGTGCTCAGGAACACCTTGTAAATACAAGCGTTTTCCATATTTAATACAAATAGCAGTTTTTCCTGCATGACTATGTGTTAAATGAATGTTTGTGAATGTTCTTTTGTATGTTGTAGATGTATGTCGTAGGTTTTCATTTGCAGGAGTGTGTCTGATTTCAAGTGAAGGTCTTTTAGGTTTCATGTCAGGAGGGCATGATAGAGTACTGTGGTCTCTAAATACTAGTGCACTGAAGCACTTCTGAATTCTGCGGGTTCAGACAAAGATGTGTTGTGGGCACAGAAACTGGAATCAACAACTCGACGAAGGCCGTGAGGTTGTTGAACACCTTAGGAGGCAGGGTTGTGTAGGAGATACACAATTGCAGACAGAAGCTCTGAGGATTTTTGTGAAGCTCTTCCAGGTGGGTATTGAGCCAGTGCAAGGAGTGCACAAAGGAAGAACTTTGTCGAGAGTTCATTGAAGAAACAAAATCACTAAGGATTCTGAGAGCTCTTCCAGGTGGGCATTGAGCATATACACAGGATTATTGAATACCTAGAAGCACTCAACAAGAGGTTGCTTGGGTAGACGGAGATCCAGGAGGGCATCCAAATTCTCCATTTGACAAAGAAAAAAAAAAGTAAGTTTTCCCAGGAGGTCGAAGCTACAGAAAAGCTCAGGATGGATAGCACCTTTGTGTGCACGTAAAGACTCTACACAGGCACAGAATCCCTTGAGGATTCGAGATAATCACTTTAGGAAGAACAACGTCATTAAGAGCGCAGGCGAGGACTCAGATTCATGGAGCTCGCAGGAGAAGAACCGAGGTTGAGGCCTTTGGAAAATCGAAATTCTTCTAAGTCTGCGAAGAAAACGTGAAAGGAAGCTCAAAGAGGAGGCACAATAGCCGTCCGTTCATATCATAGATGAATTTGGACCATTGAAAGGTCATCACGTCCAGAAGGCAGCGTAGGAGAGGTGCATAGGAGAATAAACTGAGCCATCAGATCTTGAGCAGAGAACCCGACAGTTGTTAGATCTGTCAGGAGTTGCGAGGGAGTTAAGCCCTCATACAATAAAAAAAAAGTGAAAGTCCCGAGGGAGTTCATATCGGGAATTCGACGTTCGTGAGTTCGAAAATCCGGAGGCGGGAGTCCGAGAGCTTAACATTAGAAGCCCCGAAAGAGCGAAGACATTTGGATTGTTCGTTCGGTAGAGGACACGTGCCGCGAGATCCTCTCTACCGGGGACTCGAACATCGGAAATTAGAAGAGGAAGTCTTTCGACTTCACGAGTGACGAAAATGCGAAAAGGTGAGAACTCCACATTGTGGACCTATTTGATGTCACGTCAGAGAATCGGGATTCGGAAGATCGGGGATCCCGTGGACAAGAGGTCCATACATTTCGGCATTTAAAAGCCTGAAATCACGAAAGGAAGGGAAGGCTGGGACCACAGTGATTTTGGCATTTCGTGTGTCGACATATCGGGAATCGAGAGGTCTGACCCTTGAATGAGTAAAATCCAAAAGAGATAAGGTTGCGGTATTATGAGGACTGGTCACTTGGACTGGAGCATAGCCAGACAGGGCTAAGACAGGAAAGGGTTGAGTCAGCATTTCAGTGACTGAGGGATCACGAGAATAGTAGTTCTCATGAAAATGGGAATCATAAAGTCCCGAGACCCGAAATTAAGTCGGGGAAAGCTCACGGTTGAGTGCAGAAGACCGTGAGGAGAGATAAGGACCTGTGGATCGATTTTAACCAAGATTCTAGTGGGAATCAAAGAGCCGCTTCGGCTTGGAGAAAAAAAATAGAACGATCCTTTTGACCGGGAGGTCGGGCGCAGAGATTCTATTGGGGCTGCGTCAGTTAATTGTATCAGAGCGAGACTTCACTTGTATATTTCAGGTGAAACGAGAAGGAGTAAAAGAAAGATAGAACATTGAAGACTCTGTGGTGATTGTTCATAGGTAGGCAACAATCAAGAAGACAGTCAAGAGGACTGTGGAAGAGGTTGAAGCACTCAGGTTTGTAGAAGTGAGTAGCAGATTTTCCAGGAGGGTAGACAGAGACACCACCATGGCTACTAAAGGCCGTAGGTATGCTGGGAGGAAAAACACAGAGATGTTGAGTACAGTCGAAAGGGGGAAAGAACTTGCCAACATCAGGGCAAGAATGGAAGAGCTTGAACTGCGGATGCAGCAGAAACCCAAGCCGAGATGGGTATATGAATGACCCATGATGAAGTCAAAGTTAAAATGGCCAGTCAAGAAGTTGATGGCTAGAAGACAGCGTGTACTGTTAAGAGGATGGGTGAGATATACTGAAAACCTCGACGGACCTAAGGAAATGGTTTAGATATGTGAACCGGATATTGGGAAAGATCTCGGTGAAGAGAATAAAATGGGATCAACAGAAGATCTCAAGAACTTCCAGGAGGGTAGAGAAGAAATTCCAAATTGCCAGGTGGGCAGGGAGTTGAGATCGGCTAAAGATCTCATGAACTGTCAGGAGGAAAGTCAAGGAATTTCAAATTTCCAGTTGGACAATGATATGAGGTCGCTGCGGGATCTCGAAGATTTCCAGGAGGGTAGTAGAAGCATCCCATATTTTCAGGTGGGCAGGGATGAGCAGATGAGACTATCTAAGGGTCTCGTGAACTCATAAATGAGTTGGAATCAACCTGAGGAGATGACGGAGCAGATGAGCTCAGAGGTGGATTTAGATCAGCAGATACAACTGATAGAGAATGAAGATTCATGTGGTTTTCCAAGCCATGTGGATGAAGATGATGACAAGTTAAAAACTTTCACCATCCGAGAGGCCAATCTGAGGAGCCTTATAATGATTGGGGGAATCGAGATATTCCTACCACTTGCCCAAGAGGAGGTAGAAATATGGGTTGTAGATGCAACAACCACAGAAGAAGAACAACTAGTTGCGACCGTCAAGGAAGAAGGATTGGAGTAGATATCTAAAGTTTCCCAAGTAGAAGAGGATGATAAGAATTCTGAGGAATGGTTCAATATTTTCAGCCAGGAGACTGAAAAGACTGCAACATGGGAGCTTGCAGTAGCAGAAGAAGAAGAAGACAACTTTAGTTTGGCTGATCTGTATGAACAAATTGAAGACCTGGAGAGAAGGGTAAAAGTGCAGGGCGTGCACATCCAATAGGTGAAGTTGGAAGCTGATGAAGAAAGCATGGGAGATCACAGTGATCTGCCCATGTGCCAAAAAATTTTGCAGCTGAGGAGACTGCATGAACAGGGCTAGCCATTGGAGTAGCTGGATGAATTGATCAAGGAGATCAGAGAGCTGATGTTAGAGTCAGTAGAAACTGTCAGCAAGGAGAGGATGAGAAGAGGGAAGGAAGCAACAACAACAGTGCAGAAGAAACAACAACAGTAGCAGAAAGATGGAGCAGATGAAAAACTCCAAAGGATGATTTGGGATCCAGGAGGATTCCCAAAGTTGAGATGGGAAGCTCATGAGCAAGAGCTCATGAATTTTGCAGCTGAGGAGTATGATGCAGGATCATCTCTCCATGTCATCGAGCCATCCAACCAGTCACGTCAAGCACACACGTTCAAAGTTGAAGAGAGGCATTGCCCTCATTTTTATTTAAAATTGAATGTAATTAAATGTTTAAGTTGTTGAGCTGGGAAGCTGTGCCTTTGTGCAGGTGTAGAGTAGATAGGCCTTTAAATGATTGTAAGGCTGAGATCTAGATCCAGATAACGGACTAGAAAACCCATTCAATGTAATTGAATAGGGTAGGTAGACTGGAGGGAAGAGCTCGAAGAGCCCCTCAGGTAAAAAGGGATTTAGTATCTCATTTTGGAGGAAGAAAGTGAAAGAGAATAGTAGAGTTAGAATCTGCGAGTAGAGAGCAGAAGAGAAGGATTCGAGACCTTGTTACAGGCCGTGCAGAGGAACAACTTGTAAATACAGGCGTTTGCCATATTTAATACAAATAACAGTTTTTCTTGCATGACTATGTGTTAAATGAATGTCTGCGAATGTTCTTTTGTATGTTGTAGATGTATGCCGTAGGTTTGCATTTGCAGGAGTGTGTCTGATTTCAGGTGAAGGTCTTTGAGGTTTCATGTCTGGAGGGCATGACAGAGTATTGTGGTCTCTGAATACCAGTGCACTGAAGCACTTCTGAATTCTGCGGGTTCAGACAAAGACGTGCTGCAAGCACAGAAACTGGAATTAACAACTCGACGAAGTACATGAGGTTGCTAAACACCTCAGGAGGTAGGGTTGTGTAGGATATACACAGTTGCAGAGAGAATATCTGAGGAGTTCTGTGAAGCTCTTCCAGGTGGGCATTGAGCCAGTGCAAGGAGTGCACAAAGGAAGAACTCTGCCGAGAGTTCATTGAAGAAACAAAATCACTAAGGATTCTGAGAGCTCTGCCAGGTGGGCATTGAGCATATACATAGGGTTACTGAATACCCGAAATCACTCAGCAAGAGGTTTCTTGGGTAGACGGAGAGCCAAGAGGGCATCCAAATTCTCCATTTGAGGGAGAAAAAAAAAGAGAAAGTTTTCCCAAGAGGTCGAAGCTACAGAAAAGCTCAGGACGGATAGCACCTTTGTGTGCATGTAAAGACTCTATAGAGGTGCAGAAGTCATAGAATCCCTTGAGGATTCGAGATAGTCACTTCAGGAAGAAAAACATCATTAAGAGCGTAGACAAGGACTCAGATTCGTGGAGCTCGCAGGAGAAGAACCGAGGTTGAGGCCTTTGGAAAATTGAAATTCTTCTAAGTCTGGGAAGAAAACGTGCGAGGAAGCTCAAAGAGGAGGCACAATAGTCGTCCGTTCAGATCGCGGCTGAATCTGGACTGTTGAAAGGTCATCACATTTAGAAGGCAGTGCACGAGAGGTGCACAGGAGAATAAATTGAGCCATCAGATCTTGAGCGGAGAACCCGATAGTCGTTAGATCTATCAGGAGTTGTGAGGGAGTTAATCCCTCATACAATAGAACATAAGCAAAAGTCCCGAGGGAGTTCATATCAGGAATTTGACGTTCGTGAGTTCAAAAATCTGGAGGCGGGAGTCCGGGAGCTTAACATCCGAAGCCCCTAAAGAGCGAATACATTTGAACTGTTCGTTCGGTAGAGGACACGTGTCGCGAGATCCTATCTATCGGGGACTCAGACATTGAATATTAGAAGAGGAAGTCTTTCGACTTCACGAGTGACGAAAATGCAAAAAGGAGAGAAATCCACATTGTGGACCTAGTTGATGTCACATCGGAGAATCGGGATTTGGAAGATCGGGGATCCCGTGGACAAGAGGTCCATACATTTCGGCATTTAAAAGCCAGAAATCGCGAAAGGAAGGGAAAGCCAGGACCACAGTCATTTCGACATTTCGTGTGTCGGCATATTGGGAATTGAGAGGTTGAGAGGTCTGACCCTCGAATAAGTAAAATCCGAAAGAGATAAGGCTGCGGTCTTATGAGGACTGGTCACTTGGACTGGAGCATAGCCAGACGGGGCTAAGGCAGGAAAGGGTTGAGTTGAAATTTTGGCAACCAAGGGATCGCGAGAATAGTAGTTCTCATGACAACGGGAATCATAAAGTCCCGAGACCCAAAATTAAGTCGTGGAAAGCTCACGGTTGAGTGCAGAAGACCGTGAGGAGAGATAAGGACCTATGGATCGATTTTAACCAAGATTCCAGTGGGAATCAAAGAGCCACTTCGGCTCGGAGAAAAAAAAATAGAACGATCCTTTTGACTGGGATGTCAGGCATAGAGATTCTGTCAGGGCTGCGTCATCCAACAAAGTAGTAACCTTCAAATCTTGTTCTTCAAATATCATTTGTGTCTTCTTCATATCGATGATAGTTTGGTTGTAAAAGGCCCAATCAAGTCCAAGTAGTTTTGGGTAAGGGGTACTACCATCCACTATCTCAATCACTTCAAAATCGACCAAGTTGTACACTCCATCAATACTAACACTTACCCATGTCAACCTTCCAATTGGAAAAGTCTTATGTTGATTTTCTAACCTCAATTGAATAGGAAACCATATCAACTTCAGCTTACCCATGATTTCCCAGGTCTATTTTGGGATGAGATTCACATTAGATCCTAGATTCAAAATAATATTTTCCATGTTGTAGTTTCCTATCTGCGCATTGAGTCGAAACTCCCTATTCATCCTCTTCTTGTGGTACACTTGGTTAACTGCTCAATGTGTGACAAGTATCTCTTTATATTGGGCGAAACGATCGATCATTTTGTGCAACATACTCAAAGCACAATCATCCTTCTTTAGTTCGAAACAACTTTTTAGAAAATTGTTTAAAGTGCTTACCTTGTCAACTTTCCTTTCTAAATGGTTTTATATTGGTGGCAAATCATACACCAACATCCTTTCATACAAAGGTGCCATGGTCAAATTTGATGCTATCCATTATGATCTTATCACTTCCTTGGTTGCTTTTATATACGTCTCTTTCTCCTTTATAGGGTCAAATAATGGAAGAGGTTATGTTGCTTTCCTAATCCACTGGTGGATCTTATTTCCTTGATCTATCGCATCAGCTCTAGTTCTCGTTCCTCCGTGAGTAACCACTACTATCTTGGGTTGTTTGTCGCATGCCTCTACTCCTATCATATGTACATTTGGGTTCCTCTTTTCTTGCCACTTTGAGTTCAGTTGTGGGAAATCCTCTCTTGCATGGTCTAGCTGTCTGCAATATGTACAAGTTGGGAAAGGATTTGGGCAGTCTCATGCAAAATGTCCAAGTTGATTACAATTATAACATATAATTGGTCCTCTTCCTCTACTGAATATTCCTCTCCCGCGACCTCTGAACCCTCCTCTTCCTCCTTGATTATAACCTCTTGAAGTATTATACTACGAAGCTCCTACTTCAGATTCTTCACCCTGGACTTTGTATGCATCTTTTGTGTGCTCTCTCATCAAATCTAGTTTGTGACACTCCTTTTCATCATGTCTAATAGACTTACAAAAGTTACCAAACAAGTTTCTCGCAGTACTCTGGTACTTCTACATCAACAGGCAAGCAGTCGGGTGGTCGTGACCCATTGTTTTGAAAATCTCGCACCATACCCGTAGTGGATTCAGAGCTCTTGTATTCAAATACTATTGAAAAGATAGACACTCGATCTTATGATTACATTTTGTTCTACATGTGAAACACCATACTTCCTTGCATTTTTCTTTTCCTTTCGCAAGTTCTTGCAATTGAATAGTCATCGATGCTAACTGGGACTAAACTTGAGCCATCCTTGCACCATTTTCTCCTAGCAATGATGCTTCTAATTTCATAGCAATTTCTAAGGCTTCCAATTGTGACACATTCTTCTACTCCATCAAAGGGCAACATATATGCACCAACAATCTTACAATTTGGAATGTCAATCGATCCTTTAGTATATTGAATCTTTGATCACAGTCCCACACTGATTCATTCACTATCTACTTGATCTCCTTCATCTTTGTAATGCATTGCGACTCGGACTTATGTTTATGGAACTCTTTCAATAGAGCTTGTATTACATAGTCCAATGTTCTAGTCTCTCCCAAAGGTTGTCGTTTGATATTTTATGTACCATAATAATTTGTGATCTCTGAATGTCGTTTCCAACTATGCAATCTTCACATCATCATCTTGGAAATTCTTCACAGTTCATATTGTCTCACAAATGAAGAAATGTTGTTTCAGATCCTCTGTCTCTACTCCATGGAAGACAATCATTCTTAAAGTAGGATCTACCCCTACCATCATGTTCTGTGCAATATTCTTTCCTGATAACACTAACTCAACATACTACTTCCACCACTCTGACTACTTTTACTACTATTTTTACTTCCTTCACTAACTACAATTGACAAAGCTTCTGATATTACCTCAGTTCTTGGCGATGCACACAAGGTCGTGGGTTTGATGCATAGTTTGGTCTGAGTGGGATCTTCTTCTATTGGACTGACTTGATGGATATTTTCTTATGTGCACAAAATCCCTTTCATATGGAGTATTACACCAATGTCTCTTTCCTCGATATCACTATGTTTCCCCTCTCTCTCATCCATAATCCTCTTCTTATTCGGTCTAAATATCTTACCATTGTGCAATACTCCAATCTCTTCGTTCATCACACACTTTTCTTCTCTCAGTATCCTCATCCCATCCATTCATCATTCCTTCTCTTCATCCCTCTTTACACTCACACCATCACCTGGCCATCCCCTAGTCCCCTAATGTGCATGAAGATGCTTAGCTAATAGAGCAACCAAATTCCATATTCATAACTCCCTTATCACATAATAACATCTTAATCCAAGTATATAGTGACTTTGAGTATATTTCACCCAGTCCCTTAAAGAATTCCCTTTCAGCAGCACTATACGAATGACTACAATCTATCGCAAATTTAGTAACATAACCTCCCAACACACTATCCAACCAGTATTCAACTGTGCATGATAACCGATTTCTTATAGTACCGACTTGTCAAAATAATTCACGAGTCCAATTTCTCATAATAACATTGCAAAATATTTTTTTTGTTCAACTAATCTCTGGATCCACTCTGCTAAAATATTCAGAAAATCAACAAAGAAAATTTCATGAAAATATGTAAACACATATCTTCGTATCCATTTCTCTACGTTGATCCATGGATTCTTATTCTTATCCTCAACAAACTCAATCTCCTTCATGTTCAACCATTTTCCAATCTCCTCCTTATTAGGTCTCAACATCCCCCTCAATCGCAGATACTGGTCTCAACAATGAAACCATTTGTTAGCATGCAGTGGGCATACCTGACGTTCAACTTTAGTTCACCAACAAAACCCTAAAGATATCATCCCTTTCAGCATCACCTGGAAGTAGAGGAAGTCTCACCCAAGGTACCTAGGGGGACTACAAAAACTAGGCTTTCACAGTCATGAAGGGAATGGAGATCGTTCTTACATTCATTATGACTTAAGATTCATTCAACATGCAATACACCTTGTTCCCGAAATCATAACAGTGTAATAACGTATGAAAAAATCATATTACTTAATCATTCAACATGTGCACAAAACCGTTAGATACATATTCATATTAAACCATAAGAATCTATTACATGTGCGCAATAAACAGAGTAAACCAACCCATCATGGCAACAAACACATCAAAACATAGGACTTTAACATGGTTCACCCCAACTAGGCTACGTCCACAATATATGGCTTCTTATATTACTCATTTACAATAAGTGTGCACTGCACTCACATAAGATACATCAATTCGACCCAAAATTCCCTATCCATCTGCACAAACAGTGCACACTTATCTCATTCGATCTCACTATCATCATCTTTGACTCTCTCTTCCTAAAACACCTTTACATATTTATACATTGATATTAGGGCTTAACATGTTACAAAATGGACCAAAAGGTCTAACCACTTCTAACTAATTTTCGTCTTTTGTGCGCGCTAACTCCTTAAAATGTGTTGATTGTCTTCCTTTCCTCTGCACGCGTTGCTCCTTGGTCAACTTGTCATGCGGTTTGATCCTGTGTGATTCCCAAAACTTGTCCCAAAATGACCTACTCCAACATTAGGCGTGAATCGTTCACACATAGATGCTTTCATAGTTGTCCATTCCTAATGTTGTTGTCGATGTGCAACCCATCAATGCGTAGGAATTCCTACGAGTATTGTATCAAGTGTGAGAGCCCTTTGATGCTTGGGAAAGTGTTGTAGCCATGCAATAAGTTTGTCCATCGGTTCCTATCCATCATACCGATATGAGCCAAATTCTTCCCCATGTGTCTTTGCAAATATATGTGAACACCTCCTAGTTGATACATATTAGATCCTATATTTCCAACGATCCATAGCATCCTCAACATCCATGTCATAAGACTTGAAACTCCTCCAACTTAACTCTCCATCTACGGTGGGGTTGATGTAGTCCTCCCTACGTCCTATGATCTTATAAATGTTCTCAATGACTAAGCTCTGTGCATCGCCATCCACAGGCTCATTATACCAGTCACCTTCATATGGATCTAGTGGTGTGACCACGCGTAGGGTGTTTGTTTCAAAGGACATCTACCTCTTCTTCAAGTTTAACATCGCATTATTTTCAAAGGCCCAATCAATAACTAGTAATGTAGGATATGGATCAGATTCATCCATAATCTCGATGACCTCAGAGTTGGCCTTTGTTTTCATTGCTTCTATTTTTACTTCCACTTGCTCCAGATGGCCTATTGGGTAGATCTTGTATTGATTGGCCAAGTGGAGTTGGATGGGAGACCAAACCAAATTTGGTTTCCACATAACCTCCCAATATTTGTTTGGAAAAATATTCACGTTGTACCCCAGATCCAACATGACACCATCCATTCCATAACCACCAAGATTTGTTGTCATCTTAAATTCTTGGTCAGTGCACTTTTTCTTGCTAACTTGATATACATCTCTTTATGGTAACATAGAAGATATGGAAGCTTCCACTCCTTGTTCTTTCATGAAATTAACTAACATCTAAGTCAACTTGCTTGCAGCTTCTATATCATTCAACAATCGTAAACATCATCACAAGAAAAACTTACTTGGTCTTCAGATTCTTCCTTGTGACCCAATTCATGTAATATTTCTACGCATGCTACACGTTGCACTTTCTCCTAGACCTATTCTTTGTAGGCCTTCTAATTAGCACGTCACATCTCATTTTGTCAGTGACCCTCCTCTATTGACATTTGTGTTGCGCGTTGGACTTCTTCACACATGCAAGCCTCCTCCAATGATATTTGCAACATGTGTTTCAATTCCTCACGTGTGTGGGCCTATTCCAATGACCTTTGCATCGCGCGTTGCACTTCTTCATGGATATGAGCTTATTATAGCAACCTTTGTGTCACCCTATGCACTTATTCCTGGATCCGAGCCTCCTCGAGTGATGTATGAGTCACGTACTATAGCTCCTTGCGCGCTCTTTCTTCTTCCAGTGCTCTCTACGCATTGCGCAAAAACTATTTTTCTAGGAAACATCAAACTTTGGAGGGAGCTGAGGTGCCTTCCTTGTCTTTTTGTCTAACTTTTGACTTGATCCTTCACCATGCTCAAAGTCTGCTCCTATCTTCACCCCTCTGTGGGTTACTACTCAAACAACATCCTCCTCATTATTCTTCTTATTCTTTCGCAGCTCGACATGTACCATGTTACAATTGGTCTTCTTGTCCTCCACTTTTTCAATAAGTTGGGAAAATCTTTGGTGATGTGTTCAGGACTATAACAATATGCATAGAGAATATGTGGTTTGGTAAAAAACCATGAGACATGACCAATATCATCACAATTAAAACATGTCGGGGGTCTGCCTCCCCCTCTACCATACCCTCGACCACGACTGCTCCCATATCCACCCGGGGACCTCCTTGGTAACCACCTCTTTCTATGCCACCATGTTGACCACCTTTATGCTCCTCCTTACCCGAAATGCATCATGAATATTATCTTTCATTAACTGGAGGGAGCGAAATATATTGACATCATGCTCGACAGATTATAGAACTCACAAAATGGAGTGTGAGTCGTCGTCTGGTAATTTTGTAAGGTTGGGAAGTCAGGTGGCACATTGCCCTATTGTCTGTATATTTCACATCATTATATCTTCCCAGATGGAAATGGACTGGGTACACTCGTTTCCACATAATTTTTCAGGACATGGCATCCATCTTTATGATTCCCTTTTGAGTGATAAGTGGTACACCATATGTGCTCGTGCACGACCTTTGTCTTATTCATATCCTGTAGTTGCATCGTCAAGTTGGCCAGTTGAAACTACACCTGTTTCAATCCTACTAACCTCTCAGCCCCTCCCGGTGTAGCTTCCAGATGCATGACAATTTCTACCACCTCCGCTTGATTCGTCACCTTTTGTTGGGTGAGTGACACTCAAATATGTGGAAGTAACCCCCTAATAAACCATTCCATGTGTTGGAAATCCTGGATTTGGAATGTCAGCCTATCCAAAAATATTTTAAACCCCTGGTCATAATCCCATACTGATCCAAAAAGGATCCAAAGAAGACTAAGGACAACTCAGAATTCGCAGAAGTCACTCAGGAAGCTCAGAATGGCCTCAGTAGACAAAGAAAGGGAAAAAAATCAAAGTCCTCAAAACTCAACGAAAGTGGAATCATCGCAAAGAGTGCGTCGCAAGATTTCCAACGACGTAACCGGCTTGTTAAACAGAGTTACAGATCGAAAGATATTCGCGGTCAAAGTTTGGTCAACCTAACCTAGTCAACAGGGGATGAGTCAACATCTGTACTGATGATGTCAACATTTGTACAGTGTACGTGGCACACGCAGGATGTGACACATGTCATGTTGATGTTAACATGGTGATGTGGCAGCGCCAGAGGCTACCACATGTCACTCATTTTTGGCTTTTTCGGGTCAATCTGTGGACCAATGAAAAAGAGCGATGTGGTAGTCTGTACAATCACATGGCAGATTGTACGAGACATGGCATGCTGACATGACAGATGACATCACATGGTGACTGTGCAAGTAGATGTCGTGGGCCAATAAATGGTTTCCACGTGGCCTAGTCATGGGCTGCCACGTGGCAACCAAAAAATGCTTAATGAGGTCCAGCAACCAAAAATCCAAATATATATATATATATATGAAGTCTGCCAAATCTTGCAGTTGTTCCACCAAATTTGGTGGAATATCTTGCCAAAAAATCAACAAACCGCCATATTTAAACTTGTGTCCCGCCAAAATGTTAATCGGTTCGCCAAAGATAGTGGTTCTGCCAAACTAATGGCATATTCCTTGTTATAACAACAACCCGCCAGTGTTAACGTGCCATATTTGGTAAAAGTTAAAATGGAGGAACCCAAAAGGGGAGGACCGTGGGTTTGACCCTAGGACCTCCCCCAACAACCAAGCCTTAAATCACATCCACCAACCGTTGGGCCAAATGGCCCCATTGTTTATACTAACCACGGTTATTATTTAAATTTTGAAATTTGTGAGTGAACGAGGGGGAAGGAGCAGGGTGCGCGAAGGTACGTTTGGGCATAGTTTTCGAGGCATTTTTTTATGAATTAATTTCAGGTTGTAGGCACAGAAACTGAGACAAAATTTCTCTTGGGCCTGGGAGTGCCAGAGTCGGATTGAGGTGTGGAGATAGTCATTTTTGGGTAATTCAACTCCACAAATTCAATGGTGTTGTCTGTTTTCTGATCTGAGCAAAGATTCTATAGCTTAATTCCAGAATGAGGTATACTTATGTATTTTTCCAAATTCTTTTACCGGGTTAATAAAAAGGACTACCCATTTGAGAGCAGGACCCGAAGACGTAGTCCACCAGGGACGAACTCCGTTATCAAGTTTTCGTGTTCAAATTTGATGCTTATGTCTCTTCATTATTGATATTTTCCTTATTTAATGGTGCACTTTAATTTATGCTCATTTAATACAATTCTTTATAAGTCACTTCGATGAAAAGATCATGGATCATGTTGGTATCAGAGAAGTCATCTTTGACGTGAATTGTTGAGTGTGAATGCTTACTAGGGCCAAGCATAAGTAGGGTGAAGGAACTCTTAAGAATTTCAATCCCGAAGTTGGTCGTGAATCCCGAAGGAAGAAAATGGCAGAAGAGGACAAGCGTGATGAACAGAAGAAAAAATTCCATATGGTCTTTTATCGCATGTCAAAAATGGTCAAATGAATGTATGGAGACTACGAGAAGAGGATGAAGAAGAAAGGGAAGAAAAAGGAAGCACAAGTTGATGATGATGCTTCTGTAAATCAAGGGGATGGAGGAGACCCTCCTGATCCTCCATCCTCACCATCAAGTTCTATTTCTT
>JZKD02S1895298.1:0-10199 GCA_000966675.3 Picea glauca | reverse complement strand
TTAGTCCAAGCAGCCAGGCCTTTGCTTCCTCTCCCTTCTTTATTTCACTGTCGAAGGAGGGTGGTTTGGCCTTCCTGAATTCTTCAAATTTATGACCCTTGGAAATCTTTCGCTTCTTCTATCTTTTTCGGGAATAAGAACTAGTTCTGCTGCTAGAAGGGCCCTCCGAAACGCCAGCTTCCTTCCCAGAGGAATTGTCTGTCGCTTGTCCTTTACCTCTGGGGTGGACATTTTTCGAGGTGCTCCTCTCAGTGTGGCCCACTGATATGACCATGTTTCTGTATCTCAGGTTCATGCTACATTTGTCTTTGTAGGTCGGATAAGCTCTACAGTAAAACTACGTTAATTTTTGTTTGTTTCTCTTGTTCTTTCATCATCCTCTCATTGTCATCTTTTCAACTTTGTAATTCAACCATGAGACTCCTCACGGTCTCGGCTAGATCTAGAGGGGTCCATATTGTCCTCCTTTCCTCAAACTCGTCATCTCTATTATGGGAGCCTTCCCCCACCTCTTGGTGAGTAACCATTCTATGTGTTTGTAGTTTCCCGTGGCTGATTGTCCGCTTGGGTGCAAAAGACAAACGTTGGTTGTTAGTCAATATTTAGTCACATTCATAACCCGCACATAATTCATATTTTCTTTCACATGCATACACAGAATCCGGGTTTTCATTTTGAATTTTGACCTTTTGATTTAGGGGGCTAAGATAGAGGGTTACTCCTTTTAGGAGTGCTTCGAACAAAGCTTCTACGCAACTCATTCATGAGCCCAAGCAGGCCAAGTGTTGTAACCATGCTCTGATACCACTTTGTAACATACCCACTACGAAATTTGAAGAATTTTCAGCCTTTTTCTTCTGATCTCCGAGGAACAAAATTCCCCAATCCCTACAGGGCCTGATACAGACCCTGCTATCCCTTAACCGCACTCATAGGATTGGTGGTTATGGCCACAGGCCCTATCGGGGAGGTGCTCGTCGGCTTTCGCAATTCGAGAAGTCACGGTGCATGTATTCCCCTTTCTCTCTTGTCTTTCGAAGGGCCGAATCCGAAATGGATCTAACTGCTTAATGCGATTAACAGCGACCCAAGTTAAGTCCGGGCACTCTACCCTTCAGGATTTCACATGCCGGAATTTCGAGGGATGCGATGACAGGAGGTCTCACATATGGGTTTCCCGGGAGCCGAAACTCCGAAAACACCAACTTTAAACATGCTTCACTGTTTCAGGGTTTCCTCCATCGGGATTTTGGGTTATGTGACGACGGGAGGTCTCGCACCTGGTTTTCCCGAGAACCAAAACTCTGAATCCTACATACATATATATATATATATATATATATATATCGCTCATCCCAATTTGGGAATTTGCAAACCAAGTTTTCGGGACTAGCGAGCACAAGAAACCTTATCGTTAGGTATCCCGGGTGTCGAAATACCGAAACACCCTATCTCATCCGCGCTATTATTATTTCAGGGTTTCTCATGTCAGGATTTCGGGATATGCGCAGACATGAGGTCTCGCACTTAGGTTTCCTAGTTGCTGAAACACCGAAACACCAAGGCTTACCCACGCTGGACCTTTTCGGGGTTTCATACTTCAGGATTTTGCGATATGCGATGACAAGAGGTCTCGTATATGAGTTTCCTGGGGGTCAAAGTTTTGAAACACAGATATATGTATATATATATATATATATATATAAGAGGCTAAGTTCATTTCAGGATTTCCCAAGTCGAGGATTTGGGACTTGTGAATACAAGGAAATACTCCCTTGGGTATTTCGGGTGTTGAAACACCGAAAAGTCCTAACTCATCCACACGCCGTCATTTTGGGTTTTCGTGAATCGGGGTTTCAGGTCTTGCGAGTACAGGAGAACTCGCACTTAGGTACCCCGGGTGCCGAAACTCTGAAAACTCATAACTTACCCGAACGCTAGTATTTCGGGATTTCATATGTTAGGATTTTGTGAGTCGTGAGGACAAGGGTTCTTACCCTCTGATATTTCGGGTGCCAGAAAGCCGAAACGCTTACCGGTCACCACATGTACTCTATAGCTGGACAGTCCAGGTACTCCCATGGGTCTTGGAATCGACAATCCCAATTTCTTTAGTACTTATGAAGGTTAAAAAGGGGTCGAGGTATTAACGCCTACATTCCTTCATCCAATTTAACGATCGTAATAGACCTTTGATCCTTCGAAAGGATCTCATTCATGCATTTAGCAAGAAGGAGGGCATCTTGGGTACCGAACCATCAAAAGGTCCTAACTTATCCACACACTATCATTTCAGGATTTCGCGGGTCGGGGTTTCGGGACTCGTGAGTGCAAGAGAACTCGCACCTATATACTCTGGGTACTGAAACTCTGAAAACTCTTAACTTACCCCCACGCTAATATATCAGGATTTCGCAAGTCAGGGTTTTGGGACTTGTGAGTGCAAGGGAACTCGCCCTTGGGTATTCTGGGTACCGAAATGTTGAAGTCTACGAGGACCATTCTCCCTCGTGCAAGATTTTAAGACTTAAACTATAACATCCTCCTTCGGGTCCTCGGGCAATTTTCATCAGGTTTGAAGACCACACTGGAAGGACTTCTAGAAGGTAAGGGAGTGGTCTCGAAAGGGTGCCTTTGTGGGGAATTCTATCCAAGGCATCAAGTAAGACAAATATGGGAACAAATCTCCCGAGAACAAACTTGAAATCTTTATTAGTTCAATATATATATATATATACACATAAGCCCTACGTGGTCTTTCCAATAAAAGCATTCATCCATCATTTCTGATCCAAACACCATGTAGACAGTCTTATACTGAAACCATTCATAATTGCACATACTATGAGCATACATGTCAGTATATAAATATCAAGATACAAGATATAAAACACTTATCAGAAAAACACAAGATGTGATGCAACTGTTGAGAGCGGTGCTCGTTTCCACCCAACCGTAGGCTCGACGATTCCGAACGAATTTATCACTAGCCACCCCCGAGCTGAGACCACGATGCTTGAGACTCTTTGTCTTTGTTCTTCCATGATCCAGAACGAAGGTTACTCCCCTTCTTCTCTGCTATCACTCACTCTGTATTTTGTTCCAGATTTCTTCCGATCTTTTCCTGCGATCTCCCCTCGCATTCGTCCCTTCCACACCTTTTACCTACCTTTTCTTTTCTGGCGAGGTTGCGTGTGACACGAATTTCCCCGCGGTGGTCAGGTCTGAGGCCTCCATGGATGGTCGGTTCACCTCTATCCCTCATTAACTCATGAGGAGCCTCTTCACCTACCAACCTGTGAGTAATTCATTTCGGGGCCAGCGAGCCACTCTTGGTTCTTTGGGCCAGTGAAGAGAAAATACGGTATTGGTTTTAGTGGAAGTTAATGCCACTATTCCAGGTTCCTTCCACCACCTTTCTTTAGCCATTGTGGTCTCTTTTTCAGCACATCCCCCTCCCAGCAGTCCTGCAACATATATATATTAATAATGTTAATTTACATTCGTCGACCTTGTATACTAAGGTCCTTTCAAATTACACATTCACATCTTTGAGTTTTCCATAGTTCTTGGCCAGTATAGTTATTTTTACAGACTGGGGGAAACATGGTGTTATAGGAGGCTCGACATGTAGTCCATGGAGATGGATTCCCATGGCATGTCAGGAGTAGGCAGAGGGGTGTACAAGCCATATTTCTTAGTGATCGGTTTGGAAATAGCGCAGGCAGTGTAATACCCGATATACGTGTTGACCTCATGTCGAAGTTTCAGCAAGTAGAAATATTTCTACAGCATTGCCACTGTCTTTTCGATGTCGAAGTGTCCTACCACCCAACTATAGTGGGCTTCCCAGATAATCTTCGCTCGCTCGCTTGATGGAACGTAAATATGGCCCAGACGGCATAGCATCCCATCCTAAAGATGGAAATTAGCGACAACTACGTTTGCACCCAACATTTGGTAGGTGGTGGTGAAGTTCGGGTCTGTCTGATAGATTTGGGGCCATCCAGAGGTCTCATGGCTGCAAGAGTCTAGCACTGTGGTGAGTGTCGCGACTAGAGGTCTATTGAAGCAATAAGCGATGCGGTTGGTGCTTCTTATTTTATACTTGATGTTGAGGTGGAATTGTTGTAAGTATGTGTACCACTTATGATGGCGGTCATTCCGCAATTTTCCTTGTGTCTGCATGAACTGCACTAGCTTATGATCAGTGTCGATTAATGTCTCCTTCCCAAGAATGTAATGTCTCCATTGGTGACAGGCTTGCACAATGGAGTACATTTCTTTGTTGTAACTAGGGTACCTAAGGATAGCATCTGATAGTGTCTCACTATGATAGACCACGGAGTGGTCGTGCTGACTGAGAACAACGCCCACAGCATAGTCTGAAGCATTTGTCTCGATCTCAAAGGGTTGTTGCAAGTTCGGTAGTGAAAGTACTGGGGCTGAGCACAAGCCTTGCTTCAAATCATCGAATGCTTGATGTTGGACCGGCCCCACACAAATTTTGCCTTACCACCACCCCTAGTTACTTGGCTGAGGGCCCATGCAATATGGGAGAATCCCAACACAAACCTGTGGTAGAAATTGGCAAGGACAAAGAAGCTCCGAAGCTCAGTGAGTGTGGTTGGGGATGGCCAGTCACAGATGACTTGGATCTTGGCTCGATCCATATGTACACCATGTTGATCAACGATGTAGCCCAGGTAATGGACCATGTCCATGCCGAAGGAGCATTTTTTCAAGTTGGTGTATAGCTTGTGCTACCGCAGGGTGTGCAGAACCTATTGAATATGATGCAAGTGTTATGCCCAAGTCTTGTTGTAAATGAGAATGTCATCCAGATACACCACTACAAAAGTATTGGTGAATAGTCGCAGGATATCGTTCATCATCCTCATGAAAGTGGCTGGAGCATTTGTCAAGCCAAAGGGCATGACCAACCATTCGAAAAGACCTTCCTTTGACTTGAAGGTGGTCTTCTATACATTTGTCTGTTCTATTGGGACCTGGTGGTAGATAGACTTCAGATCAATCTTACTGAAGTATTTGGCCCCCGTGAGTTGATCAAGGAGTTCGTCGATTCGGGGAATTGGGTATCAGTTTCTGACTGTGATTTTATTTAGGGCCCGGTAATCAATGCAGAGTCGCCATGTTCCATATTTCTTCTGTACCATCACGATTGGGCTCCCGTAAGGTGATGAGCTGGGAAGGATGTGCCCCTTGTGGAACAGTTCTTGGATCTTCCACTTGATCTCCTCATTCTCTAACAGAGAGTGGTAGTAGACTCGCCCATTGGGCAGCGGTGCGTTGGGATCAGATCGATGGGGTGCTTGACCTGACAGTGCAGAGGTACCCTGGTAGGCGAGGAGAATCTATCTGAGTATGCTTCCACGACCTTATCCACTTGCTTCTGTTGTGTGGAGAGGTTAGCCGCAAATACCCTGGATGTGGCTACGATCTTTCGCTCATTCTGAGAGAGAATCAGGAAGAAGACAAACTTCCCCATCTGAGAGATGACCTTCCTACATTGCTTGGAAAAGATCAAGGAAATAGCACTAGGTGGGACTGCCTCTGGTATCCTGTACAATTTCTTGTTCAAAGTAATAATAACACTGCGAGGCCTAGACTCATTTACAGCATGGTGTTTCCATNTACCTACGGACAGCATCTGATAGTGTCTCACTATGATAGACCACGGAGTGGTCGTGCTGACTGAGAACAACACCCACAGCATAGTCTGAAGCATTTGTCTCGATCTCAAAGGGTTTTTGCAAGTTCAGTAGTGAAAGTACTGGGGTTGAGCACAAGCCTTGCTTCAAATCATCGAATGTTTGATGTTGGACCGGCCCCACAAAAATTTTTCCTTACCACCACCCCTAGTTACTTGGCTGAGGGCCCATGCAATATGGGAGAATCCCAACACAAACCTATGGTAGAAATTGGCAAGGACAAAGAAGCTCCGAAGCTCAGTGAGTGTGGTTGGGGCTGGCCAGTCATGGATGACTTGGATCTTGGCTCGATCCATATGTACACCATGTTGATCAACGATGTAGCCCAGGTAATGGACCATGTCCATGCCGAAGGAGCATTTTTTCAAGTTGGTGTATAGATTGTGCTACCGCAAGGTGTGCAGAACCTATTGAATATGATGCAAGTGTTATGCCCAAGTCTTGTGTAAATGAGAATGTCATCCAGATACACCACTACAAAAGTATTGGTGAATATTCGCAGGATATCGTTCATCATCCTCATGAAAGTGGTTGGAGCATTTGTCAAGCCAAAGGGCATGACCAACCATTCGAAAAGACMTTCCTTTGACTTGAAGGCGGTCTTCCATACATTTGTCTGTTCTATTGGGACCTGGTGGTAGCTAGACTTCAGATCAATCTTACTGAAGTATTTGGCCCCCGTGAGTTGATCAAGGAGGTCGTCGATTCGCGGAATTGGGTACCGGTTTCTGACTGTGATTTTATTTAGGGCCCGGTAATCAATGCAGATTCACCGTGTTCCATATTTCTTCTGTACCAACACGATTGGGCTCCCGTAAGGTGATGAGTTGGTAAGGATGTGCCCCTTGTGGAACAGTTCTTGGATCTTCCACTTGATCTCCTCATTCTCTAACAGAGAGTGGCAGTAGACTGGCCCATTGGGCAGCAGTGCGTTGGGGTCAGATCGATGGGGTGCTTGACCTGACAGTGCAAAGGTACCCTGGTAGGCGNATGACCAACCATTCGAAAAGACCTTCCTTTGACTTGAAGGCGGTCTTCCATACATTTGTCTATTCTATTGGGACCTAGTGGTAGCTAGACTTCAGATCAATCTTACTGAAGTATTTGGCCCCCGTGAGTTGATCAAGGAGGTCGTCGATTCACGGAATTGGGTACCGGTTTCTGACTGTGATTTTATTTAGGGCCCGGTAATCAATGTAGATTCACCATGTTCCATATTTCTTCTGTACCAACACGATTGGGCTCCCGTAAGGTGATGAGATGGGAAGGATGTGCCCCTTGTGGAACAGTTCTTGGATCTTCCACATGATCTCCTCATTCTCTAACAGAGAGTGGCAGTAGACTGGCCCATTGGGCAGCGGTGCGTTGGGGTCAGATCGATGGGGTGCTTGACCTGACAGTGCAAAGGTACCCTGGTAGGCGAGAAGAAGCTATCTGAGTATGCTTCCACGACCTTATCCACTTGCTTCTGTTGTGTGGAGAGGTTAGCCGCAAATACCCTGGATGTGGCTACGATCTTTCGCTCATTCTGAGAGCGAATCAGGAAGAAGACAAACTTCCCCGTCTGAGAGATGACCTTCCCACATTGCTTGGCAAAGATCAAGGAAATAGCACTAGGTGGGACTGGCTCTGGTATCCTGTACAATTTCTTGTTCAAAGTAATAATAACACTGCGAGGCCTAGACTCATTTACATCATGGTGTTTCCATAAATATGGTTGGCCCAAAAGAACATTACAAACTTCGAGAGGGGCAACATCACACAATACCTCGTCTTTGAAAGGCTTGATGTCGTATGACAAGCGACATTGTTWCCTGACGTGGATGTCGCTTCCTTGGCGGAGCAACCYGATGGTGTAGGGCTGCGGGTGCGGCRTTTTYAGCAAGGCGAGTTGCTTAACAACCTCTACTGAGTTGAGGTTCTTCTGGCTACCGCTATCAACGATGAAGTGCAGTGGGGTACCCTTCACCCACATCTGTGAATGAAAAAGGCACTCGCCTTCCCTTGGCTGGTCTGGTTCACCAGGCTGGAGCTTGGTGGTAGCAATGGTAGCACTGGGTTATGTATCAATGATCTCTCTCCCCCTTTCTGGTCCTGACTCAGAATCGGAACATGCATCTGACTCAAAGGCTTTCACCTTAGCCACCAGTAACTGCTTTGAGCGGCAATCATCAATGTTATGTCAAGGGCTCTTACAGCTTGGACTGATTGTTCTAAGGCAGACCATCTTTGCTCTGTCCTTTGTTCTACGAATTGGGGCTGCCCTGTCCTAGATTTTGTTGTGAGGGGTTCCCAGGCCCAAATTGCCACATCTTTTGTTTGAGATTTTTCTCTATTTTGACGGCATATCGGTGGGCCGTGCCCAAGGATGAGATGTCCAGAAACTCCATTTCGGCCTGGATGTATCTATGCATACCACCTCGATACTTGAGCACCAAATGTCACTCAGAATATTTGATACCCATCTTGATGCGCAAGGTATGGAAGATATTTTTGAACTTGGGCACTGCTTGGTCTCTTTCCTGCCGCAGTGTGGTCCATTTTGTATACAGGTCGTCATAACTTCCAACAGGATAGTATTCTTCCTTAATAGCATCGTTGAAGGACTCCTAGGTGACCACGACTTTAAATAATGAGGGTTCCTCTATTTCCTTCCGCTCAAACAAAGTTTCCCACCAATATTTAACATGGGGAATGGCTTTGAGGAGCGCAAAAGTAATATTTTCTCTATTCGAGAAGTTATGGACAGATAAATACCCTTCTAGTAGATTCAACCATTTGTCTACAACATCTGTGTCTATCTGACATTCAAATATAGGAATATCAAAGTTTATTTGTACCTTGAAGGGGGCGGCGCCTCCGTTTGAGGAAGATGCGTCATCTGTTGGTAACAGCCTAAGGATCTGCGCAAAACTATCCATCNGATGGGGTGCTTGACCTGACAGTGCAAAGGTACCCTGGTAGGCGAGGAGAAGCTATATGAGTATGCTTCCACGACCTTATCCACTTGCTTCTGTTGTGTGGAGAGGTTAGCCACAAATACCCTGGATGTGGCTACGATCTTTCTCTCATTCTGAGAGCGAATCAGGAAGAAGACAAACTTCCTCGTCTGAGAGATGACCTTCCCACATTGCTTGGCAAAGATCAAGGAAATAGCACTAGGTGGGACTGCCTCTGGTATCCTGTACAATTTCTTGTTCAAAGTAATAATAACACTGTGAGGCCTAGACTCATTTACAGCATGGTGTTTCCATAAATATGGTTGGCCCAAAAGAACATTACAAACTTCGAGAGGGGCAACATCACACAATACCTCGTCTTTGAAAGGCTTGATGTCGTATGACAAGCGACATTGTTTCCTGACGTGGATGTCGCTTCCTTGGCGGAGCAACCCGATGGTGTAGGGCTGCGGGTGCGGCGTTTTCAGCAAGGCGAGTTGCTTAACAACCTCTACTGAGTTGAGGTTCTTCTGGCTACCGCTATCAACGATGAAGTGCAGTGGGGTACCCTTCACCCACATCTGTGAATGAAAAAGGCACTCGCCTTCCTTTGGCTCATCTGGTTCACCAGGCTGGAGCTTGGTGGTAGCAATGGTAGCACTGGGTTATGTATCAATGATATGTCTCCCCCTTTCTGGTCCTGACTCAGAGTCGAAACATGCATCTGACTCAAAGGCTTTCACCTTAGCCACCAGCAACTGCTTTGAGCGGCAATCAGCAATGTTATGTCAAGGGCTCTTACAGCTTGGACTGATTGTTCTAAGGCAGACCATCTTTGCTCTGTCCCTTGTTCTACGGATTGGGGCTGCCCTGTCCTAGATTTTTTTGTGAGGGGTTCCCGGGCCCAAATTGCCACATCTTTTGTTTGAGATTTTGCTCTATTTTGACGGCATATCGGTGGGCCGTGCCCATGGATGAGATGTCCAGAAACTCCATTTCGGCCTGGATGTATCTATGCAGACCACCTCGATACTTGAGCACCAAATGTCACTCAGAATCTTTGATACCCATCTTGATGCGCAAGGTATGGAAGATATTTTTGAACTTGGGCACTGGTTGGTCTCTTTCCTGCCGCAGTGTGGTCCATTTTGTATACAGGTCGTCATAACTTCCAACAGGATAGTATTCTTCCTTAATAGCATCGTTGAAGGACTCCCAGGTGACCACGACTGTAAATAATGAGGGTTCCTCTATTTCCTTCCGCTCAAAGAAAGTTTCCCACCAATCTTTAACATGGGGAATGGCTTTGAGGAGCGCAAAAGTAATCTTTTCTCTATTCGAGAAGTTATGGACAGATAAATACCCTTCTAGTAGATTCAACCATTTGTCTACAGCATCTACGTCTATCTGACTTTCAAATATAGGAATATCAAAGTTTATTTGTACCTTGAAGGGGGCGGCGCCTCCGTTTGAGGAAGATGCGTCATCTGTTGGTAACAGCCTAAGGATCTGCGCAAAACTATCCATC
>JZKD02S1895287.1:41834-52234 GCA_000966675.3 Picea glauca | reverse complement strand
TGTGGAAATTATCAAAAACTGTTACAAAAATTATGGGAATAATCTCCCAAATTCCTATTTCTATCTAAGACTAATAGCCTAATCCAAAAGTATGTAAAGAAAAATCATGTTCAAAGATGCCACAGTCGATTCAAATTTCCTTTTCAATTTGTGTGTACCTATAAATGCAAAAGAATACACGATTTCAGATTGTGTTTAGTTGTAAAATCAACAGAAATTCAAATTTTTATGACTAGCTACAGAATCTCACGATTCTGTAGCTAGTTATTATTTACAAACATAATCATATTGTATCAATTCAATCATAACAAAAATAGATGCGATTGAGCAAACAAATCCTTTATTCGAATTCAAATCAAACAAAATCATTTAAAATCAATCTTAAAATACCATACCTCGATTTCAGGGATTCGATTCGATCAAGCTATTTTTGAGTTAACAATGGTAGTGGCCGCCTCTACATTTTTGAAAATGATAGAGCCTGTGGTCTTCTGCCTTTTATCATTAGCTTGCAGTTTGTCATTTTCTTTGGTTAACACATTTACTCGGCCCTCCAAGGACTTGATTCGGGATTGGAGCAAAGGGACGTCTGTATAATATCAGTCGAGCCACGACTTGCATTCATTGCACTGTGGTTGATCAGGCCGTGTAATTATAGGTGAGGAATCTCTTAAATTACCCGCAATTCCACTGTCAAGTTTGATCCCAGGGAAGTTGGGGTCATCTTTAAGGCATGGCGGGAGGTTCGTCACATAGTCATAGGGCTTGACTGAACAAAGGCCGTGTGAGTATGGATACTCCTCGATTAGAAACTGCTCGATTTCGAAATCAGAATCTTCACTCAATAGTATTGGCTGTTGGTCTATGTTTTGTTTATGCTTATTGCGAGCGCACCTTGATACCCAACGCGCAACCTTTTTACCTTTTTGATTGAAATCGTTGTTACCCTTACCCTTTTTCCTTACAGACCTTTTAACAGGTTTACCTCCATCTTTTAGGCATGAATCAGGCAGGGTGTCGGTTTGGGTAGGGTTCGGGTAGGTTGAGGGTTCAAGAGAGGGTAAGAGTGTAGGAGGGGGCACAAAAGGCCCGACAAGGGTTTCTGTAACCACAGTCTTATCAACTTGTCCAATTTCAGGACTGGCAAAGCCATTCCTCAACAAGAAAGCTTCCTAACAGTCGCCACTCAACCTCAAATGATGAACTACAATAATTTTAATTAAACAGCGGTGGAAGAGGCTGGAGTCGGATTTCTCCCTCTTGAAACGTTTAGCCATTTTATACAAACTCTGAAAGAGGAAATGTGGCATATTTAAAGGAAAATATATGAAACTCATGAGCAGTCGAAGGTGGTATAGGAAAACTAAATTGTATCTACCTTCACATGTAATGAATTTATTGATAATGGCCAACAAATCATGCCACCTAGACTTAAGAGTTGTAATTGGCATACCTTTGTCACAACTGTTGATTTTCCTTGAGGTAAACAGTAGTGGCCATGGTACTTCATCCACCTTCGAATTTTTAAACCATTTCTGCCCTTTGGTTGGAAGACCAGTGGCTGAGCTGAGGAAATCCTCGTTCAATTCGAGTTGGATGTCCCCAACTTTGGCCCTGCATCCATCGAATATAAGTGCAATTTGCTGAGCGACTGCGAGGTTGAAACCCTCGAATTTCTCAATAAAAACCCTCCAACCATTCCTTTCTAGGTCCTCACGGGTGTTATCAAACAACAACAACGTTTTGACACCATTGGGCTCGATTCTCACTACAGGAGCCATAGCTGATAGCATAAAATCAATAGGGTAGTCGGCGAAAGGGTTTGACAGGGTAGACACAGAACCATTTTTCCGCAACTTCCCCAAAACAAGCAAAGGCAGCCTGAAATGCAAGACCAAGCGTTAATGCTTATGCGTGTGAGGGTGGTGGAGTAAATTGAAACCATGTAAAACTATCATGTAGGCTGTACAATGAATGGCGCCTATTCAAATCATAACAATGCATATCCAAAAAAGATTTTAACCAAATGAAATATCAAATAACCATTTGAAAACCATGGTGTTCATAACCAAAAATCGATCTGAATGTTAAATAAACAATAGCATTTGTATGATTTAAAAGAAACCAATATGTTGAACATTGCACCAAYGATTTGACCTCAAAATTAATGTGTTCAATAAAACCATTGCATCAACGATTTGATCAAAGACACCAAAATATCAAATAACCATTGCATCAACGAATCTATAAATCAAAATCATATTAACAATAGTCAAAAGAAAAGTGAGTGGTGGTTTGGTGTTTTGATAAACAAATAGGTTCATAGAAATCCAAAAGATCATTCTAATGCCATCAACATGAATCCCAACTGTAGGTTTTCACGCTTGCAGTCGTGAAAATGAAAACAAAAAGCAGGTATGCGAAAGCGAAAGATAATAGTGTCGTTTATTTAAAAAATTGCGACGAGTATTGAGGGTTCAAAACCCTTGTGTAGGCAACTTGTAAGGAAAACATAGGAATGAAAATGACTGCCAACAATGGCGACACACTAGTAGAAGCAGTTATCTCTGCCAAACGAACAAGTGCAGATTAGGATAATGAGAAAAACTCTAACTCAAAAACAACTAGAAAATTGTTTAAACATCATCATCAATCATAAAAAATTCCAGTTCCAGATTGCTTGTTATTTAAAAGATGAAAATTGATGACAATCTAAACAAAAGTGAGTCACGATATTAAGGACAAAATCTCCAATACTGTTGACAGAGCCACTGCTGCCAGCAAGCGTCCATAGCCTCGACAGGGTTTCCATTTAACCCACTCTGATATCCGTATCCTGCCAAGAAGTTCCAGATCAAAATAAAGGACATTTTAAGGTCAAGAGATTCCATATTTGCAAATTTTCATATACCCGACATTGCTTCACAGCCAAAGGGCCTGTTCAGTACCCCGACGAAGTTATCTTGGTGTCATGCATGCATTTTCCCGCTGCTAGTATACTTGTTCAGTATCCCAACGGGTTTACAAGCACTTCCCACAACTCTTTAATGATTTATTTGGTTTTTAAAGATATATAATTGAGCGGGGTGATGCAGAAAATTATGATATTTTGAACATACTTTAATAAATTACAGACCTTGAGAGAATTCTTTAACTGTCCTTCATTAAGATCTAGAGATGGTTTGTTAATAAACCGACCTTCGAAGGTAGGGAGACATCTTCTGAGTTGTTCCCTTAAGGAATAGGGACATCGTAAGAAGAAAATGGATGATCGTAACAGGCTTCAATTACAGATTGGAATCAATAAACTCCTTTCAAACAACAGGATTTTCTTAACATGGCTGTAAATTTCAGAAGCATATCACAATTGATGTTTAGACAAACTTCCAGCAGTCATTTTAGAGGAATTTTTTTTCTGTTCTCTTAGTCTGAATAGTTAATGATGCAGGTATATGTATTTCAAAAGTAAAAACTGATAAGCATAAGGGAGAAATCAAAACCAAAACAACAAAAGAAAAGCAAACAAAAGAAAAATATTTACATAGTGTACACAGGGTTGTCATTAAGCGACATATCTTTTTAGAGCTTGGCCATTCACCGGATAGGTGTCTGGCTGTCCCTCTAGACTCTGTAATCTGAAAGAGCTGGGACCCAATTTCTCAGCAATCAAAAACGGTCCTAGCCATAAGCTCTGAAATTTCGTATGCTCTCCCTTTCCCTCATGTGGTTTGTCCCATTTTAGGACAATGTCACCTACTTCAAAGTTTCTGTCAGAGGCAGAGCTGGAATCAAACCAACTTTTAACCACAAGTTGATGCTGATCTAACTTTTGTTTTGCTTGAGCCCTTACCTCTTCTAGTTTTAATAATGCGTTAATTCGATTCTCCAAAGGGGGGTAGTCCTCTTCCTGTATTTTCTGTGATAGTTGCAGTGAGGGAAGAAGAATATGTGGTGGCAGAATTGCTTCTTTTCCATAGATGAGAAAGAAGGGAGGGTTACCCACAGTAGTTTTCAGAGTTACTCTATCAGCCCAGATTGCGTTTAACAGTGCATTATGCCAATTTTTGTGATTTTCAGATACCGTTCTCTTGATGATTTTAATCAGATTCTTATTAGTTGATTCTGCCAATCCATTGCCTTGAGGGTAATAGCTGGCGGAATATTTTAATTTAATTCCTTTTTCTAGAGCAAACTCACTCATCTCAAGAGACGAAAAATATGAAGCATTATCGAATACTAAACAGTCAGGGATACCAAAACGAGTAATAATATTTGAATTTAAAAAGGCAATTACCTGACTGGTATTTACAGCTCTTAATGGGGTAGCTTCAGACCACCTGGTGAAGTAATCCATGGTTTTTATGATAAAATTGTGCTGCTGTGAGGATGCTGGATTGATCGGACCTATAATATCAAGACCCCACTGCTGAAAAGGGGAGTCTACTGAAACAGGCTACAAAGGGAAGGCTAGTTTCTGTATCCGCCCAGATGCTTTTTGACAAATAATACACTTGCGACACAAGGCATGAGCATCTCTAAAAAGTGTAGGCCAGTAATAACCTGCTCTTAAAAATTTATGGGCAGTGGTATCCCCACCAAAATGCCCACCATCTTCTCCTGCATGCAATTCTAATAAGACCTTTTCTGCTTCATCTTTCTCAAGACTGCGTATTAGTACTCCATCAAAATTTTGACGAAACAGAATACCATTAATCAAATGAAAGGAGGCAGATTTCAATCTTAACGCTCTTCTTTTAGTGGGATCCAGGTGACAGGGGGTTGACCCATGTTCAAGACAGAATTTTATATCATCATACCAGGGACTAACAGGGTTTTGTGCACAACAGATTAAATTTTGGTTGTGTTGTCCTAGGTTTGACATATTGTTTTCCTCTTGCTATCCTGCTGCTGAGTCAATGACTAACTTGCATAGCCCTTGGCCTCTCACTATTTGTGCTGGGGTGATTTCTATGTCATACTCTTGTAAGGAGGTGACCCAATTCTCCCTCTTTTCACCTAGTTCTTTCTGCACTAACAGATTTCTGATGGTCGGGTAAGGGACAATAATTTTCGTCCTAGATTTCAAAAGATAAGATTGAAAGTGCTTTACTGCTTTAAAAATAACATAGGCTTGCTGATCTACTACTGGGTAATTAAGTTCTGTGCCTTTGAAATCTGAGCTCATAAAAGCAATTGGGACTTCATTGTTTTTAGCGTTCTTTTGAGTTAGGACAACAGCGTAGGAGTGGTCAGAAGCAAATGTGTAGAGAGTGAAGTCTTGTGAAAATTCAGGGCTCATCAGAGAAGGAGTGTTTATTATGGTCTTTTTTATTGAATTAAAATCTTGGTGTTCTAAGGGTGCCCAATGATATTGTGCATCCTTTTTTATTAAGTTCTGTAAAGGTCTCACCATTTCTAAAAAACTCGGGATGAATCTCCTGACAAAGTTTATCTGTCCTAAGAAAGACTGCATAGAATTTTTTGACGAGGGAGGGGGGAGTTTCAAGATGACTTGAGTCCTTTCAGGGTCGATAATCATCCCTTTGCTTGATACAATAAATCCTAAGAGCTTACCTTGTTCTACTGCGAAGATAGATTTTTTAGAATTCAAGGAAATGTCGTACTTACGACATCGCTGTAGAACGGATCTCAAATGAGCTAGATGATCAGCATTGTTTTTCAAAAATACAGTAACATCATCTAGGTAAAATACGACAGATTGGTTGATTAATCATCAGAAAGCGATGTCCATCGCTCTCTGGAAAGTGGCACCAGCATTAATGAGTCCAAAGGGCATTTTCCTATAAGCGTAGGTGCCCCATGAAGTGCGGAAGGTAGTTTTAAGTTGGTCTGGAGGAGACATCAGGACTTGGTTATACCCTAAAAAACCATCCAATAAGGATAATATTTCAGAACCAGATACCTATTGAAGGATCTGTTCCATGGGTGGGACAGGGTAGTTGTCTTTATCAGACACTCAATTAAGGTTTTGGAAATTGACACATAGTAGGATTTCACCACTCTTCTTCCGGACAGGGACCAGATTAGAGACCCATTGCATGTGCCTAACTGGGAAAATTATCTTAGCATTCAGGAGTTTATTTAATTCTTTTTTGACGGTCAGTTCGAGCTTAGGGTGCATTTTTCTTAACTTTTGTTGAAACGACAAGGTTTGGGGTTTCATAGGAATGACGTGTTGTATGATGTTAGGGTCAAAGGTTTTTAGGTCGTCATACATCCATGCAAAAAAATCTTTGAATTCCTTAAACAATTTAATAAACGCGGCTTTCTCTTGTTCAAAACACCCCACCCCTAAATTAATGCACTGTGGATTGTCATTAGTTTCCAAGTTTACTTTTTCATACGATAAAGAGGAACTATTTGTTTTACAATTGACCGATTTTTTGAATTTGTCTTGAAGATCATAAAAATTTTCTAATCTAACTACAGATTTAGGGATAGAATTTACCATGTTCGATGAAGATTCAGGAGATCTCGGATCTGGTATTACTGTGAAATCACGAAGATTGTCATCATGAGTGCATTCGTCGATCACTGCGCCTTGGAAAGTTTCTTCCATATGCAGGAAACTAATAATTTGTTGATCGTCGTCGAAGACTCTCCAATTCGTGATGTTGTTGGGGACGGATGGCCTGAACAACAATTCGACGGAGAATGCATTCGGGGACAAGCCTTCTGTAGGAAAGATTTTCAAAGCTACATTAGCTAACAAATCGGCTTCCAAATTATTCAATCTAGTAATAGAATTTATGTTAAAAGCAGAAAACTTATTCGTCAAATTCCATACCTCAGATTGGTATCTTTTAAGATGCGGGGATAAACAGTGGATAGAATCTCTTACATGTCTAACCACGATTTCCGAATCACCAAAGACAACCAAATTTTGAATGTTCATATCTAATGCTTTCCTAAGGCCTTGCAATAAGGCCTCATATTCTGTTGTGTTGTTAGTACATTCAAACTCTAACCTGCATGCAATCAGGGTTTTGTTACCTGCTAGATCAATAATAACGCAGCCCGCACCAGCTCCTTCCTTGGACTTTGACCTGTCAAAGTAAAGAGACCATATTTTATTTTTGTCGGGTGCATGAGACCATTGTGTAGAAACTGCTGGTTGCATATATTCCATAATCTCGGACTACTGCTCCGGGTTAGTGATAGCTGAAGTCTCGGCCATGAAATTGCCAAAAAAGGTATCCATCCCTTGTATTTCGGGTGAATCGAAAGAAGGTGTAAATGGTTCATTGGGATCATTTAAATCTGTCACTGTGAACTTTAGGTAACGTTCACGATTTACCTTGATTTTGTTGGGCTTTCCGTTCTCGGGTAGCCACAAGTGAGACCAATTTGTCACGAAATAGCCATGTAGCTGCTCTGACCAGTCTCTTCTTAAAAACAAACCATAAACTTCTGGAATATCCACAACAATAATATCAATTACTTGATGAACTTTGGGGTTAGACGATAATCTTATAAGCACATTCCTTAATTCGCTTATAACTTTAACACTAGTTCGATCAAGTTGGATGATCTTTAAGGTGGATGGTTCAACTTTAACATTAATCTTATGACACACAGACCACGACATTACATTGGATGATGCTCTCGAATCTACCATACAATTGTGCACGTTCCTATTAAAGATTTCAAAAGTTATCAAAAATGGAGGGACGTTTCTGTGAGTACTAATGGTGGAAGCTTGTGGCTTTTTACTCGCAACCTCTAAAGCTAACTTATCTACATTTGTTACATTATTTACAGGAAGGTCTCTCTTCTCATGAGGATCAGAATTATTCTTAGCGGAGGCCTTCTGAGGAACTTTTGGGTTATTTTGAAAAACTTTGTTACTGCTTGGATTGTCGTTTTTGCTATTCTCTGCGATATTCTATAACATTTTTTGTAGCAGAAACGAGAATTTTAATAATTCATAAACAAAAATGTTAGCCCTTAACTTTTTTAGATCTTCAATTAAATCATAATCTAAGCTTGGGTTTACATGAATCTGTTTAGTCTCAGTTGGTTTAGACTATTTTGGGGGCAAAGTCGTAGTGTTTTCAGAAGAAGGTTTGTTTGTTGTCTTACTCCTAGTATTGTAGGGATGTACTGTCTCGAAATTAGCTTGAAAAATGCTATCTGAGAAGTGTCCAAAAATGTTCAGAGAATATTCATCTTCTTCAACTGTCTCTTGTTCAACTACTTCCTCAGGGATCTCAGGGGGCATCAAGTTATCCTGGGCTTCTAGAATCGTTTGAATAGCGAATTATAGGCTTTCTAGATTTAAGCCTTCAGTGTTTGAATTAGGTCGGTTGGTGGGAAAAGGATTCCTAAACGGGGGTTTGTAAGGCCCTTTGCTCGAAGAAGATTATTCAGCCGTCCTTTTCAAATCTATAACTTGATTTGATAGTTTTTGAACGACTTTTGTTAAGTTTTCTAGATCTGAGCTTTCAGGTTGTGTTTTGTTGAGCAGGTCTAGGGAGGATTTCGATTTTCTTTTTGGAAGATGAACTAGTCTCTATTTCGTTGCTAGTAGTGTCTTTTAAGCTAAGGATGTCTTTCTCAATCTAACTGGCCTCTTCGAAGGCCTCTAACAACGTGGCTTTCTTAGATCTCTTTACCCAAATGGCTAGACTTTGATGTAAGGCTTTCATATAATATGATATGATAAGATTATCAGCAGGCATCGAATCCGTAGGGATTCGATTTTTTGGTGTTAAGAATATTTGGTTAAAGTCTTTGATTTTCTCTTTGGGATGCATTCTTAAACTAGAAAGCTCCATGACTAGAACTTCTGGGGGCTTGTCGTCTCCAAACTTCTCAAGAAAACATGATTCAAAGTTCTCCCATGACACGATCGTATGGGGTTGCTGGGCAAAGTACTAGGTAGAGGCATTACCCTCGAAAGTATAGGGGATCAATCTATAGACTACGTCTTTGTTCTTGAAATTACGGAGTCTAATGGCTAACATAAACTTTTTAATGTGATCTTCGGCGATCTGTTTAGAGTCCGGGTCAAACTTAGGGAGCCACTTCTCCGGATGTTTGGGTAAGGGATGTTGAGGCCCGGGTACGGCTACTGCATCTTGGTCGAGCTAGGGTCTGGCAGGATTGTTCTGATTGGCCATTGGCGTGGGTGGTGTCGAAGGCTGGGATGAAGAACTTCCTTCATCAGAGGATTCTTCTCTAGAAGAAGAAGGGGATGATGGAGGTGGTGAGGGTGGTATTCCAGATCCTCCTACTGCAAGAGTGAGGATTGGATCTGTAAGGTTCAAAGTGAGATTAGTGCCTCTGAGTTGTTCTCTGATATCAGAGAAATCTAATGGTTGGGCCAAAGGTCAATTTGGTTGCCTTAAATGGGCAAAGGCACTATGTGTTCTTATGAGATATTGGCAGACAATCTCTTGTACGTCACCACCTGTAGGATTTGGGGCTACTGGTTCAACTGTGATCTGTAGATCATTGTTTGATGTGGTTGTTGTTTGAGGGACAATGTTGTCGTTGGAATGACTTCTTGTCACTATAGGTGAGCGGTTGGGTGGTGGAGGAGTCTTACGACCACCTCGTGCCATTAATAATTTTTAGGCCCTCCTTCTAGCACCATTTGTTGACGGGCGAAATTGATCATCCGTCAACTGGAGGAGTGAATCCGGTCCGGGGTTGTCTAAATAACCCAAGCCATTTGGATTAATCCACTCCGACGGGTTTAGCGGCTCTGTTGGCTGATCTAAGTCCTAGGAAAGTAAAAAAACTAAGCTAAAGAAACTTATCTAAGTGAAAAACAGCTACTGCAACGTATATACAAATCTAATATATATATACAGTTTGCTAACTAATATTATAAAACAATAATTCTACTTATTAAATGTTTAGTTATCAATATAATTAAATCTCCATTATATATACAGTATTCACAGAATGCAAATTTTGATCGAAATCTGCAAAATCATATATGAATTGTCTTATGACAGCGAAGCTAATATTTTTTTATTTTTATAACTTTTATGAAAAAGAAATGAAATGACAGCTATCTAAGCTAAGCAATAAAATAATAATCCTAACTGTAAATCTAAACTAYAGAARTGAATAGTGAAACGTGTTCAGATTATAAGAAATTTATATATTAACTAAACTAATTAAATAGTACTAACAGACTGACCTGTAATAGCGTTTCCTATTTGTCCTGTGCACAGTACTCAATTTCGCTATTTGATGGGGGAAACCCGCACCAGATTTTCCAAATGCTTCTCATAAACAGGAAGTAGTGACACTTGAATACTAATGACAGAACAAGCAAGACATGTAGCAACAACAATTTATAATTTAACAAATAATCATATTAGGATAAATCTGAGTATGAAAATTTGCATATTACTGTTCATTGA
>JZKD02S1895287.1:24738-36577 GCA_000966675.3 Picea glauca | reverse complement strand
GGTTGGCGAGTGAGCAAACGAGTCTCGTGAAGAGACACTGCTTTATTTCGCGGGATCCTCAAGGGGAGAACGGATGGACGAAATCTTTGGGAGAGATTTCACGAGGTTCTGAGAGCCGTGGGATCTCCTAGAGGTGCAAGGTAGTTACAGTGCAGGTGTGGAGAGGATTCAAAGCTCAGGAGGGGAAACACCATTGATCTAAGTTGGTCAGGGCCGTTGGATTGTTCACGAGATTGCCCATCGGGACCTCGTGAAGAAAGGGTCCTAAATTTGGTAAGGAGAGTCACGAGATTGCGAGAAGCGAGATCTCGACTACTCCGAGGATAGCGTGGGTCCATAGGAGTCGGCAAGTGGACAGGTGACACCTCGCATCTCGGGAGCTCGGAAGTGGAAGGGCTGAAAGATTGGTGTTAAAATTCACGAGACGCGAGGTCACGAGGATAGCGAAGTGGTGAGAGGATCCGGAGCATCCATCTGGGAAGGACAAGTGGCGGAGATCTGTAGACCTCGCGAACTCGAGAGCTCGCAAGGTGAAAGCCCAAGTATCGGGTGTCAAAAGTTGCAAGGATGCGAGGCGCGAGAAAGATAACAGCCGTTGGATCTGGATCGCGGGAGGATCGTTGGATCCGCACGTGGGATCGTGCATCGGAACCTCCTAAGAAAAGGCTCGAGAACTTGACCTCGTGAGAGGCGAAGTCATGAGGGAGCGACGTCGCGAGTCTCGGCACCTCGGACCTCGGAAGTTGACGGGGAATTTATTCAACCTCGCAAGTAGTGAAGTCACGAGGGAGTGAGGTAGCGATAGCGTGGAAGTCCGGAGGGAAGTGTCGGGGGGTGGACGAGTCAAGTCACACGTGCACACACTAGAGTTTCAGTACCTCGGGTATCAGAGGTTGTAGAACCAAAAGTTTGGTATCGCGAGTAGCGAAATCCCTCAGGGAAAATTCAGCGAGTTGACTGACCATCGGGTCTCGGGGATCCGAGGGTGTAGCACTCAACTGTTGGACTAGAGAAGTCGCGAATTTAGATCCTCCGAGAATATTGAGGAAGAGGATCGCGCGACGAAGAGAATCTGTGGGTAGGAAGATTTCTGATAGGGAATTAGGAGAACCTTGGAGTTCTTTGGGCCGAGAAGAGAGGAAGGTCCTGTGTGAGCGGACGCGTCAGCGAGGGAGCGCATTTGCGTCAGAGTGGTATCAGAGTGAGAAAATCTCTTTGCTTTCTGTAGCAGAGAAGAAGAGAAAATTTCACCATTCCGGCGAGGAGAGAAAGACAATCACCCGATCTAGAGGATAGGGGAAACCAGAGAGGAAGAGGGAGACAAGTACAGAATACAAAAATGGAAAGGTAGATACGTGATCTCTGAGAAATATTAGAAGATATGGAAGCAACGTAGAGACGCACAACCAATGCTGGAGGTCTAAGTGACTCCGAAGATGAAGTTGAAGTTGAACAACAAGGAGAAGTTGCAGCCGAAGATGTAGCCAATGAGCGGTTGATCAAAGATATCGCCCAGATGAGTTCGAAAACAAAGATGGACATTCCAGCTTATGAAGGGATTCTGGATGCAGAAGAGCTTCTAGATTGGATTAGATCTCTTGAAACCTACTTCGATTATGAGGATATCGAAGAGGATAAAAAGGTCAGGCATGCTGTCACCAAACTGAAGGGACACGCAACATTATGGTGGGACGAACTTCAAGCAGATAGACGTTCCAAAGGTAAGCAAAAGATTAAAAGCTCAGATCAAATGATTGCAAAGATGAAGGCAAAATTCATCCCAAGGGATTATCAAATCACACTGTTCAGGAGAATGTAGAACCTGAGACAGAAGTTGATGACAGTAAAGGAGTATACTGAGGAATTCTACAAGCTCAATATCAGAGCAGGTCATCGGGAGAGTGATGATGAAAAAGTTGCCAGGTATATGAATGGCTTGAGATACGATATCCAGGATGAGATGAGTATGAAAACCATCAGAACGGTGGAGGATGCGTATCAGATGGCATTGAAAGCTAAAGAGAAGCTGAGCCATAAGCCAGGACAGCGAGGCAGAGGCAGGAGCCAGCCAAAAGGTAAGTCAGTTGCCCAAGATAGGTTTCAGAAATCCAAGGATGACTGGAAGAAGCCTCAGATGAGAACAGAAAGAGGTGGAAGTTCACAGCGAGGACAGCATGCTGAACAGCGAAGCCAGCAGACAGAACAGAGCGGAGGATATGCTGATAATAACACATTTCCTCGTACCAGAGGTAGAGGAAGAGGAAGAGGTGGAGTCATCACATGCTATACGTGTGGAAAGAATGGACACAAGGAAGTTGACTGTCCAGATAGGAAGAAGGATGGAGGAGAAACTCACATCGCCGAGGCACAAAGGCGAGCTGCTGAAGCAGAAGACGCAGAAGACGGAAGGTCGCTGATGATGCGTAAAGTTCTCTTAACACCCGAGAAGGAGGTGGAGGACACGGCTCAGAGAAACTGACTTTTCAGAACCACATGCAAGACGAAAGACAGGAAGTGTAAGGTTATTGTGGATAGCGGAAGCACTGATAATCTCGTTTCAACCGAGATGGTGGAGAAACTAGAGCTGGAGATGACTGATCACCCGAGTCCATACAAAGTTTCATGGCTATAGAAGGGACATCAGGTAAATGTCACAAAACAATGTTTAGTTGACATCAAGATAGGAGGATATAATGATAAAATACTCTGTGATGTTATTCCTATGGATGTATGTCATTAATTGCTAGGCAGACCATGGCAATATGACAGGAACGTAATTCATGATGGGAAGATGAATACGTATACTTTGGAGAAGAATGGAAGAAAACATATGTTACTTCCCATTAAAGATAAAGAAGTAAAACCAGAACCGAGAAATACTATACTTCTCATGAGTGGGAAGGAACTTCTGGCAGAAGTAAAGAAGAAGGAAGATCCACAATTCTTTGTGGTTAGGAAACCAAAAGTTGTTTTGACCAGCACAAGAGTGGATGATTTGCCGGAAGAAATTCAGGAACTGCTGGAAGAGTTCACTGACATTGTGGTGGACAAATTACCTCATTCGTTGTCGCTGATGAGGAGTGTGAGTCATCATATAGACCTCATACCAGGAGCCAGTTTTCCGAATAAAGCTGCGTACAGGTTGACGCCGCAAGAAAATGAAGAAGTTAAAAGGCAGGTACATGAACTGCTGGATAAAGGACTGATCAAGGAAAGTTTAAGTCCATGTGCTATTCCAACGGTATTAAGTCCAAAGAAAGATGGAGGTTGGAGAATGTGCACTGATTCCAGAGCCATTAACAAGATAACCATCAGGTACAGGTTTCCATTGCCACGGATGGATGACTTGATGGATTGTTTAAGTGGAGCCAATTTTTTTTCAAAGGTTGATTTGAAAAGCGGATACCATCAGATTTGCATGAGGGAAGGCGATGAGTGGAAGACAGCCTTCAAAACCAACGAAGGGTTGTATGAATGGCTAGTCATGCCGTTTGGCTTGACGAATGCACCGAGTACCTTTATGAGGCTGATGAATGAAGTGCTGAAGGAATTTATTGGTAAGTTTGTCATTGTTTATTTAGATGACATATTGATTTTCAGCAAAACAAAAGAAAAACATTTGAAGCATTTAGCTGCAGTAATGAGGAAGCTACAACAAGAGAAGATGTTGATCAACATGAGAAAATCTTCATTTATGAAGACAGAACTCATTTACTTGGGGTTTTTCATATCGGCAAATGAATTAAAGATGGATCCAAGTAAAGTGGAGGTAATTAAATATTGGCAATCACCGAGAAATGTTTTCGAGGTGAGAAGTTTTCATGGACTGGCTAGTTTCTACCGAAAATTCATCAGGAATTTCAGTGGAATTAGCACAGCAATGATGGATACTGTCAAGAAAAGACATAAATATTTTCATTGGACTGAAGAGGCAGAGAAGAGATTCAATCTATTGAAGCAGAAGATCACATAACAGCCGGTTTTAGTGTTGTCGGATTTTACGAAAGTGTTCCAGGTGAAATGTGATGCAAGTGGCTTTGCCATAGGAGCGGTCTTGAGCCAAGAGGACAAACTAATTGCATATTTCAGCAAGAAGCTGGATGAGGCAAAAGTGAAGTACTCCACATATGATAAAGAATTTTATGCTATCATACAAGCGTTGAAGAAGTGGAGGCATTACTTGATCCCAAAAGAATTTGTTTTATATAGTGATAATCATGCATTGCAGTTTGTGACTCAATAGGAGAAGTTGAATCAGAAACATGCTAAATGGGTAGAGTATATGCAGAATTTTACATTTGTAATTAAACACATTTCAGGTACTGCTAACAAAGTGGCTGATTCTTTGAGTAGGAAGTGTTTGTTGCTGCAGGAGTTCCGAGTCAAAACATTGGGTTTTGAAAATCTTAGGGACATGTATGCAGGTGATGCAGATTTTGCAAAGGCATATGAAGCAGCTAAGAATCCAGTTCTCCGAGACAAAATCCCATGGATAGATTACATGATCCAGGATGGACTGTTGTTCATAGGAAATCAATTATGCATTCCAAATTGCTCCATGAGGGAGAATCTGTTAAAAGAGAAGCACAGTGGTGGATTAGCAGGGCATTTTGGTCACGACAAGACATTTGCAAAGCTGAGCGAAGCATAATTTTGGCCACGAATGCAGTCGAAAGTCAAGAAGTTTGTCGACAGATGTAGAATTTTCCAGCATTCAAAGGGGAGGAAGTAGAATGCAGGATTCTATCAATCATTACCCATATCCGAGAGGCCGTGGGATGAAATTAGTATGGATTTTGTATTGGGATTATCGAGGACGCAAAGAGGACATGATTCGATATTTGTGGTGGTTGACATTTTTTCCAAAATGGTACATTTTATCCCATGCCAGAAGACCAGCGATGCGACTCATATTGCGAATTTGTTTTTCAAGGAGATCGTTAGACTTCATGGTTTACCCAGAAGCATAGTATCAGACAAGGATATGAAGTTCATTGGACATTTCTGGAGGACACTCTGGAAGAAGATGGGGACTAACTTGATGTTTAGTTCTGCCTATCATCCTCAAACGGATGGGCAAATAGAGGTGGTAAATAGAAGCCTAGGAGATTTATTAAGAAGCTTAGTGACAGAGCACCACAACAGTTGGGACAATGTGTTGCCACAAGCAGAGTTTGCATACAATGACTCAGTGAATAGAAGCACAGGAAAAAGTCCATTTGAGATTGTATATGGCAGGAAACCAAGATGAGTATCTGAACTGAGGGATTCAGAACAGATAATCACTAAGAGTGCAAGCGCTGAAGAATTCACAGAGGTGATGGAAGAACTTCACAGCAGGGTGAAGGAGCGATTGCTGGAGTCAAACCAGGAATATAAACGCAGAGCGGATCAACATCGGAGGCAAATTCAGTTCGAAGTTGGTGATCTAGTTCTGGCACATCTAAGAAAGGAAAGGTTCCCGAGAGGAACATACAACAAGCTGAAAATGAAGAAAATTGGGCCATACAGAGTCCTAAAGAAATTGGGAGAAAACGCTTATGAAATTGAATTGCCAGATGGGATCGGAATATCTCTGACATTCAATGTCTCAGACTTATATCCTTATAAGGCTGAGGAAGTAGGAGATGGAAGTGATGAAAAGCCAGAAATCCAATGGCAGAAGCAGATGCCGATTGCAGAGAAGCCATAGATGGAGCATATACTTGACAAGAGAGTGAGCAAAAAGACTAGGTGGAAGCAATACTTCGAGTATGTTTTTAAATGGAAGAACCACCCAGTGGAAGATGCCAGCTGGGAGACTGAAACGGTGATTCAAAAGCATGGACAAACCGTGCAGGAGCTGATGGACAGGAGCCCATGAAAGTTTTCAAGCCGAGGAGTATGATGCAGGAGCATCGCCAACTCAGCAAGCGAGCCAGGACATCCAGTAGAGATTAGCTGGATAAACAAACCCAAACTTTTGAAAGTGCTTTGGGATTGTAGCACAAGTCTTTAATGAATCCTTTATGAAGGAGCACCTTTTGTATATTGTATCATACCTTGAGCCATACGCTCTTGTCTGAAGTAGATAGGAGGCATTTAATCTAGTTAATGCTGGTAGATAGATGTTTAAGTCTAGATTTGATAGTTTAGAGTATGAGAGGGAAAACGGATATAGACAACCTCATTGTATCATTGTAACATAATCAAGTATTCAGGAGAAGAGAAGAGCATGCAGAGAATATTGTATGAAGAACCCCCATGTACAAGCATTTGAATTAATAGAATGAAGCTTTGATTCAAGCACATGGTTCGTGTTGTTTTCTCTGTGTATTGATGTTATGCTCATGAATGTTTGCTTTCTTGCTATGCATTTGATTTGTATATGCTGTGCATGTGATTTCATGTTTCAAATTGAAGTTTAAGAGGGAGAGAGAATGAGGTTCAATTGTTTCTCTATCTGAGCCAAGAGATTCCTGTAAGGTGTGCAGTTGAATTCATCCGCAAGGAGTGCGTTGATGAAGGCTCAGTAGTCTAAATCTTGTTCTCATTCACCCAGAAGTGGAAGTGGGTTGTTGAAGCCGTGCAAGGAGTGTGCAAGCTGAAGAAGAAGTCTCAGTTGTGAATCTGAGCAAAGGAAATCAAAGACTGCTGCTGCAGGAGTCGCGCAGAGTCGAAGGGATTCAACACTTGAGAGTTGTTGAACGATTTCCGCAAGGAGTGCATGAAAGTCCCTCTGAAAGATTCAAAGTGGGAAGCTCAGGAGGTATAGAACCTTCATGATATCATTGAAGAAGAGCACCGGGAGTTTTTGCCGTGAAAAGTTTCAGGCCAAAGTTGCTAGTGCATGCACAGAGATATCTTTTTCCTAAGAGACTGTTGAAGTTGTGGAAAAGCTCAGGAGGAATAGACCTTTGAATTCACTGAAGGCTAAGTGCAGGGAAGCTGTTGTTGGAATTCGGAGGAAAGCATCGCAGGTCGGCGAGCGAGAAAATGAGTCTCGTGAAGAGACACTGCTTTATTTCGCGGGATCCTCAAGGGGAGAACGAACAGACGAAATCTTTGGGAGAGATTTCACGAGGTTTCGAGAGCCGTGGGATCTCCCAGAGGTGCAAGGTAGTTACAGTGCAAGTGTGGAGAGGATTCAAAGCTTAGGAGGGGCAACGCCATTGATCTAAGTTGGTCAGGGCCGTTGGATTGTTCACGAGATCGCCCATCGGGACCTCGTGAAGAAAGGGTCCTAAATTTGGTAAGGAGAGTCGCGAGATTGCGAGAAGCGAGATCTCGACTACTCCGAGGATAGCGTGGGTCCATAGGAGTTGGAAAGTTGAGGCACCTCGCATCTCGGCAGCTCGGAAGTGGAAGGGATGAAAGATTGGTGTTAAAAGTCACGAGACGCGAGGTCGCGAGGGTAGCGAAGTGGTGAGAGGATCCGGAGCGTCCATCTGGGAAGGACAGGTGGTGGATATCTGTGGACCTCACGAACTCGGGAGCTCGCAAGGTGAAAGCGCAAGTATCGGGTGTCAAAAGTCACGAGGACGTGAGGTACGGAAAAGATAACAACCGTTGGATCTGGATCGCGGGAGGACCGTTGGATCCGCACATGGGATCGTGCATCGAAACCTCATGAGAAAAGGCTCGAGAACTTGACCTCGTGAGAGGCAAAGTCACGAGGGAGCGAGGTCGCGAGTCTCGGCACCTTGGACCTCGAATGTTGAGGGGGAAGTTATTCAACCTCGCGAGTAGTGAAGTCGCGAGAGAGCGAGGTAGCGATAGTGCGGAAGTCCCGAGGGAAGTGTCGGGGGGTGGACAAGTCAAGTCACATGTGCGCACATCAGAGTTTCGGTACCTCGGGTATCGGAGGTTGTAGAACCAAAAGTTTGGTATCGCGAGTAGCGAAATCCCTCAGGGAAAAGTCAGCAAGTTGAGTGACCATCAGGTCTCAGGGATCCGAGGGTATAGCGCTCGACTGTTGGACTAGCGAAGTCACGAGTTCCGATCCTCTGAGAAGATTGAGGAAGAGGATCGCGTGACGAAGAGAATCTGTGGGTAGGAAGATTCCTGATAGGGAATTAAGAGAACTTTGGAGTTCTTTGGGCCGAGAAGAGAGGAAGGTCCTGTGTGAGTGGACGCGCCAGCGAGGGAGCGCATTTGTGTCATGTTTTATTGTATGATTCCTTGATCACATACATAGGTTTATATTGAGTTTATGCTATTGCTATCACTTTGGTTGGTTGCGTTCTTTTGCAAGATCATTGTTGTATGAGTGTTAGAATGGAGCTAGGATGGTGATAGCAAGAGGAAGCGGTGTTTAAATGGTATGTCACCCATCCCTCTTTAGTTAGTAAATTCAATATCTAAAACTTAAGGAAAACGTCATGTTCTAGTGTGTTTTGTTCTAGATCTAGGTGGATCTAGGGAGATCAGTTAGTGTCTGAACCTACTGTTTTATCCGATAACAAAATTGGTGACCGTACTGGGGAACAGATTGTTTCCTATTTAGTCTAGTTTCCCTTGCTTTGATTTCTTGTTTTCTGGTCTCTGAGTCTATGGAAGATCCATCCAAACTCTTTGGATCTGAAAGTTCACTCAAAATTTTTGTCTTTTTTCCAAATTTTTCTTGATTACAAACCTTCTCGCACTATACCTCTCTGTGGCTTGTGAGAATCACTGAAGTTTGCACCCTACTGTGTAATCCAGTGCGAGATGTTCACACCCTACCTATGTCTAGCCTGTGAATTCCATTGATTTTCTCACTACACCCTATAGCTAGGCTGCGAACCCATTTGAAATTTTTGTTTGGAATTAGGATTTCCTATATTTTTATGCCCAGTTTTGCTTTGATCAGCTGGATTGAACTTTTGGAGCCTATATTGATCTGGTTACACTTTTCTTGACATTCTTTGAGTTGCTTTTAACCATCTTTGCTTTGTTTGGTTTTGAAGGATTAGTCTCTTGCTTTGAGTGTCTTTCAATTCCAAAGCCTGTGTTTTCTTTAGAATTGTTTAGGGAAAGATCAGATTTCTTCTGAATAGTTCACTTTAAAAGAAAACTTTTAGTTTGGGTTTCTTTGTTTTAAGAATCTTTATATTGACAAGTTTAATGAATTTTGGGACATTGTGCGTATGGGAATGATAAATGTTTTCTCCTCATAGCATAGCTTTCATCGAAATGAAAAGATTGCATCTTCATATCTTTGAATAACTTTCGAGTCGGTCAAAACACCATATTGTTCACTCCATTTTCCTATTGAGTAACAACAACCATAAAATAAAGAGCTTATAAAAATTGATTAGACATTTTTATATTTTCTAGTAGCAAACCTACACTAGATTAGTTGTAGGGCTTTGGAATAGGTGTGAAAGATAACTTTCCAAAGCTGCAAAAAAACATAGTATCTTGTGATAGGGAGAGTTAAATCCACTTACTTCATTTTGTCCTGGGAAGCCCTTCTCACACAAGGGTCAATCACGAGGTTTCATTGAGACTGGCAGAGTTACTCACCCTGCTTTGTTGGTCTTGATGTAGGGATTGCACGTATTATGGGGGTCATTTGAAGGTATACCCACAATGATGAGTGGAAGCCTTTCAAGTTGATTTCGGGCTAGATACCCTGCCCTTTGCGTGTGGATTGGACTATCGATTGTTTCCCCAGGCATCACTATAGTAATTGGTAACCTTAGTGGCCTATCTCTCTAGGTTCTTTACATGAGGTGACTGTGGAGGTTCTTCATGGTACCTGGAATCGACGTTGGCCAAGCTCACTCGGGCTCCTTGGAGGGTATACCCACGATTATGTGTGGGAGCTTGCACCAGGGTGTAAGTTCATTAAGCAGGTCGTCAACATAACTTTTCCACCCTCTCTATCTCAACCCCTTCTTACATTGTTCCCGCGACATTGGATTTCATCACCAACTAGTGCGTTCATTGTAAGCAGGTTTTGTTCGCTTGCTTGCTTACTAGATTTTTAGAGTGTGTTGTTTGTTTTCCTTAGAGGACTCTATATTGGATATTTATTTAATGGCGTCAGTTCCCGGAATGACCAATGAAGGAACCCCTTTTCCAGGGGAACCTTTTTTTTTCCTTCTTATGGAAACATTGGTCCTCCTCACATCGCTACTTTGAGCCTTCCAAGTCTCACAATTGGATTACCAGTATGGTTGTTTTCCACTCAGGTAATCCTGAATGCAGTAAGTGCTTCAGTCGTAAGCACTTCCCCCCAAGAGAATCAACCTCATGTTGATCCTTCACCTTCTTCACCAGTAAGGTCTTCTTCGCCTTCTTCGCTTGCAAGGTCACCTTCCATTTCATCTTCTTCTTCAAATGAAAGTTCTGAAGCTAGTAACCCGGTGAATAAGAAGAAGAAGAAAAGAAAGAATAAGAAGAAAAAAATCAAGCAAGGATCCAAACTTCCAACCACTGTCAAACGTGTTGGAAAACAACCAGTTACTGTTAATCATGCTAGGAGTGTTGATGATGTCAAGATCACCCAAACAACCTGTAAGACCAAGTACCCTTGCAGACTTTGTAAGGGTAGCCATCTTATTAAGGATTTCCCTGGTCTATCCAGGGTTATAGAAGTATGGTATATGCACCCTCGCCAACCCATATCGTCGGCCTATGAACAACATGCTGATGATCTCCCGTCAACTAGTCATGATACAGTTGGGAAGAAGAAAAGTAGAGCCAAGTTCCCATGTATGTTATGCAAAGGGCGTCATCTAATTCATCTTTTCCCTCATATGGAAGAAGCCTCGAAATTCCTGGAAGACATGACTGTTTCACAACCCCAACTTCCAGCTGCTTATTACAAGCTTTCTCTCAACCCCCTTGTAGTTGACGAAGTGATCAATCTAGTTCCTTGGTCGGTCAGTCCGTTTGATCAAGTGGTCAATCTAGTCACGTCCTTAATTGAACTAGTTGACAAAGTGGTCGATCCAATCCCATCCTCGGTCAATCCCATTCTCCCTTTAGAGAGTGTTAACAAAGTGGTTGATCTGATCCCATCGTCGTTCAATCCCACTCTCCTATTAGAGAGTGAAACCCAAGCGGTTGATCCATTTCCACTTGTCAACCCCTTTCTCCCCTTGGAGAATGAAACCCAAGTGGTCAATCTGATCTCTCCATCGGTCGATCCTACTCTCCCACTAGAGAGTAAACTCGATACTTCCCGTGTTTTTCTCATTGATACAAAATCTCTCATTCCGAGGGGTATCCTCCTTCTCCCGTAGGACACCCTCCAAGTAATGAGGCCATCAGTTTTGATTGGGGTGTGCTAATTGGACCTCGTATTCCCTCTTACATTCATTTCCATATTACAGTATAGGTTTGTGGTCGGGACGTTCCTCAAACGTTGATAGATGAAGGTTTGTCTGTTAGTATTTTATCCTCTACTGCTTGGCAAGCTTTGGGTTATCCTCCACTTGCGCTGGTTACACAAAATTTGTTATCTTTTAACAGAAGAATCAGTCAACCTTTAGGGACCCTTCCCCAGTTTTCTGTAACTTTGGGAGGAAAAACTGTCTTTATTGACATCATGGTAGTCCAAGACCCCTTGGATTTTTCTTTACTCCTTGGGCGAGATTATGTCTATGCCATGAAAGCTATTGTGTCTACTCTTTTTCGTGTGATATATTTCCCTCACGATAGATGAGTTGTGACTGTTGATCAACTTTCATTCATTGACCCTGCCTGGATTGCCTCCCTGAATGGTTCTTATATGCAAACGGTATCGCCCCCGCCACAGGTCAATTATGTGGTGTTTTTGCCCATGGCTTCAACTTCTGATGACTTAGATCCAGTAGTTGACATGGTGATCTCTTCGATAGGGTTGTTAGAGCCTGATCTCTTTACTCCT
>JZKD02S1895276.1:56549-76904 GCA_000966675.3 Picea glauca | reverse complement strand
CTTAGTAAGTTGCTGCTGCTCCACCTTGCCCTGTCGTAGAGGAAGTATACAACTTTGGTTTTTTTCCTCACACAATCTTTTACACGTATGGGGTTTTCTTACTTTTCCATCCATGAGATTTGCTCTGCCCTTAAATCAAATGTTGGCTTTGGTTGCTCGTGGTCTGTGTGATTATCAAGATATTATGATGTTTTTGGAACTATGTATTTATGGTTGCATCCTTGGTTTCCTGTGGTGGTTTTTCTAAGACTGTTGGCATTAAAAAGTTGGTCGCGGTGTCCTTGTTGTGTGTAATTGTTCGCAGGGAATTGCTGAGTAAAAGTTGTGGTTGAAGCCTGCCTTGCCTATGGTTATGTATTGTGGGTTTGGCCTCCCTGTTGAAATGGGTTATCTCAGTCAGCCTAACCTCTGGGATTTGTGAATACCCCACCTATAGATTGATATTGCTGGTCTTTGTGATTAGTATACCCGCACCATATTTCAACCCTGTGCATGTTTAAGTGAAATATGACTAAAACCTTGCGTGCCTTGTCTTGGAAAAACCCTCAGTTGTTGGCCTGCTTTCTTATGACCTCAGTGTCACTATTGTGTAGTAAACGTTATACAGATATGAGAACATTTCTTACCCAGATTTTGATAGGAGCATTATTCGTGCTATTTTGATTGGGCACCGGTTTTTATTTGGTCAGTCGTTATGTTGTGTTGAAGGAAGTGTTGGTTTCGCTTGTTCTTTGGAAGTTATAGTCTTTTATACGAAGCTCATGCAATCGATAACAATGTTGCAAATTATTGTTATATTTCCCATGATCGATTATAATAACGCACCCATGGAATGAGTTGTCTGTGCTATGCAATTGCCAAACCCTTTGCTTAAATTTTCCCGCTGTCTCTACCCTTACTGTCATTGACATATCTCGAACCCTACACATTACAGTGAAAGAGTTGCTTACTCCAGTTTGAATTGATGAGAGAACCGTTCTTTCTTGGTTACTTGGGCACGAGTTTAGTTGGTCCCTTGCTTGGAAATTGTGGAAAGGAGTCTGTCCTCACCTATTCATTGAAAATTATAGTTGTTGAATCTTGTTTTCCCAATAAAAAATGTTATTTTTCTTGGTTCAATCGTTATGTTGATTGTTAAAAAAAAGGCACCTATGTTCGAAATGTACGAGGCTCGAATCGAGTAATAATGCCCAAAATAAAATTAGAAGAAGTTGCATTGAATGGTGGTTAGATTAATGATGGATATGAGTTTTTTTGGGAGCACTGTGCATGACCCTATTGGATTTAAAGGATTATTACTGGGGTTGATGTTATGAATCGTGGCTCAAAGACTATTTTTGTATTCTTCTAGAGATTATGATGTTGTTCATTATGTTTGTGATAATATTGTTATAATGGTTACTGTGATTAAATAATTCTGGGCATATCAAATAGTTTACTGTGTAAAATAATTCAGAGGCCAATGAGAAAATTTGTTAAAGAAGGAATCAATTTGGATTATTGTTTTGGAAACATAATAGTGATTAAACTTTGAAATTCTGGACATGGATAAATTTTGATTGCATCAGAGGTAGCATGTTTGATTTCTTTTCACTTGAACAATATCTGTAAAGTTTCCCTATCATTCTTCCATTTTTCGCTTATTACATTCCCTCCACGATCCCGATTTCACTTATTGCATCCCTGTTCTATGATATAAATTTTAAAAGAAAAAGTTAGTGTGGAAGAGAAAGATAGATAACATTGCAAGGGTTGAGGACTGGTATTCTTGATATTTTTATACACAATTAATTGTTTGGTTAATTGTTGAACAATATTCGTATATTGATCCCCTATCATTCTATCATTTTTCACTAATTACACTCCCTCCATATTTCCCATCATCCCTATCATTCCCTGTTCACATGGAAATTAATGAATGATGTGTTATGGATGGATTTACATGTATCTTGTGTCAATTTTGATGCCAAATTTTGATTCATGTAAGCATAGTGTCATGTATGGTTTATTAAGAGCCTCATTACTGAAATTGTTTTGCTATAGGATGATCTTTTTCAGTAGAGGCAACAATGGTTGAAATAACAGAGGCAGTGGAAATTGGAATCGAGGCCATATGAGGCCTAGATTTTCTACCCATTTTGACGCTGACCCATAATAATTGAACCAACTGTTCCAAGATAGGTTATTTAACTGGGTTGGCCATGGGATAATGCATCCTCAACCAGAAAGACCCCCTTTCCAGCCTCAGAATGTTCCCAACATTTCCGTTCCTCCACATGTGTCTTTGCAGCCTGAAGTCCCCGAAAATGATGGTTGGCAAGAGATTGTCAACTAGCTTGTCTCTCACCATCGTGGTTGTCCCACTATGTCATTGCCTTTGCCACCACTTGTTAATCCCAATGTCCAAATTGCCTGTGCTGTTTCACCAGTTAAGTCTTCACACGTTAGTAAGAGATTGAAAACTGATATTCCCCAACCTGTGCAAGACAAAGGAAAAGCAACTGCCTCCCCTTCTTCTCCCTCCACCGATTCTTCAAAATATGTGTATTCTCGCCTTCATATAAAGGATGAATTATCCCATGTGATCAACGATATACAACCCCAACGGTCCAATCAACCATGGGCTACTTCAGATAAGTCTAAGGGAAACAACAGTGGAAAAAAGAAAATTGCCTCACAAAGTGGAAAATATGGTTTTTAAATTATGTTTTATATGATTTCAGTTGATGAGAACAATGCTTAATGGTTTTCATCATTTTTGGACAACAAGCCCTATTTTTGATATTTTGTGGATAATGTGCAGATCTGTTCTTTTTGGATATGACATAAATTATTGTTGATATTTAAATATCCAGTTTAAAATATATTCAAGGGAATTACAAGGGTGGCATATGGTCAAAATGATTATCTTTTGTGTGTGATATTTCATGATTTAAAAGGAAGAAATGACGAGAGTCACAAGGTGTCCCACCTACCTAGTTATTATTAATTAAGACCCTTAACTATATTATTATTATTTATTTCTCCTAAACTAATCAGTTAAGTTAAACCAACTTAACTAAAGAAGGTAGTTGAACTAGTTAAACTTATTGGGAAAGAATAAAAGCTCAACGAGAAGAAGATACAAGAGGAGAATAGAAGGAGAAAAAAAGACTAAGGTTTTCTCTTTAGTTACATGAGATAGTTTCAGTTTTCATTCATTTTTGAGTTTATTCAAAGCCTAATTCTCTTCTTGACAACATGGTCTTATTGTAGACAAAAAGGTTCAAGACTAAACCACACTTTTCAGACGCTTTTTTTAGAGGTGTTGATTCATCCTTGATAGTCTCTGTATTCTTGTTTGTTTGTGAATTAAGTTTCAGGGCTGATAAATGATATCTTGCAGAGTCAAAATGGAAGGAGTTTGTGGCAAGTTGATCCATATTATTAATTTCAGTTTTACTTTACTGTCAAAGTCTTTTTGTATGGTGTTCATCGAGGATCTCTAAATAAGACTTTGGTCCATTCCCTCACAGGGGTTTTGTAAAGAGAAAAACACTTTTGGGTATCTCAGAATGAAATAAAATCATATTGTTATTCAATCTCATACATTTGTATTCGTGACTTGGTTACTTTTCGCTTTTGATATCCATGTTTAATTTATCGCAAAATATGTGTACATTCCAGTAGATTTTATAAATTTTATTTTATATTGCAACATATTTAAATTATAAATCAACCTAAGTCCATGTAATTAATACTTGCAGATTGAGCGAATATTTTGAGGCTATAAACCCCAGGTGGCATTCCCAACTATCTTGTCCTAGCCAGGAAAGATCTGAAAATGATTGAGTAAGGTAATTCATACCTTTTCCTCAACATTTATTTGGCGACCATACTGGGGAGATCTTCCATATCTCTCTGGTTGATTGTATTCATGATTATTTTTGAATATTTCTTATTTTGTTTATGATTCTTTGACTGATTTTTCTCATGACAGTACCTTCTACAAGGCAACCCAATATTGAACACGGTCTTAAAGACCAAACCAACATTGCCTTGAATGTATTCAATAATATCTTAGAAACTGCTAATACCCGGGCTGAGCTTGAACGCTCATGGGAAGTAATTGAACAAGATATAAGTATCCGTGAACACTGGGAGGCTAGGCAAATGCAACCTAGAAATCAGCTGTAGCCCTCTTTTTCCTAAATTTTTGATCTTATTTTTCATGTCCTCAAATCCTCACATCTCTAGAAGAAGAAGAAGAGGATTGTCTCCTAAAGCCACTCCTATAATTGAAATAGGAAGGAGGAAAGCCATTTTTTCAACCCAACAAGGTACTCTAAGGAGAAATTTGTCTAATTCATCTAGTTCACCCTTCTCACCCTCACCCATCATTTTCAAAATGGCATTTGCGGGTGGATCTGGTGGTATTGGAGGTGCCTCATCATCTCAACCTTCAACCTCATAGGTAATTGGTAGTTTATATAGCCATCAGGTTCTTGTCCAATCTAATACCAACCTTGCTAAGATCATAAAGAAGCATGGGATTTTCCAATTTGAGGAAGATGATACTACCACCCCGTGGCACATATCCTCTCCCTTGAACCTAGCACTTTCTACTCGTACGTTACCAAAATTTAAAGAGAATCTACCTAGGTTTTCATGAAATAATACAGTCACTACAAATGAACACTTGGTAGAATTCTCTAATTCCTGTCATAACATAAGAGCTAATGATAATGATACTTGCATGCTCTTATTTTTCAACTCTCTCGAAGGGAAATCAACGACAGTTTTTTTGATCTCCCTCCCAAGATTCTTTGAACCTGTTAAAATGCTCATATTTTTTGTCCAACATTTTATCTATTTCCAATTATATATCTTGCTAGGTTGCACTAAGTGGGAGCACCTATTGCAAGGTAATAGAATTATTTCTACCATTAAATCAAATTTACATGATCCCAACATCTCTCCTTGAGTAATATGGTTATGGAGCACGTTTTTGATAAAACCCAAGGTTATGTGGTCATCTTGATTTGAACATCTATGTTTTAGTATGAAATTTTGTGCTATGAGTTCTCTCCTTTCTTTTGGACCAATATTCGTAGATTCCTCTTGTACTACATCATATTCACATTTTGACCCAGAATCCCTTGAATCTATATAATCCTTTGAAGTAGTGTCATCATTTGAATCATTGGACATTTATTTGCTTATCAAACCATAATTTCTTTGAGGTATTGAGCATTCACCATGTTTACACATTTTCATCTTGGGCTAAGACACAAAATGCATTCACCACTAAGTGTCTGTCAGTGTCTTTAATTCTCCACTAGGACAAGGCAATGCAACATCTCTATTTTTTTTTTTAACATCGACAATAAAGAAATCAAGTTTGATATCATTATACTGTAGCTCTTTTCTACTTGGGAAAACTTTACCTTTTGCAACCTTTTAATTTCTCCAAAATAAGTCTACATGTTCTCCATCCACAAATGCAAGATACATTATTAACAATTTCTGATTTAATAAGAAAACCATATGTATTAGTAAATACAATGGAATGCTTATTTGTACAAAAATATTTTGTATTGATGCACAAATTTAATAACCCTCCATAAATGGCACAAAAATGCAATATTAAGGAAAGCTCTTTGCAGCTTGGGAAAATCTTGATTCATCCATACAACTTGGTTGAGTTATATTAAGGCCCATGGTGGCATTTAGTATAATCTCATTTGGTATAAGCTTAGTGTGGGTTAGAAGTTGCATTCCAGAGATATCTATGGTATTACCATTGGTTTTGGTCAAAGCCCTGATTTGCCTTTTAGTGTTAATTTTAAATGTGGTGGTTGGGATTTTGAGAATAGAAAGAAAAATAGCTCAGAATGAGGTGACATTGTGTTATAATTATTAATCTTTTGATAACAACATATTTTGGGCCACGCATGATCTATTACTATTAAAATATATAGATTAAGGAGGGGGAATGGCTTCATTAGGGTTTGGGGGAGGTTAATGGAAATCATTTAAGGGATTGGAGTTTTGGGGAGGTTTGTGGAAATCATTTAAGGGATTGGAGTTTGGAGGAGGTTCATGGCATTCACTTAAGGGATTGGAGTTTGGGGGAGTTTCATGGAATTGATTTAAGGAATTTTGTTGAGAAGTATAAGATATGGTATATTTCTTTGCCATGGATTCTTATTGACAAAATGAATTGAATATTTCATATGCACACTTTCCTCCATCACTAGTGTGCTAACAATTTAATAACTTGATATGACGAGATTTCAACTATGATTTGAATTTTTTAAAGGCATTAAAAAGACCATCTTGGACTTCGTAAATTATGAACTTTTTTCTACTAAATAATGAATTAAGGTAAGGAAATATTATGCAACATTGGTTGGAACCACAATCATTAATATTTCTATTAAAATCACGAATTACAGAAAGTAAACATTATGCACCAATTGAAATCAAATTCTTTAGTAAACAAATATATGAATGTATTAGGTTTAGAAAATTTGTGAATTGTTCCCCACATGTAAATGATCTCATGTGTTGCATTCTATTAGAACACACCTTACTTCCAATTTGCATTCTATTTTAATCACAAACTTTGCACCATGTTCTTCTTATCAATTTCAAACAAGACCTTTACATTTCCATATCTAAATCATTGATTTCAAATCTCTAAATTCTTATCTTCTAATACAACCAAAGCAACATTAAAACTCATTTTTTTTTTAAACACGTAACTCCTCACCCCACCCTCCATCCCATAAGAGAGAGTGAGATATTCCTCATGGCTCACAAGGAGCCCCAATTAATAATTTGTTCTTTAAGAGTGAACATGTCACATATAGGGTTTGAAACTAGGTGGGGAGGATAACAATTTCTCCTCTCAACCACCTGGACTAGACCAAATTGACAATATTATAACTCATCTTATAAACACATAGATTACATTCATTGTGATTGCACATAAGAACACCACCATACTATATTTTTGACCAAATATGCTTTCTAATTAAATTATACTTTCATGGCCAGGTCTCTAATATTTGCAACAAATAATAAATCTTTTATCAATTCTAGAACATGCAATATTCCATGAAGTTTTTATTTTCTCCCCATTTTTCAAAGAGTTGATAGAATGGTGTTGCATAACATTCAAATANCTTAGTAAGTTGCTGCTGCTCCACCTTGCCCTGTCGTAGAGGAAGTATACAACTTTGGTTTTTTTCCTCACACAATCTTTTACACGTATGGGGTTTTCTTACTTTTCCATCCATGAGATTTGCTCTGCCCTTAAATCAAATGTTGGCTTTGGTTGCTCGTGGTCTGTGTGATTATCAAGATATTATGATGTTTTTGGAACTATGTATTTATGGTTGCATCCTTGGTTTCCTGTGGTGGTTTTTCTAAGACTGTTGGCATTAAAAAGTTGGTCGCGGTGTCCTTGTTGTGTGTAATTGTTCGCAGGGAATTGCTGAGTAAAAGTTGTGGTTGAAGCCTGCCTTGCCTATGGTTATGTATTGTGGGTTTGGCCTCCCTGTTGAAATGGGTTATCTCAGTCAGCCTAACCTCTGGGATTTGTGAATACCCCACCTATAGATTGATATTGCTGGTCTTTGTGATTAGTATACCCGCACCATATTTCAACCCTGTGCATGTTTAAGTGAAATATGACTAAAACCTTGCGTGCCTTGTCTTGGAAAAACCCTCAGTTGTTGGCCTGCTTTCTTATGACCTCAGTGTCACTATTGTGTAGTAAACGTTATACAGATATGAGAACATTTCTTACCCAGATTTTGATAGGAGCATTATTCGTGCTATTTTGATTGGGCACCGGTTTTTATTTGGTCAGTCGTTATGTTGTGTTGAAGGAAGTGTTGGTTTCGCTTGTTCTTTGGAAGTTATAGTCTTTTATACGAAGCTCATGCAATCGATAACAATGTTGCAAATTATTGTTATATTTCCCATGATCGATTATAATAACGCACCCATGGAATGAGTTGTCTGTGCTATGCAATTGCCAAACCCTTTGCTTAAATTTTCCCGCTGTCTCTACCCTTACTGTCATTGACATATCTCGAACCCTACACATTACAGTGAAAGAGTTGCTTACTCCAGTTTGAATTGATGAGAGAACCGTTCTTTCTTGGTTACTTGGGCACGAGTTTAGTTGGTCCCTTGCTTGGAAATTGTGGAAAGGAGTCTGTCCTCACCTATTCATTGAAAATTATAGTTGTTGAATCTTGTTTTCCCAATAAAAAATGTTATTTTTCTTGGTTCAATCGTTATGTTGATTGTTAAAAAAAAGGCACCTATGTTCGAAATGTACGAGGCTCGAATCGAGTAATAATGCCCAAAATAAAATTAGAAGAAGTTGCATTGAATGGTGGTTAGATTAATGATGGATATGAGTTTTTTTGGGAGCACTGTGCATGACCCTATTGGATTTAAAGGATTATTACTGGGGTTGATGTTATGAATCGTGGCTCAAAGACTATTTTTGTATTCTTCTAGAGATTATGATGTTGTTCATTATGTTTGTGATAATATTGTTATAATGGTTACTGTGATTAAATAATTCTGGGCATATCAAATAGTTTACTGTGTAAAATAATTCAGAGGCCAATGAGAAAATTTGTTAAAGAAGGAATCAATTTGGATTATTGTTTTGGAAACATAATAGTGATTAAACTTTGAAATTCTGGACATGGATAAATTTTGATTGCATCAGAGGTAGCATGTTTGATTTCTTTTCACTTGAACAATATCTGTAAAGTTTCCCTATCATTCTTCCATTTTTCGCTTATTACATTCCCTCCACGATCCCGATTTCACTTATTGCATCCCTGTTCTATGATATAAATTTTAAAAGAAAAAGTTAGTGTGGAAGAGAAAGATAGATAACATTGCAAGGGTTGAGGACTGGTATTCTTGATATTTTTATACACAATTAATTGTTTGGTTAATTGTTGAACAATATTCGTATATTGATCCCCTATCATTCTATCATTTTTCACTAATTACACTCCCTCCATATTTCCCATCATCCCTATCATTCCCTGTTCACATGGAAATTAATGAATGATGTGTTATGGATGGATTTACATGTATCTTGTGTCAATTTTGATGCCAAATTTTGATTCATGTAAGCATAGTGTCATGTATGGTTTATTAAGAGCCTCATTACTGAAATTGTTTTGCTATAGGATGATCTTTTTCAGTAGAGGCAACAATGGTTGAAATAACAGAGGCAGTGGAAATTGGAATCGAGGCCATATGAGGCCTAGATTTTCTACCCATTTTGACGCTGACCCATAATAATTGAACCAACTGTTCCAAGATAGGTTATTTAACTGGGTTGGCCATGGGATAATGCATCCTCAACCAGAAAGACCCCCTTTCCAGCCTCAGAATGTTCCCAACATTTCCGTTCCTCCACATGTGTCTTTGCAGCCTGAAGTCCCCGAAAATGATGGTTGGCAAGAGATTGTCAACTAGCTTGTCTCTCACCATCGTGGTTGTCCCACTATGTCATTGCCTTTGCCACCACTTGTTAATCCCAATGTCCAAATTGCCTGTGCTGTTTCACCAGTTAAGTCTTCACACGTTAGTAAGAGATTGAAAACTGATATTCCCCAACCTGTGCAAGACAAAGGAAAAGCAACTGCCTCCCCTTCTTCTCCCTCCACCGATTCTTCAAAATATGTGTATTCTCGCCTTCATATAAAGGATGAATTATCCCATGTGATCAACGATATACAACCCCAACGGTCCAATCAACCATGGGCTACTTCAGATAAGTCTAAGGGAAACAACAGTGGAAAAAAGAAAATTGCCTCACAAAGTGGAAAATATGGTTTTTAAATTATGTTTTATATGATTTCAGTTGATGAGAACAATGCTTAATGGTTTTCATCATTTTTGGACAACAAGCCCTATTTTTGATATTTTGTGGATAATGTGCAGATCTGTTCTTTTTGGATATGACATAAATTATTGTTGATATTTAAATATCCAGTTTAAAATATATTCAAGGGAATTACAAGGGTGGCATATGGTCAAAATGATTATCTTTTGTGTGTGATATTTCATGATTTAAAAGGAAGAAATGACGAGAGTCACAAGGTGTCCCACCTACCTAGTTATTATTAATTAAGACCCTTAACTATATTATTATTATTTATTTCTCCTAAACTAATCAGTTAAGTTAAACCAACTTAACTAAAGAAGGTAGTTGAACTAGTTAAACTTATTGGGAAAGAATAAAAGCTCAACGAGAAGAAGATACAAGAGGAGAATAGAAGGAGAAAAAAAGACTAAGGTTTTCTCTTTAGTTACATGAGATAGTTTCAGTTTTCATTCATTTTTGAGTTTATTCAAAGCCTAATTCTCTTCTTGACAACATGGTCTTATTGTAGACAAAAAGGTTCAAGACTAAACCACACTTTTCAGACGCTTGTTTTAGAGGTGTTGATTCATCCTTGATAGTCTCTGTATTCTTGTTTGTTTGTGAATTAAGTTTTAGGGCTGATAAATGATATCTTGCAGAGTCAAAATGGAAGGAGTTTGTGGCAAGTTGATCCATATTATTAATTTCAGTTTTACTTTACTGTCAAAGTCTTTTTGTATGGTGTTCATAGAGGATCTCTAAATAAGACTTTGGTCCATTCCCTCACAGGGGTTTTGTAAAGAGAAAAACACTTTTGGGTATCTCAGAATGAAATAAAATCATATTGTTATTCAGTCTCATACATTTGTATTCGTGACTTGGTTACTTTTCGCTTTTGATCTCCATGTTTACTTTATCGCAAAATATGTGTACATTCCAGTAGCTTTTATAAATTTTATTTTATATTGCAACATATTTAAATTATAAATCAACCTAAGTCCATGTAATTAATACTTGCAGATTGAGCGAATATTTTGAGGCTATAAACCCCGGGTGGCATTCCCAACTATCTTGTCCTAGACATGAAAGATCTGAAAATGATTGAGTAAGGTAATTCATACCTTTTCCTCAACATTTATTTGGCGACCATACTGGGGAGATCTTCCATATCTCTCTGGTTGATTGTATTCATGATTATTTTTGAATATTTCTTATTTTGTTTATGATTCTTTGACTGATTTTTCTCATGACAGTACCTTCTACAAGGCAACCCAATATTGAACACGGTCTTAAAGACCAAACCAACATTGCCTTGAATGTATTCAATAATATCTTAGAAACTGCTAATACCCGGGCTGAGCTTGAACGCTCATGGGAAGTAATTGAACAAGATATAAGTATCCGTGAACACTGGGAGGCTAGGCAAATGCAACCTAGAAATCAGCTGTAGCCCTCTTTTTCCTAAATTTTTGATCTTATTTTTCATGTCCTCAAATCCTCACATCTCTAGAAGAAGAAGAAGAGGATTGTCTCCTAAAGCCACTCCTATAATTGAAATAGGAAGGAGGAAAGCCATTTTTTCAACCCAACAAGGTACTCTAAGGAGAAATTTGTCTAATTCATCTAGTTCACCCTTCTCACCCTCACCCATCATTTTCAAAATGGCATTTGCGGGTGGATCTGGTGGTATTGGAGGTGCCTCATCATCTCAACCTTCAACCTCATAGGTAATTGGTAGTTTATATAGCCATCAGGTTCTTGTCCAATCTAATACCAACCTTGCTAAGATCATAAAGAAGCATGGGATTTTCCAATTTGAGGAAGATGATACTACCACCCCGTGGCACATATCCTCTCCCTTGAACCTAGCACTTTCTACTCGTACGTTACCAAAATTTAAAGAGAATCTACCTAGGTTTTCATGAAATAATACAGTCACTACAAATGAACACTTGGTAGAATTCTCTAATTCCTGTCATAACATAAGAGCTAATGATAATGATACTTGCATGCTCTTATTTTTCAACTCTCTCGAAGGGAAATCAACGACAGTTTTTTTGATCTCCCTCCCAAGATTCTTTGAACCTGTTAAAATGCTCATATTTTTTGTCCAACATTTTATCTATTTCCAATTATATATCTTGCTAGGTTGCACTAAGTGGGAGCACCTATTGCAAGGTAATAGAATTATTTCTACCATTAAATCAAATTTACATGATCCCAACATCTCTCCTTGAGTAATATGGTTATGGAGCACGTTTTTGATAAAACCCAAGGTTATGTGGTCATCTTGATTTGAACATCTATGTTTTAGTATGAAATTTTGTGCTATGAGTTCTCTCCTTTCTTTTGGACCAATATTCGTAGATTCCTCTTGTACTACATCATATTCACATTTTGACCCAGAATCCCTTGAATCTATATAATCCTTTGAAGTAGTGTCATCATTTGAATCATTGGACATTTATTTGCTTATCAAACCATAATTTCTTTGAGGTATTGAGCATTCACCATGTTTACACATTTTCATCTTGGGCTAAGACACAAAATGCATTCACCACTAAGTGTCTGTCAGTGTCTTTAATTCTCCACTAGGACAAGGCAATGCAACATCTCTATTTTTTTTTTTAACATCGACAATAAAGAAATCAAGTTTGATATCATTATACTGTAGCTCTTTTCTACTTGGGAAAACTTTACCTTTTGCAACCTTTTAATTTCTCCAAAATAAGTCTACATGTTCTCCATCCACAAATGCAAGATACATTATTAACAATTTCTGATTTAATAAGAAAACCATATGTATTAGTAAATACAATGGAATGCTTATTTGTACAAAAATATTTTGTATTGATGCACAAATTTAATAACCCTCCATAAATGGCACAAAAATGCAATATTAAGGAAAGCTCTTTGCAGCTTGGGAAAATCTTGATTCATCCATACAACTTGGTTGAGTTATATTAAGGCCCATGGTGGCATTTAGTATAATCTCATTTGGTATAAGCTTAGTGTGGGTTAGAAGTTGCATTCCAGAGATATCTATGGTATTACCATTGGTTTTGGTCAAAGCCCTGATTTGCCTTTTAGTGTTAATTTTAAATGTGGTGGTTGGGATTTTGAGAATAGAAAGAAAAATAGCTCAGAATGAGGTGACATTGTGTTATAATTATTAATCTTTTGATAACAACATATTTTGGGCCACGCATGATCTATTACTATTAAAATATATAGATTAAGGAGGGGGAATGGCTTCATTAGGGTTTGGGGGAGGTTAATGGAAATCATTTAAGGGATTGGAGTTTTGGGGAGGTTTGTGGAAATCATTTAAGGGATTGGAGTTTGGAGGAGGTTCATGGCATTCACTTAAGGGATTGGAGTTTGGGGGAGTTTCATGGAATTGATTTAAGGAATTTTGTTGAGAAGTATAAGATATGGTATATTTCTTTGCCATGGATTCTTATTGACAAAATGAATTGAATATTTCATATGCACACTTTCCTCCATCACTAGTGTGCTAACAATTTAATAACTTGATATGACGAGATTTCAACTATGATTTGAATTTTTTAAAGGCATTAAAAAGACCATCTTGGACTTCGTAAATTATGAACTTTTTTCTACTAAATAATGAATTAAGGTAAGGAAATATTATGCAACATTGGTTGGAACCACAATCATTAATATTTCTATTAAAATCACGAATTACAGAAAGTAAACATTATGCACCAATTGAAATCAAATTCTTTAGTAAACAAATATATGAATGTATTAGGTTTAGAAAATTTGTGAATTGTTCCCCACATGTAAATGATCTCATGTGTTGCATTCTATTAGAACACACCTTACTTCCAATTTGCATTCTATTTTAATCACAAACTTTGCACCATGTTCTTCTTATCAATTTCAAACAAGACCTTTACATTTCCATATCTAAATCATTGATTTCAAATCTCTAAATTCTTATCTTCTAATACAACCAAAGCAACATTAAAACTCATTTTTTTTTTAAACACGTAACTCCTCACCCCACCCTCCATCCCATAAGAGAGAGTGAGATATTCCTCATGGCTCACAAGGAGCCCCAATTAATAATTTGTTCTTTAAGAGTGAACATGTCACATATAGGGTTTGAAACTAGGTGGGGAGGATAACAATTTCTCCTCTCAACCACCTGGACTAGACCAAATTGACAATATTATAACTCATCTTATAAACACATAGATTACATTCATTGTGATTGCACATAAGAACACCACCATACTATATTTTTGACCAAATATGCTTTCTAATTAAATTATACTTTCATGGCCAGGTCTCTAATATTTGCAACAAATAATAAATCTTTTATCAATTCTAGAACATGCAATATTCCATGAAGTTTTTATTTTCTCCCCATTTTTCAAAGAGTTGATAGAATGGTGTTGCATAACATTCAAATANCCTTTCTCACACTTTAGTAATTTGAGGAATGAGGAGAAGGATTACAAGCCCACTACTAAAATATGGGGCTTCCATGTTACCATAGTTTTCAAATCCCAATTCTATATTTTTTTGTTGGTGGGCATAAGGTTTTTTCAATAGGATTTTGCATCATGGTTTTGTCATATATGAATTGTTTAGACAGTCAAAATATTAAAAAAAAATGTTTTTTTTTTGTTTTGCATCACGCTTGCATCATTGTGCATTGTTATTACTTTGTTTATATGTCACTATAATCAATCATCGAGTACAACTGTAGATTTTTTGAGATACCTGAAAAAATATCTAGCTAACAATCAAACATACACAACTTTCAAATGGTGCGAAGAAAAGACAAAAATGGAGGAAATAATGTGTTGGAATATTGAGAGGGGGGTGAATCAATATGAGAATTTTTTACCACTTTCAACCACAATATATTAAATTCAACTTTCTCAGTAGTATATCATTTATTATTGCATTCAATATATCATGTGCATATAACCATAAGCAGTGCAATTCAACAATCTCACATCAGATACACAATACACTAGAATTTACGTGGAAACCAAAATGGGAGAAAACCACATAATGCTTTCTTATATATATCAAGAATACATTCATAGGAAGCACCAACTTCCAAATTCTCCAGCACCAATTGGAAGGAGGAAACAACACCCTGATTTACATGCACAAACTTGAAGGAAGCTACAAATCTCTAGGTTCTCCGACACCAACCAAAAGGAGGCTACGACCCCCTGATTTATAGGCACCAACCTGAAGGAAGATCCAACTCTCTGAGTTTTTCGACACCAACCGGAAGGAGAATACAATCCCCTAGTTAACAAGAACCAACCTGAAGGAAGCTACAAGTCCCTGAATTCTCCGACACCAACTGAAAGGAGGCTATAACCCCCTTTCCTTGCCTCTCCCTACCACCCTAAAATATAAGTATAGAATCAAATTGTCACTACCACTGATCAACCTGTAACTGCCACTATCATCAACCAAACTATCACTGTCACTGTCACATCAACCAATCATTGTCACTCTGTCACATCAACATGTACTTGATGATCAACAAATCATCCAACCTGTCACTTTCCCTCTCACCATCACTGTAACTATCACTGTCATTGATATATTATGAACAACCAACTATAATTAGATCCACTCACATGGATACCAAAACCATCACCATACCATATACATCAACCATCAACCTGTACCATACCATGTACATCATCCATGTACCAGAACCTATACCAAACCATGTATATCAACCAAGTACCATCTCATTCATCAACTATGTACCATACCATGTACATCAAGATCACCAAGAAGTTCGTTTAGCAATGTACCATATCATCATCAACTCATGAAACAAAACATCACAAATCGTAACCATAAGATATGCCAAGTGTAGGTACCATAACATCAATGATAACCATATACCTCAATCATATACTAACACCATGTACCATGTACCAAGCATCAACTATGTACCAAATGATGTGCCTCAACCAAGCACCGAGGAATGTGCCTCATACATATGCCACCATATACAATATCATATCATCAATGAAGAGCCTCAAGTATGTGATAACATCACCATCACATATACCATACCAAATACAAATATAGCCAAGATATGTCTCTATTGTACCATGACATCAGAAATATGTTTCTCAATATGTACCAACATCACCAAGACATGCCTCAAGGATGTACCACAACATCCAATGCATGTACCTCAAACATGTGCCATAACCTCATCAAGAAGTACCTCAAACATGCATCACTATCACCAAGAAATGAACCTCATACATATAACAAGAATATGCCTCATACCATGCACCAAAGATGTCCCTTAAGCATATACCAATGCCTCAACAAGATACCAAAGGCATGACCATCACATCATCAACATGTAAGCAAGATGTACCTCAAACCANAAGCCTTAAAACACATAGAATAACATACCTTTAGACCTATAGCTCATCTGATACATAATATTTCAAACCTGTATCTCTTCCTCAGCCTCAACAACCTAGTACTAGAATTCTCCTTCAATTTTGGTTTAGCCTCATGGGACCAACCCATGCATCATGCAGGGCCTCATGGGACAAGTGTCGTACAACATGCGAGGGTGCCTCACAGGACATTAGTAGCCTAACCCATGGGGGTCATCCAAAATAGAGTTTCTCAGAAACCCTCCCTTTCCTCTGCAATACCGAGACTTCCACACTCCTTACTCTTTCACTGCCTTAGGCTAACTACCTCAGATTCACTAAATAGATCAAGTGTGCTCACATGCAAGATATTCAATAAAGTTGTGTTTTTAAGAATGTGAGGCTTCTTGAAGTGTATTTATACTTGTCCATGTGACTTATTTCCTTAAATTTAGGTCTGACATGTACTTTATTGTTATAACTACTTTACCCTTTTAGTTAATGACTTGTAACTATTTAGGGGCTTCTTAATCACTCTTTGGGGCTTCCAACTTCATGACCTCATAACTCCTGAACCGTGAGGAAATACATGACACACCACCTACCGTTGGAAATGGTACGATGAGGACTATCCATCTATGAGTGTGTTACCTGCATTTATACTTCCCTTCATGTCCTTATTCCTCAAACAACTTCAGGCTTCATGACCAAACCTCTGGGACTTCTTGTAGAATTATTCAAAGCATCTTCCCATGAGGGCCATGCTTAGAGCTATGCCATAAGGGGACCACTTTGGAGACTTCTCCAAAGACATCCATCACATCTATTGACATAAATGACAACCACTTATGTTGACATCAATGGAAACCAACTTTTCAACAACATCAATGACAACCAACTATCCAACAACCTCCCCCTTTGGCATTGATGGAAACACTCATACTCCACCTGTAACCAATGCTCCTGATATTTATCTCCTCCTTTGACATCAATAAAAAAGGGTAGCTCCCTTTGGGGATGATCCCCCTATCTTCCCGCTTCTTATCTTTCTCTTCTGATCTTTCTTTTTATCCTCCTTTGATATTATAGGAAAAAGGGTAACTCCCCCCTGTCGATATGTCTCCTCCAATATTCATGCTTCTAATCTAGTCTCTCTCTCTCTGATGATTTCTCTTCCCTTGACTTCTCTACAAGACGTCGTGTGGATATACTTTTTTTTCTCTCTTCCGATGTTTCTTGTCGATTGGTGCTTCCTCTTGTAATTCACTGACATATACAAAAATAATTAAAAGTTACTTTTCTTCAAGTCTTCATGGTTTGTCAAGTTCACAACTTAGATATCAATGACCATGTCATACAACAAATTCCTTATGACTATATAGCTTTTGCTTATGGTTTCTTTTCCCTGTTCTGTTGTGCCTTTCACTGTTTTCGTTCCTGTGACTAACTGATTCCACTTGTCCACTGATTCTATTGATTCCAATTGTTAATATAATTTCATCCACTTTCATATATATGTTATCTGATTCATGTCTTCTAGACCTTCCAAATAGCTCATGAATTCATCTATGTCCACATGTCATAAAATTTTCCATAACTCTGTTGTTCAACTATACACAATATTGACCCATCTATCACTTTAACATTATGAAGACTTCTTCAAATCTTCTGCAACTGATCACTTCATATTCCTTCTTCTTAAACTATCTTCTCAATTTGTAAATCAAAATTTACATGTCTGGAACAATCTATACTGAATATATCCCTGTCTAAATACATGGCTGGAATCCTCAATACAATCATGAATCTTTACATGAAAAGTGTTCCACCGACATTATTCATAAGTGTTATCTGATACCTGAAAGATGCTCCTCAAACAATCAAACTATCACAAGACATTTTTCACTTTTGTCATCAAACCATTCTGAAAATTCCTTTCCAAAAACTGCAAACACTTCAGACCGCTCGAAAGATAGTTCTATGATTTGTAGAGATGCTTCTTAGAATCCCCCTGTTCAATATTCATATTTACTGGGAGTCTCCAATCCGGATAGCTCAGAAAAATATTCGATTTGATGCGGAGTAATATTCCTCTTCGTCTATGGATTCATCATTTTCCTTTTCATCCTCTTCCTGAATTCTGCTATTCTTTTCAGTTTCTTCCTAAATTCCGACTTCATCCTCTTCCTGGATACTAACATCTTCCTTTTTTCCTGTAGATTAATCATGATCTTGGGCTGCTGTAAATCTTGTGAGTACGATCTCTAGGACCCGGTTTTCATTTTCTTTCTCTTCTTGTTTTTCATTTCTTCTCCAAACCTTCATGTTTATGACATCTACCTTTTTTCCTACAGATTTGTCCTGATATTGTACGACTACAAATCTTAAGAGTATGACTTCTGGAAGTACTTCATTCACCTTCTCTTGTTTTCTTTTCCAAATATTCTTCTATGTGATATCAATGTTTTCTTTCATGGAAGTATCCATCATGCTTCTACAATCACAAGCTATGTGTCCATAGTTATGGAATTTGTAACATTCAATATTTTATGGAGTCACATACACATTTCTTACTTGATCATTTCTTCCATAAGCTCTGTAATATACATATTTATGTCCAAAGTTATTACAAATAAAACAATGACCATACAATAAATTTTAATACCTGGGAGCGAATGATCTTCTTTGTGTTGTAGCCCTTCTAAATTCATGTCTTGGATGATCACGATATTTTTTTCTATTGTTTCCTTCACAATGTTTGAAGCTTATTTGATACCTGAAAGTGGAAGGTGTTCTTTGATATCCGTCTCTTATGTAATCTTCTTCTTGAGTTTTCTTCATTTATGGAATATTATTCTTTGAGGACTCACAATATTCCTTCTTGGTAAGGCCTCTGATGACTTCCACATAAATCTTAGCCTTATCTTCATTCTTCCTTTCTAGTAACCTGTAACATTTATCTTCAACTTTCTTTACTGGTGGTGTGGATATTTCTTTCTCTTCGAGATTCTTGCTGAGATTGATAACTTTAACTCTCAATGTGACAACTTCTTCTTCAAGCTTCTCACAATCTGCTTGTTTCTTCTTCATCTGAATCTTCATGACTTATTCCCTTCTCTTTGCTTCTTCAAGTTGGATCTTCAAGGAGACAAGTTTTTCTTCAAGTCTTCTTTTTTGTTGACTAAATTTTGCTTCAAGCTTAATTAAGTACTATGATCTTTCCTTAGTCAAAATATTTTCTCTCTTCTCTGCTTCCTTTCTTTGTGCTACTATTTTAGCTTCCAAAAGTTTCTTTTCTTCCAACTACCTTTTTCATGCTTCTTCAATCCTTCTGGCTTCTTCTACTTGGACTTTTAGGTTAGTAATAATTTGTTGGAATTCTTCAAAGTTGGGATTTTGAGACCCCTTCTTTAGCTTGATAAATTCTTCCTTGAGTGACTTGTTCTTCCTTCTTTCATTCATCATATTGTCTAAAGCATTGAATAATTCTGCTTCAATATTTACTATGCCTTCTTCACAATATTCTTCTTCTAAATCTGTCTGACATGAAGAGCATCTTTCTTCTCATTTCGCTTTAGCATCATCTTTATTCTGATTGGTATGCTCTGGCTATATGATATAGTAGGATTCCTTAAAGTATAGAGTATGTAGCTTATCCCAAAGTTCTTTGGCTGAGCACTGTCCCACTTTGTCTTTAATTGAATCATATAATCCTTGAAAGATGAAATCCATTTCCATTTTGTTGTTTCTCTTCAGTTCCTTCTTGGATGCAGTCTTTGGTGTATTTGAACCGGTGTATCTTGTAACAACCGATTTCCAAACATCAAACCCCTGTGCTTGTAAAAATGTTTTCATCATGTTTCTCCATATCTCATGGGTCAGACCATTCTGACCATCAAACCACGGTATTTCATTAGCTCTGTATCCATTAGAAATGATATCCATGATCTAACTTCCAGTGGCTAGATTGATTTCTTGAAGGACCCACTTTGATAACAATTGTTGGAATATTGAGATGGAGGGTGGGGGGGGGGTGAATCGGTATGA
>JZKD02S1895276.1:0-21856 GCA_000966675.3 Picea glauca | reverse complement strand
CTCCCACAATATGACAACAAGTTCACCCCAAAGGACCTACCCAATCCATTAACCAAAGAATCATAACCCCGCCCTCGAATTATTTGTAATTGGAAAAAGGCTTTACAAGGGGACCAAATAAAACAGATACATACCTTTAGAAACTACAATAGCTCCAGAGGACTCCTTGGAATCTTCTAGCACAATTTATAGTTCTGAGACTTCAATTGTTGCCTTCTCTTTCTCTGACCTTACCTCCTTCAAAATCTAACTTGACTTTTCTTTTTCCTAATCCTCCTCATGCACTAACTCTTGCAAGGCATTAAAAGTGGAAATGATGCATTAATGGGTTTTAGGACAACTTTTTCCAATAGGGTGTTTTTTTTTAACTTTTTAACAACCACATAACCCTTTTCTTCCTCCCAAGCTTTAGGCACGAAGTGTTACTTGCAAAATTTAATCCCATGTCTATGTAAATGGCAGTGGATACATTTGAAGGGCACACCATTGTAATCTAGAATCTAGATGGAGTTATTTCCCTTTTGCAATAATTTCTCATGAGCAAGGCCTTCTTAAATGTAAATTCCTAAAATAATTTGAGCAACAATCATCAAACTTGAGTCTTCATAGCTCGTATCCACCTTGTAGAAAACTCCCAAGGAATTACGTATAGCCTGAAAAACCTCCAATGACCAAAATTCAACTAGTTGTCCAAGAAGCTTCACCCAAATAAGCACCATGTCCATCCTCTGAGAACGAGAATCAAAGAAAGGATTCCACGGCTTTAGAAAAAGCATGACTAACCCCCAATGCCACACAAACTCCATAATCTTTTTTGCATCACCTTTAGAGAGAAAAACAAATCTCATACACCCATGAGCCATCATAAATTATTTTGGCACATACCTTGGAAAAGGTTCCCATTTCTCCTTCAACCGTCCTTTCAAGAAAGATTCCCATACCTTCCTTCCCATAAACCTCCCTACCAAAGTTGTAGTTTCTAGATCCACTACCTCATGCATATGCATGTCATCACCTAAAACCAAATCAACTTGAGCCGAATTCAATTTCACACATGTTCTCCTTTTCTTCTCACCTAAATCATCACTAACAACTAGCCCTAAAGTCACAACCTCTACTCCAGATAATCCCACACCTTTTGAAACCTAGGGTACTAAACTAGGAATAACACCCTACAACCAAAAAAGGGAAAGATAAAGGGAAGTGACTTTTCCCATAGCTTTATTTATTGGCTTTGTATAAACTCTAACAAAGACCCCAGAACCTCTCAACACCACTGCTTTAGTAAAATAACCTAAAGTTGATACCAAAGGACAAGGGAGATTGTTTAAAGAAAGATACTTACCCTTCGTCAACCCAACACTACATCTAAAAGGAAAAAATGACCCTTGCCTTGAAACACTATATAAACAAAAACAAAAGGGACCGGTACTCTTATAATCCTATCCACCAACTTTCACAAATAAAACACCCATGTCTGGAACTAAAGACTTATAACACGATGATGATCCAAGTGAAATTTAGCTTAGGATTGATCGTATGTGCCCCTGCCATGCACCTAATCCTCCTTCGACCCATCCATCGACAAGCCTAATCCCATCGCCACCTCCATGTACTTAGTTGCTAGTGCACTATCCATGTTGCCAACGAAGGACACCAACTAAAAAGGACTAAATAATGCCTCTAAAACATTATTAAATGTTATGAGGAAAATCACTCTATGGCATGGGGTAAACCACAACAGACGGAATGACTGCAGAAATCGACTCTAATCCCAAGTATGATATATAAATGTAAATGCTAACAAGACAAGATAAACATCCTACCCCATTCGGACGTTCGATGAAGACCATCGTTGAGCACTCAAATCAAAGCTCTATACCTGCAACTTGTCCTCAGCAACCAAGATACGCAAGCATATGGTGATAATATATAAATTTAGCACATACAATAGCATAATCCATTAACATTCATAAAAAAAAAAAAAAGCCCATGGAATAATAATTCAAATATTTTCAAGACATCAATTGGACAAGAAAAGAGTATTTCTATTAAAATATGATTAATAGAAGTGTATGAGTGACAAACTTCTATGTCGTCACGTCTCGGAACCAAGAAAGTCCCTTCCAACTGGGCCTCCACTACTTCAATCCTCCACCAAAGGCAAGCGCATATAAGAGAGACAATGAGGTTCTCCATCAAAGAGGGAAGAGCTTGGGGACTGAACAACATGTTCATGCTTTAAAGGACAAAGGGATGCAAACTCAATATGAAGTGAACAATTTCTCCAAAGTAACTTTTCACTCAAAAGTTGAATTCTTCTCCCTTTCCACAATTTGGATATGGCTCATTTATAGCCTTCAAATGGAACCGAAGGGACGATTCAGAACATTTCCAGTATATGGAAGGTCAAGGATCGTGGATCTCATGATGTGACATGGAAACCCAACACAATTCTTAATTTTTTATCACCAAACTCGATGTACACGGGTTGTAATGGTGAAACCTACGTATACACATGTTGTATACTTGTTAGGGCGTGTATATGTGGAAAAATATGATTTTTGGCTCTGGGAAGTGCAAATGGGGACTTCAAGTCTGCATAAGGAAATGGAAAAGGCCTTATGAGCAAGTTGCTTGGGGTGAGGCAAATATTGCTATAATAAATTCCCCCTAATGTGTGAATTCATAGGAGTATATGCGATGGCCGAAATACATTATAATTCCCAGAAGTGGAGTAATGGAGACCCAACTGGATGAACTAGTTTCTCATAATAATATTACAATCCATAATGAATTTATACACATGGCTGCCAATTTGAATTACACTGCAGATCCATGTGGAAATATATCAAATAGATGTTCATGGCCATGAATAGAAAATACAAAGTAGATACATGCCATAGGCTATCATAGTCACGAACAAGGCCCAATGAAAACCAGTCTCAAAATCAATCTGAAGATATATGTATACAATGGAGTACAATCTGATCTCTCGTGATCATTGAATTCATATAGGTATTGGTCCAATGAATGATAGCAACAGCTCAGGAAAGATGCGACTATAAACTGATGTCTTCAAGTCTTCTACACGATCTGCCAAAGGTGCAAGTCTACATCATGTGAATAGAGGAGTTGAGGTCGAACATAATGAGACTTTGTTTGATTATCGGTCATTAAGGTATATTGTTAACACGAGACAGCCTATCGATAATGAAAGTAGGTATCAAGGCACTGAGTACATTCTCACAAGTGTGAATAAAGTTGTTGAGGTCGAACACTTGAAGAATCCATCGATCAGGAGACATTGATGTATTCCCAACTGTCTATGGAGAGAGAACTTGACACTGATGACTCCAAGCCTCTAGGTACTCATAGGACTCTAGGCCTCATTTCCATAATAGATGAGTTGAATTCGATGGAAGGAGACCCGTTGAAATGAGATAATTAAGGCATCTCTCATCAGTCAGCACAAGTTACAAATAAATAGCTTGATGATTTGGAGGAACTCGAACGAAGAACATGTTCATGAACCAACGACCATGTGCATCTTTCGCGTGCACTAGATGCAAGTAGTGCATGAAAAAGACCCTCTAAATAGCAGCCAATAAGGAAAATTGTTGGCAAAGGTGAGGAAACCACCAATAAGGCTAATGGAATCCAAGACACTACACAAATCCCAATGTGTGAATAGAGTTTTTGTCATCGAACACAAGGGAAACCCCCCAATCAACGACCATTGAGGAGATGTTGACTGCTAGGTTCAAGGTTACTTACCCATAATGAAAGTAGGACCAGGGTGGTAGGTAGGACTACAACTTCATGTGATTCTAAGACACACTGAGGGTATGGTCGACATGAAAAGTCAAGAGTTATGAGGAATGGCCGACACAGGATTATAGACATCCTTTGAATAAGAGCATGAGAGAAATGGAGGACTCTGGCAGCATAGACTTGATAATGATTCTTTGTGATGCAGGAAGCACCAATCAAAATATCCATAGGGACTGGAAGAGTAACTAGTCAGAGGAGTAAACTCTAAGTAATGATCTCAGCTTCCTAAGGTCATGCTAAACCCAAACTTTGGATGGCAAGTGGACTCAAAAGTTTGTGCTTTGTTCAAAGAAAACATGGTTGTTGCCAACATGAGATAATATTCTTTTCCCGCCCGTCTTTTTTTTTTTTCCATAGACAAATGAATGATATGATACAAGAGAGGAAATGAGTGTCGTGAGTAAGCAATTGGTTCCAATAGTGGAACATACCTATGCTCAATGCAAGGAGGTGCATGCAAGATGTGTACACTCGGGGAAAATGTTTCCTCTTATGGTACAGGGTGTCAAGCTGCAAAGGATATAAACAAGGCTCTGGTTGGCTGGTGATGAAAATTGCTAAGGTAATAGGCTTATAGAGAGAAAGCGAGAACCGGCAATAAGATCAATGCTGGAAGCAGGATAATGGAATCCAATTACAACTTAACGCCAAAGAATGTCCTTTTTCAAAAATTTAGTCCCATAGGAGTATAAAACAATACCCAGGAGAACACTTCTAGCCACTAGTGACTAGAGTTTTCCTTTTTCAAAATTAGTCTACTTGGTTCGAAAAAGGGTTAAACTTACACCAAATAGACATCCTTTCAAATCCAATTAACGAGTGTGAAAGAGACAAGTTCACTCGACAATCTTTTCACTTTTTTATAGATTTGGAAAAGAGCTTAACTAAGACTCGGTGGAAGTCCCATAGGTATAAGTCAGCGTGCTTATGAGTAAGAATATGAGGCTCGAACGCAAAGTCATATTGCAACTATAAGGGACTCCCGATCTTATGGAAAAATATCTGCATGGGCACCAAATGGAACAAAGGTTCTAACTAGGGAACCCATGTTTGGTAAGCCTCTACCATCCACTAAAAACACTTCTGGTAGCAAAAAGAAGGTTATGTGTCACTAATAAAGAGTTCGTACCTAAGGCATATGAATCACAGTCATAGGATAATGCAAGAATGAAAAATGGAGTGATGACCTATCCTATATGCTTGGTAAGAAAAAATACATGCCAAAGTCACGAACGGGCAACATGACACTAGACACCACAAAAATCCCTAGAAAAAACCACCAAAACCAACTCCTTCCACTGCACAATTAGTCCACTATGTCAAAATATTAGGAAAAACTATGTAAAGTGGGTAAAAATTTTCTACAAATAGTAAAAATAACCAATTTTACCATACCATTTTACATTTTTACCTAAATAGTGCATTTTGGACCAATTTTCCCACGATCTTCAAGTGTCGATTATGGGAGTTATGAGCGACGGAATTGACAACTATCTAGACCAAGTAAGTACTCTTTCCCTCCTCTTCATTTCTAGTGGTTTAGAATTTTAAATTAGTCCCAATTTTTTTAGTTTTTTAAGGCACAACTTATGACTTAGGGTGTACACAGGCTGTAGTTCATCGGGTCGCGTATATGGAGGCATGTACACGTGCAAGGAAAATCCTGCCCGCGTATATCCATCCCTACACGTTACTGTTACCACAACAGCCTCCATACAAATTCGCAAATTGGTTTTTTAAAAAGGGTTTGACTCAAAAATGGATTTATTATTGCATGATGGTACTTGAATGGAGAGAAAGAGAGCATGAGGAAGTTGATGTTGCAGTGGAAAGAGATCCAGGGTCCCAATTAGCACTAAAAATATGTGGGCTTTACAATTTTTGGGCACTCAAAGGAATGAGAGCTCAAGTGAGGCTGCTCCAAATGTTGGTGAACTTTTGGGATCTGGAAATAGAGGCCCTCAACCTCGATGGGAAACCATTGAGAATTGAAGTCGAGGATATCTATTTCCTTACAGGATTGTCTCGTCAGGGTGAGGTGTTGAACCTAAAAGCCTAGGGAGCTGGGAGTAGCATGAACATACAGGACTACATCGCCACTCACTGTGTTGTAGGCACAGAAAAGGTGGGGATCCAACTCCCCATTAGGGTGATCAACAACCTAAGTTTGAAGATCGTTGTTCTCATGCTTACATGGATCATGGGGTCATCCTCGTTGCACTAGGCATCAACGCCACTGATGTTCTACTCGGTGGATTTCTTACAACCCATAGTTTATGATTGTTGCACCTCACTACTGGATAACATGAAGAGTTGTCTAACAGAATACAAACAAGTTAGGAAAAGGAACTTTGGGTTCGCATCTATCTTGTGTAGTTTTTTCTTTGAGCTTGTTCCAAGATTGAGCCTTAGAATCGAGATCGTTCCACATAGACCACGTGATCCATCCATGTCACGGTGGACCGAGATGATGAGGCGGTTGGGAGGTGGTAGGGTGCCAACTCCCTACAATGATGAGTTCTTCTTCTGGTGGAGTCGGCAAGTGATAGCCCTGGACGACTACCCTTATGCAGGGATCAACTACAGAGGATATCCAGACATGTCATTGCCACCAGGATCCGCATATGGTGATATAGGTAAAGATATTTTTATATATTTCATTTTTTTGTGTTTTTCAAAGAGAATAAAAAACACAAATGTTTTTGGATGGTATCAAGTATTGACAATTACTTTGTTGCATAGATGTGGGTCTGCAATGACCAGAAGGATTCCCATGACATCGTCGAAGGAACCGAGGAGATGAGCCAACAGGAGGAGATGTGGATAGAGTGCTTCAAAATATGCAGGGGAACTTGTCTCATTTGAAGCAGATGATTCCCATGGTTCAGGTAGAGGATCTTACAGAGGTGATGCAGCAGCAGGTAGTAAGTGTGCCCCGTGCGTGGGTGTGAGTCTTTCGACGTCTCGTAAATGTCATAGTATGATATCATGACACACATCTAGTACGACAGGTGTAGATGTCATGGTCATTATATCTATCGGTTGTATATGTATTTTGAGGGTGTAATCCCTATTTTGTACTATGATACCATATTTTTTGAGAGATGAAATATAAAAAACATTGGTCTTTGGTTTTACTTATATATTACAATGTGTACATTGATGAATGTGTTTTCTTTACTTTAGTTATGTGACAAATGTCAATCTAAAACATAATTAACATATGCATCGGATACATAATTAGAACTTATAGGTATGTGGTCAAAGTGTCGTTCCAAAAGTCGTACCCGTAGGAATCGTCGGAGTAGAGTAGGGTCTCGCACACGATAACAGTCGTTCAACTGACATACTACTAACTAGGAGTCCAGGAAAAATTCTAACGAACGAACACCATGTCAAATGGTGTCACATAAAATCTCTATAATGACGCTATATTCAGCCACATTATTCGTTGATGGCCCTAAACAAACACCACCTGAAGACACTAGTTGACCCTTGGGTGAGTAAACGACCCAAGCGGCGGAAGCTAAGTTTCATGTATGACGACTGACACCATTTGTGAATCCTAAGTAAATTGAAGACTTCATTGACATATTCCAACCAAGGGAAAACTCGATAAGCAAGTCAATGACATAAAGGAAAATATATATACACTAAGATACACTAGTATCCAAAGAGTTACACCCAAGCTTGGGGCTCAAGCATAATATATTTTCAAGTAGAGCCCATTGTTGGGCTCAGCCAGCATATTCCCTTCATAATCTTCTAATTCATAGGCTCCTTTTTCTAAGACATGTCACACAATATAAGGATCATGCCACATGGGGTTGAACTTGCCTGCTCCCAACAGTTCTTTGGCTTGGTCGTACAAGAGGACCAAGTCACCCTTAGCGTATTGTCGAGCACAGACAGACTTATCATATTGGACCTTGACATGTCGTTTATTTGCTTCGATAGTTGTAAAGGCATATCAATGCTGCTCATCTAGGATTTCTAGGTGTACGAGGCATTCTTCGAGATTGAAAGTGTTAGGTAGGAACTTAACTGCTAGTCTAAGAGGAGGGATTTTGCACTCAATAGGAAGGATCGACTCCACACCGTTTGCTAACTGAAAAGGAGAAAAACCAATGGAAGTCTTAACCAAACTCGATGTACATGGGTTGTAATGGTGCAACCTGTGTATACGCATGTTGTATAATTGTTAGGTCACGTATATGTGGAAAATATGATTTTTGGCTCTAGGAAATGCAAATGGGGACTTCAAGTCTGCATAAAGAAATGGAAAAGGCCTTCTGAGAAAGTTGCATGGGGTGAGTCAAATCTTTCTATAACAGTCAAGGGATTTGAAAAAATACACCCCATGAGCATGAAACATTCTTTGTTGGATAGGATCGCCCACCAATGCATGGAGAGACCCATATGTCCTAGCCCTCAAATGGATCTAAAGAGTAATCCACTAGCTTGAGATCCATATACGATTTTTTCATATCAATGGAATTTTATTATTACAATGACTTCATCAACCTTGACTTACATCCTATGTTAAGCATCCTTCTAAATTCACCTATAATTTTGCATATGGTCATTTGGTCCATGGATTTGAGAATCCTTATTAGAACTGCATAGAATATGATTTGTAACTATGTCTCAAGGGATTGGATCATGTTATATTTATGTGGGGGAAGGGGGATATGTGTGTGTTGATATATATCCACACACACACACAGATAGATATCCCCCACCCCCGTGTGGGTGTGTGTGTGTGTGTGTGTGTGTGTGTTAGGGTTAGCTCAATCAATTGTCATTAATGTTGTTGGGAATTTGGTTGATCATGTGTCGATAGGTTTTAAATACAAATCCTATGGGTTAGGGCACACTAGTCTACATCAATAGGTTTAATAGGGATGGCACCCACAAATGGGAGGAAGCATTCCTTAGGATTCCCCATGGGGATTTGCTTAGAAAAAAATATGGAGGAGGATAAATATTGTAGAGTATGAGTATCAATTTGGATGAGTGAAGAGGATAATGGGATGGAGTGGGTAAAAATGGAAGGTGGAACCATTAAGTGAATGTCATCTCGAATAATGCCAACTCTACCATTACCATTCAAACTAGAGATGACATTATTTTAGGTGGTAATTATTAAATAGTGTTGTCTATCATTCTAAATCAATGTCCTCCTTGACAAGTTGATACGAGCTAACTTTATCACCACCCCAAAAAAACCCACCCACCCACCAACACACACACACACACACACAAACATATATAACTTGTTCTTCCTTGATTATCTCATATTTTATAACATGCCCATAATTATTCACGTTATTGTTCACCTCAATTTCATGATATCTCTAATACAACTAATTTCCATAACATGTCGTATGAATTTTCATGTCAGGTTAAACATCTTGTCAATTAACCTATTTTACATGTAACTACTCACCCCACCCTCCAACGCATAAGCAAGGGTAAGAATTCCCCATGGCTCACGAAGAGCAAACATGTCACGAGTGGGATTTGAACTTGGGTGGGGAGGATAACAATTCTTGGTGGGGAGAATAACAATTCTTCCTCTCAATCACTTAAACTAGAGCTAATTAACAATCTCATGAATTGATGTATGAAACAAGATTCTCCAATTTTGTTTCTTCATGTTTGTGAAACCCTCAAATCATAAGATCTTTTTCCCTTTAGGACCCATACTTTTAAATTTGAGGACCAAATCCCTAGTAAACAAAGTAAATGGATGTCGACTAAAGTGATATTTATCCCTAGTTGGGGCCCATGGTTCACTGCAAGGACAACACCTTGTAGTGGATATTTTTATAGAACCTTCTCAAAAAAATTATCCCTTCTTTGATTATAGCAGAGGTTTTTAGTGGAGGCGGGTTGTCGAAGGTTTTTGTAGAGGTTTTTACATTGATGCACCTCAATCGTCCCAACGTGTAAGTGCAATCACAAACATAATGCCTCGATGCTTAATGAATAAAGTGCACAGATAACCTTTATTAATATAAAATGCTAAAATATTGTTTTTATTTAAAAATCAAATAAAATGTATATCGGTGCTCCACGATAAACTAAGAGCATTGGTGCATGTATAAAGGACACATCAGATCAAGTTAGAACAATTGGTTATTCAATAAAAAAATTAATTTAAAAAACCATAAAACCTTTCCCAATGTGCTTGAAAACCCCTACAGCCCTGGTGCGTCTACAATACTGGCACACCATAAAACAATAACGATGCACTTAATAGTACTATAATATATAATTTGTTAATATATACCAAAAATTCCAACTGGTGCATTACTCATACTACCATTCATGGGTGCATCCAACTATATGGTACATTGCTATAGGGTAAAATAAATAAAAAAGTGTATCGATGCTTTCAAGTACTACAAAACGCATCGGTGCATCTTACTATCAGGCGCACCTCGATAGGGTAAAATAAAATAAAAAAATTACCAAACCAAATTTCATTATCACATTTCCTTATGTGCTTCCAATCCCTCACACAAGCACCGATGTTCACCCTCCTTCTACGGTCACCCCATTTGCAACACTCTACAATATTGTTTCCTCAATTTGCTTGTAGAATCCATATATTTTCTAATTTTGGGGAAAAAATGAAATTTTCATTTCTTCTTTACGGGCCAACCATGCCTCATCAAGCGAGAAGAGACCAAGTAAATTGTTTGCTACCTCCTTATTTTAATTTTTCTCAAATTAAAATTTAAAATTGGGCTTAAAGTTGACATTTTTTTCATTTAAATTTTTTTATGTGCTGTGCAATTCATGTGTTTGGCTCGCCCCGGACTCAGTGTGTCATGTGATTTTATAGGAAGTACTGCACATGGTGTGTCTTGTGAATTTACAAGAAGCATCGTTAGTGGTGCGTATAAAACTACACAACACACCACTAAAAACTAAGCATCGCGCACTGGGATAGGGATGTGAATCATCAATGCCTCTCATCTTAGAAGAGGCACCACCTTCGCAAAAAACCCATCGATGTGTTCTAAAATATTCAACACATCGATTCCCTTCACCAAACCGAATGCTCAGTGACCGATATGTTATAAAATACAATGCACTTCTAAAAATAGACACCAAATATCCAAGCAACATGGAGTATCAAACTTACCAGTGTACCTTAACGATGTGTATCATTTTAGATGAAGTACCACAAACTGGTGTGTTATGGGAAACAACCCACATCGGTTCATTGCATCGCACCGCACATATAAAAATTATCATACCAGCGATTTTAATGACTAAAGTAGCATCAATGTGATATATAACATGGAGCACCATGAAAATTGCAAACATGGAGTATCAAGCTTACTGGTGTACCTTAACAATGCATGTCATTTTAGACGAGGCACCGCAAACTGTTGCATTATAGTGAATAACCCGCATCGATGCACAACATCACACCACAAATATAAAAATTAGCATACATATGTATTTAATGACTAAAGTAGCACTAGTGCACCAAATAACATGGAGCATTGTTAGTAGTGTTTATTTTATGATAAAGTACATCATTCAGTGTGTATGATTTATTAAAGGTCCATCAGTTACTTTACCACATTGTTTTTGCAAACATAAATTAATTTCAGTTTTTGATAAATACAAAATGGCTATATGTGTGTGTTTTATAATTTCAATTTGTTTTATCTCTAGATATGTTCCTAAGAAGAATTGTGTGTGAATCTAAGATGACAACGACGAGTGCAGGAGCAACAACAACAACAGTAGCAAGTCAACACGTACAACTTTGTATGTGATGGTGAAGCCAGAGAGAGGGAGAGGGAGAGGATCCCTCACCCTACTACACTGCAAACTTGTTTCCTTTTGAGGAATGTTGGCCTCCTCAAGTTATATGAGGAGGCTACATCCCTCAGGGTGAAATCTTTGTTTTATAGCAGTTGATCTATCCCTGGGATCATGCTTGGAAAGCATTCAAGGTCGGTCTCAACCTCTGGTATCATCCCACATAGGAGGATATTTATTTTATCACCTGGTTGTCTAAGAGGGGGGAGGTTTGGCCTCAATTCCATGAACTACCACCTAACATTGCAAGAGAGATCCAGCTAGCATATGTTCAGGGATATGCCAATGAGGACATTGTTTATGCTACAAACTTATGGGTTGCTAGTGGTCAATTGCCAATAGTTGCATTTGGTGCATAGGAGGTTAGATTTTTTTCCCTTATTGTCATGGAAATGGAACACTTTACCTTTTATAGGAAGCACATTAGTTTCTTATGTATGTAGATAGTTTAGTTCATAGGACCCAACTGATTAGATGGTCAAAGATATTTTTGTATCAGTTTTGTTTTGCATTGGATTGTTGTCACTCTATTTTTTATGGGAGGTTATTCTTCCTATTTGCATACGATTTGTTTACATTTTTTTCAGAGGTTTCATGTCACTCGACCAACAATACTCTAATTCCCTCCCAAGCTTATGATTGATGCGCGTATGCACATGTAGGGGAAGTTGTTTCCCAAGAGGGGCCAACCAGAGTGGTTGTGTCCTTTGGTTGTTAGAGAGATATGTTATTTCTTGGCTGGAGAGGACAATATTGTCATCAATATTGTACAGTACACATACATGGGGATGGACTGGAGAAGATGTATGAACATCATATTTACTACAGATGAGCCACCAAAAGATGGAGGTAATATTATAGTTGGTTTTTTTTTATAAATCTAGTTGCATATTTTTTGTCTTATTTAGTGCACATGTAATTTATTGTAACATTTTGTTTCAGTTATCTGATTATTATTGTTTACTATTTTATATATATTGGCACATATGTTGGGGACAAGCCTCCCCAACATGATGAGGAGATGGATGAGGTAGCTCACCAGCCTCCAATACATATACTCGGCATGCCACACAATCCAGATCAGAGACTCTGAATTGAGGTGGTGGATCGCATATGTGCTTTGATTGCTAGGCAGGGTGTGGCACATGTACACGTTAGAGAGATATTATGGGTACCATAGCTATATAACATATGGTGACCCTTCCTTGTGACATGACGTCAATGATGCATCATGTTTTCGGTCCCCTCAACCTCGTCCAAAGGTTAAGGGATTGTTCAGCTCTAATCTACCCTAGCAAATTAGAGNCCTCGTTGCACTAGGCATCAACGCCACTGATGTTCTACTCGGTGGATTTCTTACAACCCATAGTTTATGATTGTTGCACCTCACTACTGGATAACATGAAGAGTTGTCTAACAGACTACAAACAAGGTAGGAAAAGGAACTTTGGGTTTGCATCTATCTTGTGTAGTTTTTTCTTTGAGCGTGTTCCAAGATTGAGCCTTAGAATCGAGATCGTTCCACATAGACCACGTGATCCATCCATGTCACGGTGGACCGAGATGATGAGGCAGTTGGGAGGTGGTAGGGTGCCAACTCCCTACAATGATGAGTTCTTCTTCTGGTGGCGTCGGCAAGTGATAGCCCTGGACGACTACCCTTATGCAGGGATCAACTACAGAGGATATCCAGACATGTCATTGCCACCAGGCTCCGCATATGGTGATATAGCTAAAGATATTTTTATATATTTCATTTTTTTGTGTTTTTCAAAGAGAATAAAAAACACAAATGTTTTTGGATGGTATCAAGTATTGACAATTACTTTGTTGCATAGATGTGGGTCTGCAATGACCAGAAGGATTCCCATGACATCGTCGAAGGAACCGAGGAGATGAGCCAACAGGAGGAGATGTGGATAGAGTGCTTCAAAATATGCAGGGGAACTTGTCTCATTTGAAGCAGATGATTCCCATGGTTCAGGTAGAGGATCTTACAGAGGTGATGCAGCAGCAGGTAGTAAGTGTGCCCCGTGCGTGGGTGTGAGTCTTTCGACGTCTCGTAAATGTCATAGTATGATATCATGACACACATCTAGTACGACAGGTGTAGATGTCATGGTCATTATATCTATCGGTTGTATATGTATTTTGAGGGTGTAATCCCTATTTTGTACTATGATACCATATTTTTTGAGAGATGAAATATAAAAAACATTGGTCTTTGGTTTTACTTATATATTACAATGTGTACATTGATGAATGTGTTTTCTTTACTTTAGTTATGTGACAAATGTCAATCTAAAACATAATTAACATATGCATCGGATACATAATTAGAACTTATAGGTATGTGGTCAAAGTGTCGTTCCAAAAGTCGTACCCGTAGGAATCGTCGGAGTAGAGTAGGGTCTCGCACACGATAACAGTCGTTCAACTGACATACTACTAACTAGGAGTCCAGGAAAAATTCTAACGAACGAACACCATGTCAAATGGTGTCACATAAAATCTCTATAATGACGCTATATTCAGCCACATTATTCGTTGATGGCCCTAAACAAACACCACCTGAAGACACTAGTTGACCCTTGGGTGAGTAAACGACCCAAGCGGCGGAAGCTAAGTTTCATGTATGACGACTGACACCATTTGTGAATCCTAAGTAAATTGAAGACTTCATTGACATATTCCAACCAAGGGAAAACTCGATAAGCAAGTCAATGACATAAAGGAAAATATATATACACTAAGATACACTAGTATCCAAAGAGTTACACCCAAGCTTGGGGCTCAAGCATAATATATTTTCAAGTAGAGCCCATTGTTGGGCTCAGCCAGCATATTCCCTTCATAATCTTCTAATTCATAGGCTCCTTTTTCTAAGACATGTCACACAATATAAGGATCATGCCACATGGGGTTGAACTTGCCTGCTCCCAACAGTTCTTTGGCTTGGTCGTACAAGAGGACCAAGTCACCCTTAGCGTATTGTCGAGCACAGACAGACTTATCATATTGGACCTTGACATGTCGTTTATTTGCTTCGATAGTTGTAAAGGCATATCAATGCTGCTCATCTAGGATTTCTAGGTGTACGAGGCATTCTTCGAGATTGAAAGTGTTAGGTAGGAACTTAACTGCTAGTCTAAGAGGAGGGATTTTGCACTCAATAGGAAGGATCGACTCCACACCGTTTGCTAACTGAAAAGGAGAAAAACCAATGGAAGTCTTAACCAAACTCGATGTACATGGGTTGTAATGGTGCAACCTGTGTATACGCATGTTGTATAATTGTTAGGTCACGTATATGTGGAAAATATGATTTTTGGCTCTAGGAAATGCAAATGGGGACTTCAAGTCTGCATAAAGAAATGGAAAAGGCCTTCTGAGAAAGTTGCATGGGGTGAGTCAAATCTTTCTATAACAGTCAAGGGATTTGAAAAAATACACCCCATGAGCATGAAACATTCTTTGTTGGATAGGATCGCCCACCAATGCATGGAGAGACCCATATGTCCTAGCCCTCAAATGGATCTAAAGAGTAATCCACTAGCTTGAGATCCATATACGATTTTTTCATATCAATGGAATTTTATTATTACAATGACTTCATCAACCTTGACTTACATCCTATGTTAAGCATCCTTCTAAATTCACCTATAATTTTGCATATGGTCATTTGGTCCATGGATTTGAGAATCCTTATTAGAACTGCATAGAATATGATTTGTAACTATGTCTCAAGGGATTGGATCATGTTATATTTATGTGGGGGAAGGGGGATATGTGTGTGTTGATATATATCCACACACACACACAGATAGATATCCCCCACCCCCGTGTGGGTGTGTGTGTGTGTGTGTGTGTGTGTGTTAGGGTTAGCTCAATCAATTGTCATTAATGTTGTTGGGAATTTGGTTGATCATGTGTCGATAGGTTTTAAATACAAATCCTATGGGTTAGGGCACACTAGTCTACATCAATAGGTTTAATAGGGATGGCACCCACAAATGGGAGGAAGCATTCCTTAGGATTCCCCATGGGGATTTGCTTAGAAAAAAATATGGAGGAGGATAAATATTGTAGAGTATGAGTATCAATTTGGATGAGTGAAGAGGATAATGGGATGGAGTGGGTAAAAATGGAAGGTGGAACCATTAAGTGAATGTCATCTCGAATAATGCCAACTCTACCATTACCATTCAAACTAGAGATGACATTATTTTAGGTGGTAATTATTAAATAGTGTTGTCTATCATTCTAAATCAATGTCCTCCTTGACAAGTTGATACGAGCTAACTTTATCACCACCCCAAAAAAACCCACCCACCCACCAACACACACACACACACACACAAACATATATAACTTGTTCTTCCTTGATTATCTCATATTTTATAACATGCCCATAATTATTCACGTTATTGTTCACCTCAATTTCATGATATCTCTAATACAACTAATTTCCATAACATGTCGTATGAATTTTCATGTCAGGTTAAACATCTTGTCAATTAACCTATTTTACATGTAACTACTCACCCCACCCTCCAACGCATAAGCAAGGGTAAGAATTCCCCATGGCTCACGAAGAGCAAACATGTCACGAGTGGGATTTGAACTTGGGTGGGGAGGATAACAATTCTTGGTGGGGAGAATAACAATTCTTCCTCTCAATCACTTAAACTAGAGCTAATTAACAATCTCATGAATTGATGTATGAAACAAGATTCTCCAATTTTGTTTCTTCATGTTTGTGAAACCCTCAAATCATAAGATCTTTTTCCCTTTAGGACCCATACTTTTAAATTTGAGGACCAAATCCCTAGTAAACAAAGTAAATGGATGTCGACTAAAGTGATATTTATCCCTAGTTGGGGCCCATGGTTCACTGCAAGGACAACACCTTGTAGTGGATATTTTTATAGAACCTTCTCAAAAAAATTATCCCTTCTTTGATTATAGCAGAGGTTTTTAGTGGAGGCGGGTTGTCGAAGGTTTTTGTAGAGGTTTTTACATTGATGCACCTCAATCGTCCCAACGTGTAAGTGCAATCACAAACATAATGCCTCGATGCTTAATGAATAAAGTGCACAGATAACCTTTATTAATATAAAATGCTAAAATATTGTTTTTATTTAAAAATCAAATAAAATGTATATCGGTGCTCCACGATAAACTAAGAGCATTGGTGCATGTATAAAGGACACATCAGATCAAGTTAGAACAATTGGTTATTCAATAAAAAAATTAATTTAAAAAACCATAAAACCTTTCCCAATGTGCTTGAAAACCCCTACAGCCCTGGTGCGTCTACAATACTGGCACACCATAAAACAATAACGATGCACTTAATAGTACTATAATATATAATTTGTTAATATATACCAAAAATTCCAACTGGTGCATTACTCATACTACCATTCATGGGTGCATCCAACTATATGGTACATTGCTATAGGGTAAAATAAATAAAAAAGTGTATCGATGCTTTCAAGTACTACAAAACGCATCGGTGCATCTTACTATCAGGCGCACCTCGATAGGGTAAAATAAAATAAAAAAATTACCAAACCAAATTTCATTATCACATTTCCTTATGTGCTTCCAATCCCTCACACAAGCACCGATGTTCACCCTCCTTCTACGGTCACCCCATTTGCAACACTCTACAATATTGTTTCCTCAATTTGCTTGTAGAATCCATATATTTTCTAATTTTGGGGAAAAAATGAAATTTTCATTTCTTCTTTACGGGCCAACCATGCCTCATCAAGCGAGAAGAGACCAAGTAAATTGTTTGCTACCTCCTTATTTTAATTTTTCTCAAATTAAAATTTAAAATTGGGCTTAAAGTTGACATTTTTTTCATTTAAATTTTTTTATGTGCTGTGCAATTCATGTGTTTGGCTCGCCCCGGACTCAGTGTGTCATGTGATTTTATAGGAAGTACTGCACATGGTGTGTCTTGTGAATTTACAAGAAGCATCGTTAGTGGTGCGTATAAAACTACACAACACACCACTAAAAACTAAGCATCGCGCACTGGGATAGGGATGTGAATCATCAATGCCTCTCATCTTAGAAGAGGCACCACCTTCGCAAAAAACCCATCGATGTGTTCTAAAATATTCAACACATCGATTCCCTTCACCAAACCGAATGCTCAGTGACCGATATGTTATAAAATACAATGCACTTCTAAAAATAGACACCAAATATCCAAGCAACATGGAGTATCAAACTTACCAGTGTACCTTAACGATGTGTATCATTTTAGATGAAGTACCACAAACTGGTGTGTTATGGGAAACAACCCACATCGGTTCATTGCATCGCACCGCACATATAAAAATTATCATACCAGCGATTTTAATGACTAAAGTAGCATCAATGTGATATATAACATGGAGCACCATGAAAATTGCAAACATGGAGTATCAAGCTTACTGGTGTACCTTAACAATGCATGTCATTTTAGACGAGGCACCGCAAACTGTTGCATTATAGTGAATAACCCGCATCGATGCACAACATCACACCACAAATATAAAAATTAGCATACATATGTATTTAATGACTAAAGTAGCACTAGTGCACCAAATAACATGGAGCATTGTTAGTAGTGTTTATTTTATGATAAAGTACATCATTCAGTGTGTATGATTTATTAAAGGTCCATCAGTTACTTTACCACATTGTTTTTGCAAACATAAATTAATTTCAGTTTTTGATAAATACAAAATGGCTATATGTGTGTGTTTTATAATTTCAATTTGTTTTATCTCTAGATATGTTCCTAAGAAGAATTGTGTGTGAATCTAAGATGACAACGACGAGTGCAGGAGCAACAACAACAACAGTAGCAAGTCAACACGTACAACTTTGTATGTGATGGTGAAGCCAGAGAGAGGGAGAGGGAGAGGATCCCTCACCCTACTACACTGCAAACTTGTTTCCTTTTGAGGAATGTTGGCCTCCTCAAGTTATATGAGGAGGCTACATCCCTCAGGGTGAAATCTTTGTTTTATAGCAGTTGATCTATCCCTGGGATCATGCTTGGAAAGCATTCAAGGTCGGTCTCAACCTCTGGTATCATCCCACATAGGAGGATATTTATTTTATCACCTGGTTGTCTAAGAGGGGGGAGGTTTGGCCTCAATTCCATGAACTACCACCTAACATTGCAAGAGAGATCCAGCTAGCATATGTTCAGGGATATGCCAATGAGGACATTGTTTATGCTACAAACTTATGGGTTGCTAGTGGTCAATTGCCAATAGTTGCATTTGGTGCATAGGAGGTTAGATTTTTTTCCCTTATTGTCATGGAAATGGAACACTTTACCTTTTATAGGAAGCACATTAGTTTCTTATGTATGTAGATAGTTTAGTTCATAGGACCCAACTGATTAGATGGTCAAAGATATTTTTGTATCAGTTTTGTTTTGCATTGGATTGTTGTCACTCTATTTTTTATGGGAGGTTATTCTTCCTATTTGCATACGATTTGTTTACATTTTTTTCAGAGGTTTCATGTCACTCGACCAACAATACTCTAATTCCCTCCCAAGCTTATGATTGATGCGCGTATGCACATGTAGGGGAAGTTGTTTCCCAAGAGGGGCCAACCAGAGTGGTTGTGTCCTTTGGTTGTTAGAGAGATATGTTATTTCTTGGCTGGAGAGGACAATATTGTCATCAATATTGTACAGTACACATACATGGGGATGGACTGGAGAAGATGTATGAACATCATATTTACTACAGATGAGCCACCAAAAGATGGAGGTAATATTATAGTTGGTTTTTTTTTATAAATCTAGTTGCATATTTTTTGTCTTATTTAGTGCACATGTAATTTATTGTAACATTTTGTTTCAGTTATCTGATTATTATTGTTTACTATTTTATATATATTGGCACATATGTTGGGGACAAGCCTCCCCAACATGATGAGGAGATGGATGAGGTAGCTCACCAGCCTCCAATACATATACTCGGCATGCCACACAATCCAGATCAGAGACTCTGAATTGAGGTGGTGGATCGCATATGTGCTTTGATTGCTAGGCAGGGTGTGGCACATGTACACGTTAGAGAGATATTATGGGTACCATAGCTATATAACATATGGTGACCCTTCCTTGTGACATGACGTCAATGATGCATCATGTTTTCGGTCCCCTCAACCTCGTCCAAAGGTTAAGGGATTGTTCAGCTCTAATCTACCCTAGCAAATTAGAGNAAATGCAAATGTAGTATGTTCTTCCTCCTCTTCTTCTTCGTTTCCTCTTGCCTCTTCTCGATGTGATTCTCTATCTTCTCGTTCTTTCCTTTCTCTTTCATCATTTCTTTTTCTTTCTAGTTCCCTTTCCATTCTTTCTCTTTCTTGTCTATCAGCTTCTGACATTTCAAAGAAGTTTTCTGTTGTAAAATCTGATATCTCTGTTGGAAAAAGAGGTTGTTCTATTTGTTCAAGAATAGTTTGTTTTTCCTTTTGCTTTCCTACAGAAGATAGTTCTGTTTGTGTTTGTTTCTTCTTTACTTCATAAGCCAATAGAAATTGTCTTTCTACGAGAGTTAACCTTTTCCCTGAACGTTGTTTCTCTTCTAATTCTTCCAAGGTAATCTTTCCAGCAGTTGGTGTGATAGATTCAGTTATAGATGTGCCTGCTCCTACAGATGTTGTATTATTTTTTGGGGGGGTTTGTTTTAAAAATATGCCTTTATCATCTCTAAGTTTAGACATAAAGAAACATAATTCAAAATCACTTCTATGCTATGTTTTTTCTTTTATGAATATACATGTTTTTTTATTTATTTATGAGTGTATATGTTTTTTTTTTATATCTCTAAATATGCCTCCCCGGCAATGGCACCAAAATGTTGAGCTCTAATCTACCCTAGTAAATTAGAGTGTAAATGATTGTCAATCCGGTGTTTGTAAGACTTAGAGGCATGTCCAAAGTATATGGATTTTAGAGANTTTGAGCATCACTTGTATATCCATATGTTCTACAAACGATGTCAAATTCAAACATAAAAGAGTCAGGGTCCTCAGTAGTTAAACCAAAGAAATTTGGAAGAACAGATGGAGGAATTGTTTTCATTTTTATGTCATCTCCCAAAAGGGTTGGTGTGTCAACTATAGGAAATTCAAATGTAGTATGTTCTTCCTCTTCTTCTTCGTTTCCTCTTGCCTCTTCTCGATGTGATTCTCTATCTTCTCGTTCTTTCCTTTCTCTTTCTTCATTTCTTTTCCTTGCTAGTTCTCTTTCCATTCTCTCTTGTTCTTATCTATCAGCTTCTGACATTTCAAAGAAGTTTTCTGTTGTAAAATCCGATATCTCTGTTGGAAAAAGAGGTTGTTCTATTTGTTCAAGAACAGTTTGTTTTTCCTTTTGCTTCCCTATGGAGGATATTTCTGTTTGTGTTTGTTTCTTCTTTACTTCATAAGCCAATAGAACTTGTCTTTCTACGAGAGTTAACCTTTGCCCTGAACGTTGTTTCTCTTCTAATTCTTCCAGAGTAATCCTTCCAGCAGTTGGTGTGGTAGATTCAGTTATAGATGTGCCTGCTCCTACAGATGTTGTATTAGTTTTTGGGGGGGGGGTTTCAAAAATATGCCTTTATCATCCCTAAGTTTAGACATAAAGAAACATAATTCAAAATTACTTCTATGCTATGTTTTTTTCTTTTATGATTTTATATGTGTTTTTTATTTTTTATGAGTATATATGTTTTTTGTATATCTCTAAATATGCCTCCCCGGCAACGGCGCCAAAATGTTGAGCTCTAATCTACCCTAGCAAATTAGAGTGTAATTAATTGTCAATCCGGTGTTTGTAAGACTTAGAGGCATGTCCAAAGTATATGGATTTTAGAGATAGTTTTTATCTTTTATGGAGATAACCCAAAAACTTATTCTAAGGCTGAATGTGAAAGAGATGCTAAGCTCCTATTCAGAAGTCATCTTCATAGATCTCATGACAGTGATCAGCACTCGTTTTTCCAAATCGTAAAAACTGTAAGCATAAAACCTATTCTAAGGCTGAATGTGAAAGAGAAACTAAGCTTCTATTCAAAAGTCATCTTCATAGTCCTCATAACAGTAATCAACACTTGTTTTTCTGAAGAGTGAAAACAGTAAGCATTCAAGAGAAAGTTTA
>JZKD02S1895265.1:40544-59878 GCA_000966675.3 Picea glauca | reverse complement strand
TTTCCTATGCATGTGGATGCAAAATGAAGATATTTGAAACATGTATACATCGTGGGCATGGATAAAATGCTTGGTGCACAAGGATATGTTGTAATACATATGATAATGGTTTCATGTATGTAACATACAAATAGGATCAATATAACCTACGGTTGGTTGTAATGTAATACCCGCTACTAGATCATGTTGGTCAGTAATGACCTGATGACAAAAAGGGAGTTAACAACATGAATGAAATGTTGATAATGTTGTTGCCTATTCCATTATTAAAATAAGGTTGTAGTGATGAATGGATGATTGATATAAATTTTAACAAAGGTAGTGTTGGAGCATTAATATATAAGCAAAGGGTCAAATTGACATGCAGAGGTGGATGACAGGCATATAGGAATGGATGAGTATGCCCATATAGCAGTGAAAGGGAATCTAGGAAAGGGTTTCCCTGGTAAAGGTCTATTGACCAAGAAAGGTTGAGGCATGGAAGGAAGTTGGACTTGGGAATTTTATAGCCCTGGGTAATGTTGTAATTACCTACATGTATTTTTGGAATTGAGGATTGCTTTTGTAACAGAAGGGAAAGAGTGGTTTCTTTCTAATTGTTTCCATGACGAGAAGACAAAATAATTATGAATATATCTGTGAGACTAGTCATGTGGATGGTTGTAAGTTCTCACCAAGACAGGATGATGTTAAATGAACGATGCAAAATGTGCAAGAGGCACACAAGTATATATATATATATAATATTAGAGGCATGATATGGCTACATGAATAAGGGAGATGTGAGCCAAGATTTGTACTATCCATATCTAAGTAATGTCATGGATGCATGGTTGACCCTATGTTGGAAGGGTCTGATTGTATTGAGGGAATAATAGCTCGAAGAGGATGTGTTCCATTTCCTCTATAAAATATAGTGTAACTTGTTAAAAGAATAAATGAAAAAGGATGCTCTATTGTTATGATAGAAGACAAAATGAATATGCCTTTGAAAAATGCATGTAGATGATTGTCAACAAATCATGAGTGAAATTATTTAAAACGACATGCAATGTGGAAACTATCAAGTGTGCCAGTGGTGGATACACACAACGTGTTAATGTGTGTGACTAAGTGCATGGAATGACATCTTGAAAGCAAGTTGATAACATAAAGATACATATTTGAATGTAAATCTGAAATGCATAATAATAATGCATGTTTATTGACGCAGGCCCCCCGCTTCCTTAGTAGGTTCTGCACGACCTCACGGTCTTAGGATCGTTCTAAATCTAACCCTGAGTCAGATTGACTCTTCGATTTCCCCGGGGGGGAATATCTCGCATAGGCTAACTCTGCACTCCTAACCAACAATATATGATCGGGACTTTTTCCGGAAGGAGATTTCAGGTTTCGCGACTTTGGGAATCCTGATGTCGAGTTCTCTCAACTCTTCAACCTTCGATACCAGAAATTCTGAAATGTTGAAATGACAACGAAGGTTGACTCCTTCAATGCACCGAACACACGACGCTTGTTGCCCACGAATTTTGGATTTTCGAGACTTGAGTGAACAACCAACAATTGTTCCTCTTCCCTTATGAACAACCAACAATTGTTCCTCTTCCCTTGAGTGAACGAGTTGTGTTGACAAGGTGACTCCACTTCTTAAGTCCCGAAACCTCGAAACTTGATTGGTACCCAATGGCTATTGTCCCTCAACCTTTTCGGGAATTTTTCCTTTCCCTCTTCGGGATTTCACGAACCGCGAGTTTGAAACTCTCGATTCCAAAGTCACTATCTCTTCTACTTCCCGAACTCCGGAAAACCGAAATGTTGAAATCCCACACCAAAGGCACACCGCGTTTCGCGACTTCGGGATTTTCAATGCAAAGAGTCCTGGTTCCTTGTCATCGGAATTTCCGGTATGCCGAATCCGAATTACCGAAATTTCGAAATTCCACACTTGACAATCCTTTTCGCGATCCAGGAATTTGCGTGACCAAGGATTTTGGCCTGCACTCCAAACTTTAGAATCCTGAATCCCCAAAATGATCTAACAGCTCAAACAGACCACGATCAACAGTCCACATTGATTCTTGATGTCAGGGTGGTGGATTCATCCAACTCCTAACCACCTTACACCTCCTCTGGATCCTACGGTCCTCGCACCTTCGCAAGTTCTCCACGGAGAACTCTGACCACCAGATGCACTCCTCAATGACTTCTACCCAAACAACTCAGTTTTCACCCTCCTGAACTTGACTTCTATGAGTCGGTTTCGATCTTCATCTTCCTCTGAGCACTTCAAAGGTGTTATCCTTCCTGAACTTTCACTTGTAAACTCAAGCTTCCCAAAAGGATCCTTGCTCGCACTCCTTGAAGCAAATCTTCAAATAACCTCTGGTTATTTGAGTCTCTGACCTTGTGCACTCTTTGCAATAGTGGTCCTCTCAATCATCCCCTTAGTTGATAAGTTCTAAGGCTCCAACCAACCTGTGCACACCTTGCACGGCTCTATGCTTCACCTGCACTTCAACTAGTATGAGAACAATGGTATCTCTCCTGAGCTTTTTGAGATGAAACTCGGACCATTGTCAACGCACACCTTGTGGACGTTCACTGCACTCCTTGCAGGAATTCTCAGGAAGAGAAACAATTGAAACTCATTCTTCTCCTCTCTCAAACTTCATACATTCACCATGAAATCATACACACAATGCAGCATTGAAACAAATGTATAACAGAGAAACGAATTAACTATAAACATACCATTCAACAAATGTAAACAGTAAGCATCATAACACCATGAAAGTTTAGTCAAAGCTTCATATATTAACTCAAGTGCTCCTATACATGGGTTCTTCTCTACAGCTCTCTGCTACATCTCTACAACTTATGAATTCTGAATGATGATAATGATACAATGATACAAGGGTGAGGGTGTCTATATCCATTTTCCCTCCTTCGCTTCTAAACTGTCTAATCTAACATTCATATCTACCTACTTACATTCATTACGCATAAATGCCTCTACAATCGATAGATGAGAGTAATGCTCAAGATCTGTTTACAACATCTAGATATAAAGGTAAGTACGCTTCCTTTAGCTATTACATTAATGTCCATTCATTAATCTCAAAACACTTCAAAATGTGCGTTGGTGCTTTTCCATTTGTCTCCCGCTTTTACATTGCTTGCTTGGCTGGTTTCTTATGATCCTCCTCCATCATACTCCCTCGCTTGAAAATTTTCATGAACTCTTGTTCATGAGCTCTTGCATGGTCTGTCCATGCCTATGAATTGTTGCTTCATCCTCCCAACTGGCATCTTCAACTGGATGTCCCTTCCACTTGACCAAGTATTCAAAATACTCTTTCCTCTTGGTCTTCCTACTAATCCTCTTGTCAATTATGCTTTCCATCTGTGGCTTTTCAGATACAGGAATTTTTTTTGTCCATTGAATCTCTTTCTATTCCTCCTCTGCTCCTGCTTCTTCAGCTCTGTAAGGTACAAATCCGCAACGTTGAATATCGGTGAGATTCTGATCCTATCGGGTAATTCAATCTCATATGTGTTTTCCCCAAATTTCCTTATGACCTTGCATGGTCCAATCTTTTTTATCTTCAATTTGTTATATGTTCCCCTTGGGAACCTTTCCTTCCTCAGATGTGCAAGAATCAGATCACCAACTTCAAATTGAAGTTCTCGCCTGTGTTGATCAGCTCTCTGCTTGTATTCTTGACTTGAACTCTGCAATCACTCCTTAACTCGGCTGTGAAGATCCTTCATTCCTTCTGCAAAGTCTTCTTCACTAGCACTCCTAGATTCATTTTGTTTCGAATCTTTCAATTTAGAAACTCCCCTTGGCTGCATTCTGTATACAATCTAGAATGGACTCTTGACTGTGCTTCTATTGAGTGAATCATTGTAAGTGAATTCCGTTGATGGCCAAATATGATCCCACTGACTATGGTGTGCAATCACTAAGATTCTTAAAAAATCTCCCAAGGTCCTGTTTACGACTTCTGTCTACCCATCCGTCTGAGGATGATATGTTGAGCTAAAAGAAAAACTTGTCCCCAAATTCTTCCATAAGGTCCTCCAGAAATGTCCTACAAACTTAGTATCTCGATCAGAAATGAAACTCTTTGGAAAACCATGAAGTCTGACAACTTCCTTGAAAAATAGGTTCACAATATGAGTTGCGTCGCTGGTTTTCTGGCATGGTATGAAATGTGCCATCTTTGAAAATCTGTCGACTACCACAAAGATCAAATCATATCCTCTCTGTGTCCTTGGCAGTCCCAATATAAAATCCATGCTCACTGCATCCCACGGCCTTTCAGGTATGGGTAATGGTTGGTATAATCCTGTGTTCTTCCTTTTTCCTTTCGTGTGCTGACAAATTCTGCACTTGTCCACAAATTTCTTAACATTTGTTCTCATCTCTAGCAAAAAATATGAGCCATTCAACTTTGAGAATGTCTTATCATGACCGAAATGTCCAGCCAATCCTCCACTGTGTTTTTCCTTCAGCAAATTCTCCCTCATGGAGCATTTTGGAATACATAGTTGATTTCCCCTGAACAATAATCCATCCTGGATCATGTATTCAGTCCATTGGCTTCTATCCCTAACAATTGGATTCTCATATGCCTCATATGCCTCTTTAAAATATGGATCATCCCCATACATTTATTTAATGTTATCAAAACCCAAAGTCTTTATGTTGAATTTCTGCATAATCAAACATTTCCTGCTCAAAGCATCAACAAATTTGTTAGTAGTTCCAGAAATATGCTTAGTCACAAAAGTAAAATTCTACATGAATTCAACCCATTTAGCATGTTTTTGGTTCAACTTCTCCTGTCGGGTCACCAATTGCAAAACGTGATTATCACTATACAAAAAAAACTCCTTGGGAACCAAATAATGTCTACATTTATTCAGCGCTTGTATGACTGCATAGAATTCTTTGTCATATGTGGAGTACTTGATCTTCGCTTCATTCAGTTTTTCACTAAAATATGCGACCGACCTATCATCTTGTCTTAAGACCGCTCCAATTGCAAATCCACTCGTGTCACACCTGACCTGGAATGTCTTGCTAAAATCTGGAAAACCAGAATTGGTTGCTCAGTGATCTTCTTCTTCAGCAGATTGAAACTCTTCTCCGCTTCCTCCGTCCAGTGAAAAGATTTATGTCTTTTCTTCACCGTATCCATCATTGGTGCGCTAATTACATTGAAGTTTTGGATGAATTTCCTGTAGAAGTTAGCCAAACCATGGAAGCTTCGTACTTCAAATACACTCTTCGGCAATGTCCAATCCTTAATCGCCTTTATCTTTTCTGGATCCATCTTCATTTCATTTGCAGAGATAACAAAACCCAAATAAATGAGTTCTATCCTCATAAATGACGATTTCTTCATATTGATCAGCAATTTCTCTTGCTGTAATCTTCTCATTACTGCTGCTAAATGTTTTAAGTGCTCTACTTCAGTTTTGCTGAAAATTAATATATCATCAAGATATACAATGACGAATTTCCCTATGAAATCCTTTAGGACTTCGTTCATCAACCTCATGAAAGTACTGGGCACATTCGTTAAGCCAAATGGAATGACAAGCCATTCATACATCCCCTCATTCATCTTGAATGTTGTCTTCCTTTCATCACCTTATCTCATTTGAATTTGATGATTCCCTCTTTTCAAATCAATCTGTGAAAAAAAAATTGCTCCACTCAAGCAATCCATCAAGTCATCCATCCTTGGCAATGGAAATTTGTATCTGATGGTAATCTTATTGATTTCCCTTGAGTCGGTACACATTCTCCAGCCTCTGTCTTTCTTTGGGCTGAGAACTGTCGGAACAACGCATGGACTCAAGCTTTCTCGAATGAATCCTTTGTCCATTAAGTTATGGACCTGTCTCTTAACTTTTTCATTTTCCTGCGGCGCCAACCGATATGCTACTTTGTTTGGCAAATTGGCTCCAAGTATAAGATCGATATGATGGCTTATACTCCTGATAGGTGGCAACAAACAAGGTAGTTTGTCCACTACTATATCAGCAAACTCTCCCAGCAACTCCTGGATTTCTTCTGGTAAATCATCTATCCTCGTACTGGTCAAAACAATTTTGGGCTTCCTGACCACAATAAATTGTGTCTTCCTTCTTCTTAACCTTATTAAGAATTTCCTTCCCACTCATAAGAAGTACAGTGTTGCTCATCTCTTTTTTCACCTCTTTATCCTTAATTGGCAGCAACATGTGAGTCCTACCATTTTTCTCCAAGGTGTACATGTTCTTTCTCCCATCATGAACTATGTTTTTGTCATATTTCCATGGTCTACCCATCAATAAATGACAAACATCCATGGGAATGACATCACATAATATTTCATCTTTATATCCTCCTATTTTAAATTCAACTAAACATTGTTTAGTGACATTTACCTGATGTCCTTTTTGTAGCCACAGAACTCTGTATGGGCTTTGATGTACAACAGTCTCCAGCTCCATCTTTTCTACCATCTCTGTAGATACGAGATTGTATTTTCTACCTCTATCCACTATGACCTTACATACCCTATCCTTAGTTTTGCATGCAGTCTGAAACAGACTGTTTCTTTGGGCTGGGTTCTCTACCTCCTTCTCTGGTTTCAAGATAACTTTCTTCATCATTAAATATCTTTCACCCTCAGCGTCTTCTACCTCAATATTTCATCCTTGAGATTCAGCAATGTGAGTTTCACCACCATATTTCTTCCTATCTGGACACTCATAGGATTTATGTCTGATTTTTCCACAGACAAAGAATTTCACTTCACCTCCTCTGCCTCGTTCTCTTCCTCTGGCTCGAGGAAAAGTATTTCTATCAGCATACTGCCTTCCCTGTGATCTTTCTCCTTTATCAGGTTCAGTTTGAGGTTTCTTTCCCTCCTCTTTAGGTCTCTGAGTTCTGTCTTGGGAAATTGTTTTGCCTCTGGCTTGACTTCTACCTTGGCCTCTTTGACTTTGCTTCTGGCTCAGCTTCTCTTCAACTTTCAGAGCTATCTGATAAGCATCTTCCATATTTCGAATGGTCATCATGCTCATCTCATCTTGAATGTCATATCGCAGACCATTCATGTACCTGGAAACTTTTTCATCATCGCTTTCCCGATGACCTACTCTGATGTTTATCCTGTATAATTCTTCAGTGTATTCTTTCACTGACATAAGCTTCTATCTCAAATTTTGCATCCTCCAAAACATAGTGATTTGATAATCCCTGGGTATAAATTTGGCTTTCATCTTTGCAACCATTCTATCCCCGCTTTTTATTTTCTGCTTGCCCTTGCAGCGTCTGTCAGCCTGCAGTTCATCCCACCATAGTGTTGCATGCCCTTTAAGTCTAGTAACGACATGTTTCACTTTCTTATCTTCTTCGACATCCTCATAATCGAAGTACTTATTTAGAGCTCTAATCCAGTCTAGAAGTTCTTCAACATCCAAGTTGCCTTCGTACACTGGAATGTCCATTTTTTCTCTGGCACCTATCCTTGCAACAACCCTGAATAGGCATTCATCTACAGCATCCTCGAATGCAACTTCTTCTCCTTCGTTTCCAGCTTCATTTTAACTTTCAGCCTCGCTGATATCCCCAGCATCGACTGTGTGCCTTTGTGCTATCTCCGTAGCATCAAGTCTGGCACATAACTCATGCATTTCTCTTTCCACTACTAGATCATGCATTGGACTAACTCTTCTTCTTGGCGGCATGGTTGTAAAATTTTCCTCTTTTCTCTCTACTACAGAAAGCAAAGAATCTATTTTGTGCTCTGATACCACTAATTTCACAGACCCCCCCTGCCTCAGCAGGTTCTGCGCAACCTCCTGGTCTTAGGATCATTCTAAATCTTCCCATGAGTCAGATTGACTCTTCGATTTCCCCGGGGGGGAATATCTCGCATAGGTTAACTCTGCACTCCTGACCAACAATATATAATCGGGACTTTTCCGGAAGGATATTTCAGGTTTCGCGACTTCGGGAATCCTGATGTCGATTTCCCTCGACTCTTCAACCTCCGATACCCGAAATTTCGAAATGCCGAAATGTCAACGAAGGTTGACTCCTTCAATGCACCGAACACACGCCGCTTGTTACCCACGAATTTTGACTTTTCGGGACTTGAGTAAACAACCAACAATCGTTCCTCTTCCCTTATGATTCCCTGAACTCCGAAATGTCGAAATGTCGAAATGGGCTCAACATCCCATGAAATGCGAGATCGATGGCCTTTTGGGATTTTCTCTAAAGCTTGACCCCTCCTTTTACTCTCATCGCACGTACCTTCTGATTGAGACTTGGGACCCACCTTTTCGGTGTTTCTCTCTTCACGATTTTGGGAGTTGTGTTGACGATGCGACTCCACTTCTTGAGTCCCGAAACCCAGAAACCCGATTGGTACCCAACAACTATTGTCCCTCAACCTTTTCAGGAATTTTTCCTTTTCCTATTCGGGATTTCACGAACCGAGAGTTTGAAACTCTTGATTCCAAAGTCATTGTCTCCTCTACTTCCCGAACTCCGGAAAACCGAAATGTCAAAATCCCACACCAAAGGCACACTGCATTTCGCGACTTCAATATTTTCAATGCAAAGAGTCATGGTTCCTTGTCATCGGAATTTTCGATATGTTGAACCCTGAATTACCGAAATTACGAAATTCCACACCTGACAATCCTTTTCGTGATCCAGGAATTTGCGTGACCAAGGATTTTGGCCTGCACTCCAAACTTGGAAATCCTGAATCCCCGAAATGATCTGATGGCTCAATCAGACCATGATCAACGGTCCACATTGATTCTTGATGTCAGGGTGGTGGATTCATCCAACTCCTAACCACCTTACAACTCCTCTGGATCCTACGGTCCTCGTGACTTTGCGAGTTCTCCACGGAGAACTCTGACCACCAGATGCACTCCTCAATGACTTCTACCGAAACAAATCAATGTTCACCCTCCTGAACTTGACTTCTATGAGTTGGTTTCGATCTCCATATTCCTCTGATCACTTCAAAGGTGTTAATCTTCCTGATATTTCACTTGTAAACTCAATCTTCCCAAAAGGATCCCTGCTTGCACTCCTTCCAACAAATCTTCAAATAACCTATGGTTATTTGAGTCTCTGGCCCTGTGCACTCTTTGCAATAGTGGTCGTCTCAATATTCCCCTTAGTTGATAAGTTCTAAGGCTCCAACTAGCCTACGCACACCTTGCACGGCTCTGTGCTTCACCTGCACTTCAACTAGTATGAGAACAACAGTATCTGTCTTGAGCTTTCTGAGATGAAACTCAAACCCTCGTCAATCCACACCTTGCGGACGTTCACTGCACTCCTTGCAGAAATTCTCAGAAAGAGAAACAATTGAAACTCATTCTTCTCCTCTCTCATACTTCATACATTCACCATGAAATCATACACACAATGCAGCATTGAAACAAATGTATAACAGAGAAACGAATTAACTGTAAACATACCATTCAACAAATGTAAACAGTAAGAATCATAACACCATGAAAGTTGAGTCAAAGCTTCATATATTAGCTCAAGTTCTCCTGTACATGGGTTCTTCTCTACAACTCTTTTCTACAACTCTACAGCTTATGAATTCCGAATGATGATAATGATATAATGATATAAGGGTGAGGGTGTCTATATCCATTTTCCCTCCTATGCTTCTAAATTGTCTAATCTAACATTCATATCTACCTACTTACATTCATTACATATAAATGCCTCTACAATCTACAGATGAGAGCAACACTCAAGATCTATTTACAACATCTAGATATAAAGGTAAGTACGCTTCCTTTAGCTATTACATTAATGTCCATTCATTAATCTCAAAACACTTCAAAATGTGCGCTAGTGATTTTCCAGCTGTCTCTCGCTTTTACGTTTCTTGCTTGGTGGTTGCTTACGATGCTCCTGCATCATTTATACTCCTTATGGAATATTGGGTGAATATCTGAAATAATAAATACTGAAGCCAACTCTAGATTAAGATAATTTTAGATGGTATTGGATTGCAACAAGAGGGTTGGATGTTCAGGAAGTTCCCTGTGGAGGAACCGTGCAAATATTATTTCAAGAGAAAAGAGTCATAACATCGATTACTACTGAGAATTAGGCAGTGGGATGCAAATATGTTTATATAAGAATGTTGGATTACATTTTAAAACATGATCTATGAATGGAATAATTGCATATGACAAGACCTTAATTATCCTGACTTTGTTTGGTGTATGTGCAGAATGCACTGACTCGTAATTGAATTTGATTTAATATTAATGATGAAATATGATGATATACCTAGGAAAGGTCAAGGTTAACTTGACTAAGACTACTCAAAGAATAGTGTAGGAAAATCCCAAAAGGAACAGACTCCATAAGCAAAGAAGGAGAAAATGATGACAATTGTTTCAATTTCAAATCCTTAATTATGAGAAAAAAAAGGTATGCTTCAAAAGAAAAATTGTGAAAGCTAAGGGAAACAAATTAATGAATATGTTTCAATGAATTGAGTTTGGTTAAGCTATATTGTGTGAAGGTAGTGAAGGAGTTCGAGACTTTGTAGAAGGAGCTAGAAAAAAGGGGGGGGGGGGGGGAGAGTCTCTTAACTCCTTTATTATTGAGTATTTTGTTTCTTTGGGATGAGAAATTGTTATACTGATGTATGTAATTGTTTTGATATGAGAATGTTGATCGTTTCAAGATTATAGAGATAGTTGAAAATTTAATTGTGGTTTCACTCGTAAAAATAGTGAGGAATAATGTTGTAGAGTGCATATGAATATGCTGAGACAAATTTGGAATTTTTCTATTGAGATTAAATGCTATGACACATGCATTTTAATTTAATATGACATCCAGTATAATTATGACTGCAATAATGCATGCATGTATGGGAAAATATTTGAGCTGTTAGGGAAGATCGTTGCCAACGATAGACAACCTCAAGAAGAGGAGATACACAAGAATATTGTTGTTGAAAGATTGATGAAGGGACTTTGGGGAGCCCCATGGAGTACAATTGATGAGGTAAAATCAAAAAAAGGTGTTGGAAGTGAGACAAGTATAAATACTTTCATACCAGTATAGAATGAGGTATGAAGGGATTGGGTAACAAGCCCTTCTGAGATATTTGATTATCTTAATGATATGCATGTGATTCTATGTGGTTGTTGTATGTCATTGATACCTAAGCACGGTATGTTTCAAGAAAGAAGAACCTGAAAGATAGAGGGATCCTTACAAGAAAATTCATGAACAAAGTGTCATGAATACTTTGACCAATCGGGATTCTTCGAGAATGATTGGGAGCAAGGTGAGCTCATAAACAACACATTGATTAATGCATTGAGGAAATGCATGTTTGCATGAGTGAGAAGGTATATGGATATTGATTATGGAAGAAGGATGTTCCAATATTCTACCAGAGTTAAAGAACGGTAAAGAGAGAAGTTGGGTGGCCATAAATGTCAGCACCCTAGTTAGCAATGAATAAAGAATGTTTGAATGCATTCATATGAAAATTTTAGTTTCATGTATGCTAATTTGAGGTCATGATCAACTAAAGAAGGAAAACATATTCTTGTTGTAATAAAAAATGTGTCTAAAGGAACCATGTGGTAAAAGGTTGTTGAGTTCCAATCCACGAAGGAAAAGTGCCTAACATCAAAAGTAATAATCTGAAAATCAATGCAAGGGTGCATTGTGTGTGAATGTGGCCATGGACATTGGAACATTGATTAAATTCATCTAATGTTTGATTTCATTTTGAAAGGTTTGGTATGCTAAAGTAATGCATGTGTAAGGAATGGTATTTAATTTTTGAGTAAATGAATGTGATTGTCAATATGCATAGATTTTTTTGAAAACGATTTGGAGGCCAATGCAAGTGTGGAAGGAAAATATAATTTGCATGAGAGCTAACAATTTGTTTGGATACATGAAGAAAAAATTGCAGGAAGAAGGGTCTCGATCAAAAGTAAGCCAGTAAGGAATACCAATACCTATTGAGCCAAAATATTATGAGAAGGAAAATCTCATATTTGTGGAATATGGTTCCTGTATGGAACATATCTGAAAATAGAAATGTGAAAATTGGAAATCTATGGGTAACTGATTTGAAAGAAATTTTATTGAAATTGATTTTGTATATCATGATTACTGTATGCATTTGATAGAGGTGAGATAAAATATCTCTCCTGGAGGTACATATGATGGTTGTCAAGATGGAAAACATGGAAAATGGGTACTATTTTGACATGAGAACCCTATGATAATCCATGATCACCATAAACGAACATCATGTTGAGGTAACACGGGCATGGCAATGAAAGATACCGTGCTTAGGTATCAATGGCATGGCATGGCATGAGATTCATATAGATCTCATGCCTTGGCAATGAAAGATAGATCACTCAGGGGACTATATAACAGAGAAGGGGATGCTTGAGCCTAGACCTAGAGGGTGAGTGACCACAAGGAAGAGGATATTTAGATAAATATTGTAGAGTGTCGATTGGGATCATGCACACAATAGGTATGTCAATGGGAAAATAGTGAGCCAAGAAAATATCAAATCCATGTGCACACGGATCCATGAAATGTATAGATAATTCTTGTGCTGATATGTAAATTCTTCATCTTGAATTATGAACAACAATAAAAAATTTATGCATGAAATTGTGATTAATATGTTAGTTTCTTGAAATTGTTGTGGGCATGTGCTAAATGCCAAGAGTCCGGGAAAGGACTAGACCAAGAGAGAGGAACAACATTGTCGAAGCAGCTGAAATAAGAAGACATGGTAGGTGTTGTTGAGAAGCAAAGAACATTGAGGATGGTGTTCCTTTAAGGGGGAGGAGATTGTGATACCCCTATTTCCCCAATATGTATTTAATCATGTTTAATGAATCTCATGCCATGGCATATAAAAAATATAATTAAATTGTTTTTCGATTTGAAGTGCCAATCAGCTGACTCTGGGGTGAAGTCTTAAAAGTACTATCCATGATACCAATAGAGAAATGAGAGGAGGTTCCTTTAAGCTAGAGTACCCCAAGCCTCCTTGTTGAAGAATTGATTTGGAAGTGTTCATATTATTTCCCTTAACCCCAATTCCAAGGCAAATCAGTTAATGAGGGAGGTTGGTAGTTGAAAAACCAACCACCCCAATGAATGGAAGTATGGAGGGATAAAAGAGGGGAAAATAAGATATCAGTTATAGGACAATAGGAAATATCACCATGCATCCCCATGATTTACCCATGTGTTTCCTTATAACAAAAGAAATGAAAGGATAGGTCAAGAACCTTCCCAAGCTATGCGTGAAAGAGAAGCATACATGGGTAGACAATAGGAGAGGCAGGAGAGGAAGAAAGGGGTGCAATAAAGAGAGAAGAAGAGCTCAAAGTTTTTGGGTCTAAGTAAAAGATATTGAAGATATTGAAAAGGAAAACACGTGTAAAAAAGGACATGTTGTGAGCAAGAGAAACAAGAGAAGATATTAAAGGAATAGGTGTGGAGGATGGCCTAAGAATCCGAGATCCCAACTTAAGCCATTAAATCTGCGAGCTTGATGTCAGGAAGGAATTTGATAAACCTCGAAGAGGCATGGGCTAGGTGGGTGAGGAATACAATACTCATAGTGGTTTGAGGGAGAGTGACCATCATATTTTACTGAGAACCTAAGAAAGCATACCTGGTGGTATCATGGCTTGGCATAGGGGTGGCATGTTTTCGAAGTAACTGAGAAAGCAAAGCCTATGGTTTGGTTGAGAGGAGAACACCCATAGTCAGTTGGTTGGTTAACTACTTCACCAAACCGATAAGTAATTATATGCTTTGTGTGTAGACTAAAATGAATGGTTGCTTCTTGTAATCGCTCTTAAATGTGCATGTTTGTAAATGAAGTGAACGCTCGTAACTTGTGAATGCATTCATGGGTAGTTAAAATCTATGTAAAAGGAATTACTCCTCGTATCAATGGTAGTTTTGCATTTCTAGATATAAAAGCCTCGTAACTTGTTTTGAAAAATAGTAGTTTTCCACATCAATTGAATGGGAGTAATTCCATGTTTAAGGGAAAGAATATGTAAGTAAGCTAACAGGATACGTATCTATGCTATCCAATGCATATAGTGATAGAGAAAATTATAATGGGTTCCTGTGAGAAGGAACCAGACCTATAGGGAAGTATTTTAGATGATGATACTTGAAGAGAATGAGGCATTGTAACCCTCTTTAAATTCAATAATGATTTAACTATAATACCTTTGTATAGAAGGCCAAAGAAGGCTGTCAAGATCGAGATATTTTCATGGTTGAAAGGAAGAAAGGTCAGTTGGATTCCAGGATTTTGTTAGAGGCATAAGAGCCCGAGAAAGTTGAGCCAATGAGCCACTAAGGTGTTTCAGTACAAGGATGGAGGACTGCTACATCCAGAAGCTTAATTTAAATCTTCAAAAATTCCCTATTTTAATCGGTGAAACTCAACAACCATTAGATTTGAAGGTGGAGAGAACCTCCACCATTGATCTTTATCATGAGGTTATCATCGGATTTCAGGATATCGACGATTTTACCTATAAGGTTACATTAATAAGTCCCAACATGATGATGTCGAGGTGATGCAGGAGCATTGCTCCACCTCAGAAAATGCGTCAGCACGCCAACACGCAAACACACAATGGAGAAAGGGAGAGGCACCGACCCTCCCATTTTTAAAATTTGAAATATGATCCTATACGGATTTTTGTGTTGTAAGGATGATAAATATCAGGCCATGCCTTTGTACAGGTAGTGGATAGGGTTGCCTTAAATGGTTTCCTGTAGGAGGTCCAGATCATAGTCAAGTCTAGACGTTCATTTTTGGAATGTAGTCGTAGAGGTATGGTGTCGTAACTGAGACAACGATGGAACTAAGGCGGTGAAGAGGATAAGCTCGTAGAGCCCTCTTTTGTAATAGGATACTGAGGAGGGATGAGAGTTAGGAGACTTAGGAGGTAGAGAGAGTCTTAGGAGACTTACGAGGTAGAATAGTTCTAAGAGAGAGCTTGAGATAACTGGGACTCTATTGTAGTCCAATTTTTGTAAACATCTATATAGACACATGAAGATAATAGAAAAGTTGTTTTTCCTGCATATGGTGTGTTTATGTATTTGTATCCATTATCATGCTTCTATATTTCATTCATGTTTCAATGTATGAAATGGTAAAGTATTGTATGAGTTTCAATTGTTTCTTGTCTTAGAGTTTCCGAGTGCAAGGAGTGCACACAGTCCGCAAGGAGTGCATTGACAGAGGTGAGTTAACCTCAAGGAAATCTTGGGAGAGATATCGTTGAACCTTCATCAGTAGAAGTGCAAGGAGTGCACATGAAGAAATATTTGTCGAGTTCAGATAGAAGCATAATTACTGATAACTTTGTAAAGCTCTGCCATGTGGGCATCGAGTGGGTGCAAGTGTGCACTAAGGGAACTTTGTGTTGAGTTCAAGAAGAAATAGAGTTATTGAACACTATGTAAGGAGAATCTATGCAAAGTGTGCATCGATCCAGGAGAACGTCCGGAGGGGGAGAAGAATTTATTGTGAAGAAATCCTTCAGATCTGAGTTTGACAAAATCCCAGAAATGCAAGGAGTGCATGGGAGATCAAAACCTTTGAAGAGGACAAGCTCAGAAGAGATAACGCAAAGAGTGTGTAGGGGACAAACTTATTCTAAGTCCAAAAGCTCAGAAGAGATAGCACTTGAAAGAGCCTAAGCGAGACCCAAGATAATTGGGTTTGCGAGAGAAAGTTTGAAGGTCAAAAACCTTTGAAGACTGGCGAAATCTTCCAAGTTGAAAGGAATTAAAAAATCAGGAGGAGGAGCGACAACAACCGTCTGATCGATTGTGGGGAGGATTCTGGACTATTAGATTAGCATCCAGTGAATAGAAGAAGTGCAGGAGAAGAGAATAGATCCCATCCATTGGATCTGAGCACAGAGGGCCAATATCCGTTGGATCTGGATGGAGGTGCATGAGCCTTAATGATGTGTACACATAGGAGATCAGAATTGTCAAAGTCCCAAAGCGAGTAGGGATTGCCCATCATAAAAATCAATAGGTGGCGTAAGATCTGAGTTTTCGGGTGAAAGTACTCAGAGAGAGACAAGTGCGCAGGAGTTGAAAATCCCGAACCCTGAAGACTCGAGGCGGATAGAGGTCGTCATATAAAAGGGGAGACATGCATCAAGATATCGCGTATTTCGGGTGAAGATGCTCCAAAAGGAATGGGCACATAGAAGGTTGAGATACTTGAAGCCTGAAGAGTCGAAGGGCTGAGATTCGTCGATCTGTGGGAAACTTGTCAACATATCGTGAGCTTTGGGTAAGTTGTAGTGAGATTTCATGAAGTGAGAACTCACGAAAAGATCACAACCATTGATCGAAGAGATATTTGGACCATTGATTGTCTAGGGAGAATTTCAGGGATCAAAATATCTAAGGAGAGAAGTATTTCGACTTCATGAAACGTGAAGTCTCAAAATCATCGGAGTCGTCCATCGAAAGGGATGCATGGCGAACAATCAACGTTTCGCTAACTCACACATTAGAGAATTCAAAGGGGAGAATCGTGGGAACTCACGAGGCCCAAGTTCACGATTTGATAGGGGACATCAGATCTTAGAGGATCTGATTCATTGATTTGTGCTCTGAAATATTGACATTTCAGAAGTCGGGAGCGTGGAGGAAGTTGTAACTCAGAGGTCGCGAATTGAGAAATCCCAACAAGATTTGGACCGTCGGATCGAGGAAGGATCTGGGTCGTCAGATTTGAAGCATCAAGACTTCAGACATCGGGATAATGGAGGTCAATCACATCGGGAATCCATGACACGCGAAATCCTGATGTGCTCGGAGGTTTGGCCCCAGGTCATAGAGATGGGTCATATGGAAAGAGGATAAGGGAGGAGCTAGCAAGTGCTAGTCCCTTGTCATGATTTCAGAGATGGGGAGAGTCGAGGTGACTCACATACAAATACCTGACTCATGAAATTTTCACGCACCTTTGTTTAGGCTCGTGGTCACAGTCCATGGTCATGTGAGAGAAAGGGCTTAGCAGAGAAGAGCTAGCACTCGTTGGTCGTTGAGGTTCGAACAACACTCAGGAGAGAACTCGTGGGTCCCATATGACCTGCACATTTAGAGAAGGGACCTATGTAAGTGGGTTTGTGGTCTAGTAGAGTCCCAAAGAGTCGATCCAACTCAATTTCTTGATCGATCCTAGATCGGGAGGTCGTGCAACCCTTCGGAGAGAAGGCGGGTCTACATCACGAGGGTAGGGTTCCAACCTTTCCACTCTCATGAATAAGCACTAAATACTAATGGATGGAAACATTTATTAACAATCATAGGATGGGTAGATCGATAGATCTCCATCCTTGACCTAGTATTTAAATATCATGAGGAAGTTGATGTTTGGGTCACTGATATGACACTTCTCATCATCTAAGTCGCTGAGGAATTAAATATGGGATCACAAAGGGGAAATATCATTGTGCGATTCCCTTAAATTATGGCCATCAGATATACAGTATAAGGTGTTTAATCTTAGAGTTTCCTTGACCAATGTTGACCCCCCTTTTGTTATAAAAATTCAAGAGTCGTATCTCATCCAAGCATAAACCCCTTACTTCTCCCTCTGATCATAATGTGTAAGATTGAAGCATTTTACTTGGGGTAAAATTGGAAATATTGAATTCTTATTAAAAATCTTCAAATATAATATTTTATTGAAGAGATTGGATTGAGTAAATTGTAAAAGTTAAAAATACTGAATTCTCATAATAGATCATGATAGATAGGATTCAACACATTGTTGGCATTATCAATGAGGACTAATGAGGACTTCAATAGAAACACGCATTAAGACCAGTAAGTACCAGGTTAAAGATATGAATGTATATATCGAGCCTCTTATCGACGAGCTACTAAAGTTATGAGATGGCATCACAATTAATGACATATGTAAACCAATCGGGGAGAAGAAATTTAAATTCTGTGGAATACTTTTATGGAAAATTCATGATGCCCCTGGACTAACACATTTTTGTGGTATGTAGCATTCTAATATTTCTCTTTAATACTATATAATATTTTAATGTTATCATGGTGCATGTTTAATTTTTAAATAATCTCATTGTATAATTGATATTAATCCATTTGTTGCAGGTCTTCAAATAAAGGGTAAATTTGTGTGTCCAATTTGTGGCCCTAAGATAAAGTATCGTCATTCAAAAATTTTAGGAAAGATGGTGTTTGATGAGTATAGGCACGTTCTTCCTAAGAACCATAGGTATCGTACTACTGAAAAACATCTTTTCAATGGGAAAGAAGAGACTGGTTTAAAACCACGAAGAATGACACCTCACCTATGAAGGTTGGAATATAATATAAATCGTCAAGGTACTCAATTTCATAATGTATCATAGATCATGTAATGTTTTGAATGTTTATTTTAATCATTGAATTTATTTTATCCTATTTGATAATTATTTTGCGATTTCTTTTATGCTTCATGAAGGTTGCAATCATCATGAAGGTATTAATAATGGGCTTCCACGAGGAATGAAATGTTATCCCGCTCAATTCATGAGGTTACCCTACTATGAGGAACTAAAAATAGCTCATTTGTTTGATACAATTCATATCGGGAAGAATGTCACTGAAACGTTATGGCGAATCATAGATGGTAGGAGGGACAAAGAAAAAATTGTCAAAATTTGTATTGACATTCAGGAAGCCAATAATGCAATGTGAAGTGTCATCTGATATTCAAATAGAGCAGATGGAGTACTAGGCCGAAATAACCTTCCATGGTTATTAACATAGAAACAAAGCAATGATGTAAAAGAGGTCATTCAAAGAATTAAATTTCCCACGGGTTTTGCTTCAAACATAAAAAATATCTTAAGGAAGAAAGGTGAATTTGGTGGGGTAAAAACACATGATTGGCATACCTTCATTAAGGTAATAATTTCAGTATACATATTTATATATATTGGCCTTATAGATCTTTTATTTTTTTTATTTTTTCTTGTCTACTTTGGTCAAAACAAATAATGATTTGTTTTGTTGTTGCAGTATGTTCTACCGCTATCTTTCCCAAACAACTTTGACAACAACGTAAAACAATTTATATATGATCTTGGAAAATACATGAGGTAAGACGTAGTTGTGATTTATATGCAAAATGTTCTTTCAAATTATTGTTGTACTTAATGACACGTGTTTTACTTGTAAT
>JZKD02S1895265.1:0-20586 GCA_000966675.3 Picea glauca | reverse complement strand
CTACTAAAGAAGGCTGAGCTTGGGATAACCCTTGTGCTCAAGCATGCAGAAAAATATATTCACACATGTGACAAGCCTAGTACTAATACATTAACTTGTTGGTATTTCAATTATTGAATGAGATACAATTTATCGTAAGAAAACATACATGCAATAAAATGATAGCAAGAAAAATAGTTTCCTTAGCTCTAGAATTAATCATACATTAATACAATGATTTTCTTTCATCATTAGAGACAAGAAATACAAAAAATATTGAAACAACTAACTTATCAATATATTCAGAAACTCTTACTCGTTACAGCATCCATTCATGAAATAAAGTTGGAAGTAATTCCTCCTCAAATCCAATCACACAACGCCTTAGATGAAAAATAGAAGTTTGTCTCTGGTCCTAAACAAGACTTCTCAATTAAGGTAGTTCATAAATAGTTCTTTACAATTCCAAAAATGAGGGTATTTTCCCAAAACCATCGACCCTTGATAAAAGGTCAATCCTCTTATTTATAATGAATCGTTAACTAAAAATAGTTATTACAAGTGAAAGCTAAGTAAAACAAAATATCTCCACATGGAACTTTCATCTCTCTATTCTCTAAGAATCATCAAATAATTTTATTGAAGTGGATGACTCTTCTCATACTCCGACCACTTGACGAAGAGTTCCTCGCATGTGTTGGCATATGGGAACCTTTGTTGGTCCATCGGAGCTGAAAGAATTTATTTCACTTCTACTACCCGTGCTCTGTACTTGACTATTTTAACACTTAACCACTGCAAAACTGCTCGAGCCTTAATCGGATGCTCCATGAACTGTTGTACTTGACCTGGCGCTATGCTTGCCACCTTTTCTATTTTTGTTGTATGTTTTGATTCTTTTTCTACATTTTTCTTGACTATGTCATGTAGGTCGAAAAAGTCCTTGGGTGAGTCGAATTTTGTGAGGCCGATGTCCTTCATCTCCCAATTAATATTTTCTCATCTCTTTTTGCACTCGGCCAACTTCTCCCGAATCTCCCGCTGAGTTTCTTGGGCCATTTTTACCCAGTATTTGGTCACTTTCCTGATCCAATTGATGCTACTATCCCTTAGCAACCGAATGTCATGCTCTTCGGAATCTCAACCCTTTTGAACCATGTTGATGTAATCAATCCTTTATACTACTTGGTGAGATTTCTCATACCACCTTTCCACATCCTTTCAAGTTACTAGCATTATCAAGGTGTCTTCTTGGAAATCGGTTATACCTGCAGTGAAAAAGTGTCGTTCATTCATGAATTTGGCATAGGCATCTTGGAACTCACTTCTCAAAAACAATGTGGCATGTGTGGAGTCCTGATAATATTTTTTCAAATGGCGTAGATGCTCCAACTCCTTAAGTGCAACGGCTAGCTCCTTTTCATCCCTTCTTTCTCTATCCAAGGTGGCATCTGTAATGGCCATTCCTATGTTGATAAGTTCGTATGTCTTAGCATGTTCACTGATGAGCATCTTCTCCTCTGTCGTGATGAGAATCGAGCTATATAGTGTAAGCCTTCTCTTCTTAGTATTCCTCTTCATGATGGTTTTCATTTTTCTATCATAGGTGATCGCTTGCATGTCTACGACCTCATCCACGGGTTCGTGGATTTGTTGTTATCTCAAGATTATAGTATCCCCCGGGATTTCGAATGTGTGTATCTATTCTAGGATGGGTTCCTAAACTTCTTCCATATGTCCCAATGGATCGGCCTCCATATATTGCTCATCGACTAGTGAGGTATCGACCAAAATGGAAGAACCAGGGGTAGGTTCAGTACTTACTTGGTAATCGGTTGTCGAAGTGTTGATTTCCTGCTATGGAATTTCCTGTTTTTGGCCACCCGATCCTATCTCATCCCTTGAGATGTCTATTGGGTTTCTCAACAAGTCGAGTAACTAAGTTTCCAGGACACCTTTGATCTCATGGTCGCTCTGCGGGAGGTTTTGAATTGAATCATCGGGACCTGGGGAAGATGCTTCCTCGGGTTCCTTTTCCTCTGTAATCTGCACCAGAGTCACTAGGGAAACCTTTGAAATCTCCTCATCATCATAGATAGTTATTAAGTCAAACAAGGGTTTTGGTACACTTGTCCTACCTTGTGTCCTTGTTATCTCAGGCTAGGTTGAAATTCCCCCTAGTGATCAGATATTTGGTGGTGGTACTTTAGGATTTTCTGGCCCGGTGATTTATTCCAGTTGTATTGGCTCTAACCCACTTGGCTCTCCTATGCTTTCGAATGGGTCGTCAACGGGAATCCTTGAAATCTCTACAAGATCAAGGTCATTCTGCAACTGATCAATGATTCTTTGTGCCCCTTCTAGCAAGATAAATCCCCTTCTTTGTGCCTATGTAGTCTCTGTCACTCTGATCTCTTCCTGAACTCTAAGGGCCTCTTAATCTGATTGCTCTATTGTCTCCACTTGTTCATACATGCTCATATACTTGAACCTGGTCATGTTGGGGTTGGCCATACTTTGTACTACCTCCTCTCAGTCCTGAGTGCACTTTGTGAAAATTTCATCGTCAAATTTTTCATGCGTGTATGGCCAACAGGATGATACCTATGAAGCATGTTGGAGGACCAGTCCTTTAGGGTCATTCTTGCAAAATCGGAATGTTGGGAACCTGAATTCAAGTTGGCTCAGCCCTTCTTGTTTGGCTTGGGAAGTGTCCTTTAGCAAATAAAACCCCACATGGAAATTGTAGGGTATGAAAGCTTGCTTCTTGTCCTTGACCAACGTGTCGTTATATACCTATAAGATAGTCTGATAGCATATTTATCCCACAATGAGCTGGTCTGGGACATGAGCCGGGAGTAGATGTGATGCTCTAGTAGCCTCGAACACCCTGATATAGGTTGAGTGTTCATCTAAATACCAGTGACCCAAATTCCCTACCATTTTATTTCTTGTTGTGGATAGTCTCGGGACTTCCTTTTAAAATACAATAAAATGAATACGAGTGATGAATTCATCACAAATGAGTGTGTATGATTTTTTGTACCTGTTCTCCCAGATTATGATGAAATAAATGTGAACATGGAGCTCTGCAACATGCCAGCTTAAATTCATGTCGGCGAAGACATTTCTCCCACAAATCACATCGAGCAGGTATGAGGCCATGTGGAAAGCGGGTGCTTACCCTTCTTTTGGTGTCTGAGCCTGTTGTACACAGATGCTCAATTTCTTTGAAATTATTGCCCCCCAGTTGAAGCTGCTTCCAGAGATCGCCAGTGTGTATGCCAAGGGCATCCATGCTTCCGAAAACTTGGAGTTGTCCTTCTCTCCATATAGTCAGCAGATGAGAGCCATCAAGTACATGTATGGCTCCCTCAAGTTGACTGTCCCATACCAGCCACTACTTCAATTTGTAAAAAATTTGTCCTCCTTCCACCATGAGGCCATCAACCGGCTGGTGTCATGGAATTCATATAACTTCACCGTGAAGTCTGTGTTTAGCCACTCCTCTAGGTCTCTGAACTTGTAGTACTTATGTACTTTTGTCAGGAGGAAAAATCCAATACAACCTCCATTCTTATTGTTGATTAATCATTTATGCACGTCTATATGGTCGATTAGCCACTTCAAAATCTCTATGCAATGGAAACTCGGGGTTCTGCTAGCTACCATGTGCAAAATGACCGTCGGATATTTGGGAACACCTATTAATCGAGCACCCTTACATCCGGGTCGTTGTGTGGGATACACTCTGGGTACTCCTCCCAGTTGATTCTGTTGAAAATTTCCCCCCACTGTGGGAGCATTACTTTGGATCTGGTGCTTGCTTCTATATCACCAAATACCGGAGGTTGGACAAATTCTTTCTTTGTTGAAGTTTTTATGACCGGATCTTCCCTGCGAGTGTACTCCAACTTCCTCACAGTACCGGGTGAGGAACCTTCACCTGTTTCTGCTTCCTTTAGCTTGGGTTCTCTCGGCGAGTGTCTGAGGGTTGGTTTTCTTGGAGGCATTTTCCCTACAACTTCGAAAATAGTTATAGATTGTGCAAGAAATGAGATGTATATATAGAAAATCACAACCGTTGAATTGAAAAATTTGAACACATACCTTTGTTGCTTGTTTAACCTGGTCTTGATAACTTAAGAATCAGCACAGTCTTGAGACGCTTGCTTTTCTTCTTTGGATGCTATGGAATTCAAACTTGTGCGTAGAATGAAATTGTTCAAATTCATTCTAGAGATTTAAACATGGATGAACTTACCTTGTCGCATCAACCATTCAATTCGGGTTATGAGTGTAGTTTTATTAAATCTGTCGCCAGGTCTTCAAAGATTTTTTAAAAATTAAATTTGATTGTGGATTGAAGGCACGAGTGTGGGTTGTAATGTGGCCTATCAGCGATTTCAAATCCTTGTTCTTCAATCGATGCACGAGGTAGAAATAAATGCGGCATAGAGCATTAAATGGTCTATTAAATTTCAGAATCTGATCATATCTTGTGTCAAAAACATCTCATTGTTTCGCAAGTCTAGTTGGTGAGTCTGGGGTCAGGGTTCCATTTTGAATGTTTTTCGTTGATATCTTCTTGAAAAATCTTCAACGTTGATCGATCTTATCATACAGAGTTGGCGTGGCAAATCATACTAGGAGATGTGACTAGGACGCGGGGAACCTTAACATGACTCAGGACAAAACCAGGTTGTGAGACACCTCTACACAACAAAGACACGTGGCACTTGAGACCGACGTCTTCTAAACCCGATCGTAATTCACCGACGCCGAAAAAGTATCAAGGGTCGGTGATCGGCGATAAACCTACCCAAGTGCTCCCAGATCAACTCTCTCGAAAAATTTATGATGTCGAAAGTGTATCGAGGATCGGCGATTGGCAATATCTTTAACGCAGAAAAAATTGATTGTTTTAATCTTTTTAGATTTTCCCCGACCCCGAGAAAGCACATCGGTCCTCAGATATTGGTGGTTTCTTTATGGATTTTTTGAATGTCTATTCCTCCCGTACTTTTCCGACACCGATGGGGATCGGCTATCTCCTAAATTTCCATGGCGAATAACTTATGCAAACCAACTCTGCCTTATGTCGATATCGATGGTGCATCGGTGATCGATGATTAGTGTAACTGTGTGGCCAGTTTACCTACTTGAATTTTTTCAACGCCGAACACAAGCGCGTTAGTCGCAATGTTAGTTGTAGATTCCTAGTTAGGACTTGAATGATAAGAGTCATGAAAACAAAACAAAAACAAAAATAAACCATTCCCCAAAGTGAAATCAATTTAGACAGTAAAAGAAAAAAAGTGGTACCCAAAAGTGATAAAATTTCATAAGGATTTTAGTGTGTGTTGAGCGCTCAACACCTCCCTACTGAGCTTATCATGAATTCACTAGTTGAAATATTCTCATCCCTCAGATCCAATGGCCACAATTTAAAGCACTTATTCACAGGTTTAAGCTCGATAGGGTCCACACTCGACTCGTCAACAAATCAAATGCAAACACATATCATTCCTTATGGTACTATGGCTACCAATATGGCATGACATGTCATGTCAATGTCATATTCTCTTTTTTAATAAGTTATAAGGCATGGAAACATGCAATGGAACTCTTCCCCCCCATTGGGTATTGGGTATCAGGAAAAACACAAGCTCTACAACACAAGACCTCCAGGTACTTCAGGGATCCGATAACTCGGTTAACTGAGGGATCCTACCACATGTTCTTAACTTCTCATAGATGATTAGACGGTTGTCTTTCAACCTTCTCACCGATCGAACAACCATTGTTTTACTCTCGATTTAATCAGGGATCTGAACTGGTTCCTTAGGTTTAATTCTCTCGATTTCCAGTTTTGTATTTGAAATAAAAGAAGCCTATATCGTAAGTTTGATCACGAGACAATAGACATAGACTCTCAGGAAGTGACGATTATTTCCCATGAAATAATATCTCAGTCTACTTGTACAAAAATCAGGCACTCTCAATAAACTCAGGTTTCATAGAGGTCAAGGACCTGTACGATAAATACAAACATACAGGGAAAATCCTAAACATCCCTTTCTTATTTTTCTGAGTTTTAATTATTTTTGTTAGGAATTCCTCTTTAAGCATGTCCTCATGGGTTAAATAACCAAGGAAACACATCATAAACAATATAGTTTCAAACTACATATCCATGCAAATCTCCTCTAGATATCATTCATCATAAGAGGCATTATCCAGTAAAATGGATACAAGCATGCAGAAGATAGCATGCATTCATGTCAAATCCATTTCCTAAACAGGATACAGTCTATAATCATTACCATACATCCAAGAGATATTACAGGTGAAAGCACTTATATGTTCCATAGTGAAATTAACCAACCGATTGACTGTGGGTGAGTGTTTTTCCTTCCAACCATAGGATTTGTAGCTCAGTCACTTCAACAGCATGTCACCCCCATGCCAGGACATGATAACACCAGGGTACTCTCATAATTGACTCAACAAATCATGAAATGGATTAGGAAGGTTAATCTCCTTCACTCCACCGGAAGCAACAAAAGTTTCCCCTCTTTCCCACTAAGCTCAGGACCTCCACAAGGTTTATCAGATGCCTTCCCAACCGGATTTCCTCTGCACAATGGATTCATTTCACAACTATATTGTTCCTCAAATCCCTCCCCTTCCAGTGTTGATTTCTTTCTAGCAAGCATTAAGCCTCAACCCTCTTTTTCTCTAGTCTAGATTTTGGTTCTTCTCTTCTCTAGTGTGACCATTCATGTCCTAGGCATGCTTCCCAAATCTTATTTTTTCTCAGATCTGCATACTAGAGCTTCTTCTACTCATTCTCATTGTTGTCAATTGTCTCCCGTGTCTAGACAATCACGTTCTTCTCTCTCTTTTCTCTATGTGTGTTTCTTCTCTCGCACCAACACCCATTCCATTGCATGTATTTTCTCTAAAACCAAACTCTCCTCTCCTACACGCACCTGTGCATTCCTTGTTTCTTCTCTAATACTTCTCTTTCTTTTTTTAGAAGAAATCAGGTCAAATATGGGAAATTGGATGGTGGTACTATATCCACCCAACTCTCCATCCCTATATTCATTAGTGGTGGTTGGTTATTCAACTACCAACACCCTCTCATCAACCGATTTTCTTTAGCTGCAAGATAAAGAAATTATGGTTATATCCTCCACATCATTCATCAAGGTGGCTTGGGGTATTTTTCACATGAGTCCCCTTTTTTGCCCCCTCACTAACCCTTATTGTGGTATCATGACTAGTATGTGTGCTCCACCCATCAGTTAGTTGTGCGGCATTTTATAAATTAAAAAAAAAACATTTACAATGTTTATATGCCATGGCATAGCAATCATTAATCATAATTAATTACATATAATCAGGGTTCGAAAATGGGGTGTTACATTCCCATCCCCCTTAAGAGGAACATTGTCCTTAGTGTTCTTTGTATTTCAGCAACACTTGTCATGCCTTCATATTTCAACCGCCTCAACAATATCTTCCTCTCCTCGATCTAGTCCTCTCCCTGACTCTTGTAATTTTAGCAATAATCCTACAACAAATATAAAACAACATGCATATTAAAACAATTTCAGCATAATACTTATATGTGTAATTCATGGATCTGCATCCATATGGTTGTCACATTTACTTGTCTCATTGTTTTCCTTGACATACCCACTGTGCTCATGATCCCATTTAGCACGTAACATGAATTATTCAAGTCTCCCCTTCCTTGTAGTCACTCACCCTTTAGGCTCAGACATCCCCTTCTCTGTGACACAGTCCCTCTAGAAATCCATCAATTTCCAAGGCTTCCTCGCACAGAAATATTTCAAAGACTCATAGAGTCTTACATCCAAGGCGATCCTCTAGCTTTCTCTAACATAACATATCTCATCTCAACGGTGATCATGGCATACATGGTATTCTTGTTATAACAATGGCCTTTTAAATGTTATTTTAGCTCGATAGCCATCATCTATCCCTCCAAGACAAACATGGAATCTCACCTGTAACACATGCATACAGTAATCTGTGACATATTTCCATAATAATTCTAATCAGAGTTATTTCAAATCTTCTCCCCACAGATTTCAAATTTCCACTTATCAGTTTTCAAATCTATTTTGTTTAGGAACCAGATTCTGCAAGCATGAGATTTCCTTCTCATAGCAATTTGGTTCTTTCACAAATAGTAGGAATTTATCCTTCTTATGGACTTGTATTTTTGACATATCCAAGACCAATCTTCATGCAAATTCAACCTTCAAACAGCCAAACAAATTGTTATTTTCTCATGCACATTACACTTTCATTGCACATTTACAATGGCTCACAAACAATTATTAAAATTATGCATACTAACAATTGCTTCACCTCTATATATCACCTGTACAAAATAAAAGGAAATTATCATTCCTTACTTGGGCATCATTTAGTATACGAAGCTTTTCAAATGCAATCAATTATCTCCTGCATTTTAATACTGGGTCAATACTCACATTTCACACAATGCATCCTTGCAATGATTTCAGATTACCACATTTCGTGTTAGGTAATTTTCCATGGCGAGTTGGAACTCATCCAACCTCTCACCACATCGCTCCTTTCTCAACATTCATTATTACAATAGGATTGTGTTTCCTACTTTGAGTTGATCATGACCTCAAATCAGCCTGCGCTATATGAAATTAAATTTTCATATGACTGCATTCAAGCATTATTTCTTTACTATTTCATAACTATGTTGGAATACTGGAAGGTCCTCCTTCCATAAGGGGCAATCCTATACATGCCCTCTCATGCAAACATGCATCCCCTAAATGCATTCAACCAATGTGTTTCTTATGAGCATGTTTATTCATAATCATTCATGATTAATCAATACATCCATGACTCATTCATTCATGAATTTTCATGCAAGGATTGTAACCATCCTTGACTGCCAGAAGTTTCTCCCTCTATCGTTCAGGTTCTTATTTTCCTAAATTTTACCCTACTTGCATACCAATGACATACAACACTGAATCAAAATCATATGCATATCATCAAGATATATAAAACATTTCATAAGTGATTCTTACCCAATCCCTTTCAAATCTCATGCCACATGGGCATGAAATATTTATACTTGTCTTGGCTGCTAGCAATCCTTTTGATATTACCTCATCAGTGGTGGTTTAGGGGTACTCCTAAGGTCCCTTCATCAATCTTTCAACAAATTCATTCTTGTATGTATCATCTACATGAGGTTTCCACCATTAGCAGTTGTCTTCCCCAATAACTCCAATATTCACCACATACAACAATTATAATCACAACTATATCAGTTGTCAAGTTAAATTAGAATGCATGTACCATAGTATTTTACATCAACAAACATTTTCCGATATGCTCCATCATATCTATATGCACTCTATCACATTATCCTCAATGATTTTGTGAGTGTAAAAAAAAAAATATTGCAGTTGTTTTGTTGTTACATTTTAAGCCTCGCATATATTTGCATATAACATCATTTTAGTTTTCTCATCCTAGAGAAATACAAAAATTCACCAAGAAAGGAGTCAAGGGATTCTCTCTTTTTCCAACTCCTTTGCATAGTCTGGAATTATCGGCATAGATGAGCCTTTTCATGACCTACCTGCCATGCACAACATGGATTTATATAAATAATTCATTTGAGTGTATGTGTTAATTTGTTTGTTTTCACAAATATTCCTTTAAAGAATTAGAACTCTACTAAAAAAATTGGAGTTTAGAATGAGAGAAGTGTTCTCCCTTCTCTCTATCTTTGCTTCTGCATTCTACCCCTTTTGGGATCTTCTTGCTCCATTTCTTGACAGTCTAAGTCAATTTCATCTTGACCTTTCATGCATTATCTTTTAAAATGCAATCCAGGATTCTTATACAACTAGGATTTTACATCCCACTATCTGATTTTCCCAGCAGTCATTAGTTTGCAAAGCTCTACTCTCCTGATAGAGCCCTTCATTCAGTTCCTCCACATGGAAATTTTTCATCATGCAACTCCCTTGTTGCATATCCATCATCACCCGAAATGATCTCAACCCATCATTTAGCATTAGCTTTATCATTTTAGTCACTTACTCAATTCCACCTAAAGAATATGGGTATGCATTCTTATTATGCATTCCAATTTACACATTCAAACATGTATATTTTATTCTATCAAGTTGCATTCACATTTTCCTTTCATGCACATAACCACATGCATCAACATAATGTGTGTGTCTACCACTGGCACACGTTCATAATCTTCACATGCACATCTATTTAAAAATCATTTTATTCAAGATTGTTCAAAACCGTTCACATGAAAACTTTAAAGGCATCATCACAATCATATTGCCTTATTTCATAACAACATTGTTGAATATTGTAACTACAAAGAGTATTCTATTCATTATTGATCTATTATTCATTAGATCAATCCCCTTTTGTGGATTGATCATGTTGGGCATTGTAAATGACCAAATCCCCTTTTGCGGATTGGTCAAAACCCTGAAAGCAATATGCAAATTAAGAAGTCGGCCCCCATGCTAATTAAAGTGGTTCTAACCACCCAGAAAGAGAATTTGGCCCTGCCAATGAAGAGACACCTCCTTTCAGCACTTTCCAATTTGTATAGATAAAGGAGGCTAGTGCCTCATTTGTTCACTCACTCATTCGATCATCCAGAGCGCAAGTTTGGAGCTGCAGTTGGAGAAGAAGGAAGAGAGAGAGGCGCACTACCAAGAGAGGATATTCTTTAGTGTTTGGTTTATTATCTTGGCATTGTATTGGCTATCTATATTAAGGAAGTTTTTGTTGGGTTTTCTCCCCCATGAGGGTTTCCCAGGATAAATGATGTGTCTCTTGTGATTTTGTTTCTCTCAGTGATCCTATCTATGCTATGGTTATCTAGTAAATTGAAAAGAAACCTAATAATATCTTAAAATCTAACATGGTATCAGAGCTAAGATGAAGAGAGCATCTTTCATAGGAAAAAGAAAAATGTCATTGTTGTCGTACAAGAAAATCAGGGTTTTTTATTGAAGAGGAATTTTAGCCCAAAATTCTAGCCCAAGGAACTCTTTGGAACCTTCATTGCACCTTTTCAATGGATAGAACTCCCAGAAAGTGAAACCCTAGTTTTCACTGGTACCAAAAGTACTAGAAAACCAGAAGCACCAGAAAACCAAAAGTACCAGAAAACCAGAAGCACCAATCCAGAAATTCGTTGGTCAATTTTGAGGGGGGGGAATTTGGATTTTTACAAATCTGACTGTACCAACTTACTCGCCTCAGCTCGGCACATCTAGCCCCTAGATCAGAATTTAAAATTTTGAAGTTTGAAAAAATTAGGGTTTCCTCATAAAACCCTAAGTTGCAGTTTTAGAATCAGTTGCAATATTAGTTGAAGCATCAGTTGTAGTACTATTTGCAGTCACCCTTAAAGTTCTTAAGAGTTGGAGAAAGGATCTCTTGCCATAGATCCAGAAGGATCTCAAGATCCAACACATTCAGAGGAATAATGCAACCCAGGTTTGATTATTCTGATATGCATCTATTTGTTATGACATTATTTTGATCTAGGTTGCATGCTGAAGCTATGACCATCATACTAACCTTTGGTCAAAATTAAATTCAAGGTATTAGATGGATTAAATTTGAGATCATAGATTTTATTCTCTAACCCAACCTTTTGTCAAGATAACATATTTTCCTAGTACAAAAGACAGGTTGAAGAAAACACTTGTCATCTTGAGTGAAGGAGACTTGGAAGAAAAGAAACACACTCATTCTTGAAGACAAGGCTCCAGGTTCCAGGTTTGATTAATTAGGTTGATAAGATTCAAAGTTGAAAATGACAAGTTGATAACTACCCCTTTACAAGTAAACACTATAGTTGAGGTAGAAGTCTTTGAAAAGTATTATACTTGGTAGCAAGTGAGCATATTGAGATAAGTGATTAATGTAATAGATACAACTAACATCTCCTCTAGGAGAAACTTCTTGCATTGATTCCAGGTTACTATGGAGGAATGATTGATCACAACACTAGAAGCGTGTTGACCTCATTTCGTATTGTATTTCTTACTTTTGATCTTTGCTTCAGACAGGTCATAAGTGATAGCTCTAAAGGAGCTATTGTGATGATTATTTGTGTTTTTGTTTTATCTACTATTATCAAAAGAGTATTATTCTTGCTTGTTGTTTTGTTGACCTTGTTTCAGGTCACAGGTGATAACCTTGAGGAAGCTATAGTGAAGGTTGTAGAAGGAAACATATTATATGAGACATGAAGCAGACTATGTACATGACCATATACACTCGTGTCAAAGAAGATGAAGAAGAAGTTGTCTTTTGAGATTCAGAGTATCTCATATGAAGATTGATTGTAAGGAACAGAAGGCTCCAAAGATGATCGAACATTAGAACAAGATCTTACAACAGAATTGTTCAAAGGTTAATGAAGCCACCTTGACGGGAAGCAGAACTTGTTTGAAGCCTGACTCAATCTTTCATATTTAGACTTGGTATTCAACACCAAGTATACCCTGTAAGAGATGATGAAGTCCTTGTAGACTCAGAAGAAATCAAGGATAAGCCTGATCTCATAAAGGATCAGATGAAGAGACAATTTCTAGGATTGGGAGATAGATGTCATTAGAATACTAGATCGTAACTTTAGAGACTCCTAGGAGATATGAAATCTCTTGGAAGATTCCCTTGTTTCAATAACAGAGAAAGAAGCCAGTCAGAAAGACTAGGATATGGATTCTTCCATGAGACTAGAAGAGAAGTCAGTATTGACTTCCAAGATTGATCTATACAGATCAAGCATGTTGCATATGTACAAAGGATGATGTGTGTCTAAAGGATTCTCCCAGCAAGAGGGAGAATAATATGGCGAGACACTTACTCTAGTAATTGAAGAAATAGTCCCAGACAACCAGACCAACCATGATTCATATATAGTATGAGATGCAGGGGGAGAAATCCCCATATTTAAAATTGAGTGGCATTTGGTCCATTACATTAGTTGGGTCATGGACACATGACTACAATAAAAGATAGAGTTACCTCCATGAAAGAAGAAGAGCTACCTTCAGTTTCAGTTATTGAGCCACTCTCAGTTTCAGATGAAACTGTCGTTGTGATAGAATAAGAGGAGTTACTCACAGATTTCAGCAATCACAGTGAGAATGGAGCAACCATTCTCATCTTCAGAGAAGCTACAGGTGCACAGTACCAGTTCCAAAAGGAACAGTTGTAGAGAGAGTAAAGGACATACTCCCAGACAGTGAGACAGATAGTTATTTGCAGAAAGAACATAGAGCTAGCACATTATTGTGCAGATTGAGTTGCAGCTGATCAAGTGTACCAGATTGGTACAAAGTGATGTGAAAAAATTGATTTGAAATTGAAGACAGAAAGACTCAAGTCGGCAAGTTGAAGAAGGCTTTGTACATGTTTAAGAAAGATCCTAGAGCTTGGTATGGAAGAATTGGCAATGTCCTGACAGGCTTGGGCTTTACCAAGAATAAAGTTGATTCTAACCTTTATCTCAAGGTTATGAATGATGAGCCAGTGATGTTACTACTATATGTAGATGATGTATTCTTGACAAGATGAAGAAAATCTTATCACATATTGCAGAAGAAGCTCGCTACAGAGTTTGATGGAAGACCTAAATGTATAATCTCTTAGGTCTTGAAGTTTGGCGGAGCACAGAGAATATCTTCCTTAACCAAGCGAAGTATGCAGTTAAAATGAAGAGGTTAGACATGTTGAAATATAAATCCATGTACACATCGAAAATGAATTTGAAACTCCTGGTAGATACCTCGTCAAAATTGGTTGATGCTACTCTGTACAAACAGATTATTGGTTCAGTGGTGTATCTGATGAATACCAGGCTAGATATATGTTTGTCCTTGAGTCAGTATCTGGTAGAACCCAAACGTGTTCACATTGTTGCTGCAAAACATATGATGAGATACCTTAAGGGTACGTTGGATTTTGACCTCTATTATACTAGAGATCATGACTTCAGACTGAGTGGTTACACCTATTCAAATTGAGTTGGAAGTGCTTCTGATAAAAAGAGCACTTCAAAATGTTGTTTCATTATGGGGTCAGCCATGACTTCATGGCAGAGTAGGTAGAAATTCAACATTGCTCTGAGCACGACAGAAGTGGAATACATTATTGCATGTTCCACCAGTTGTGAAGTCGTATGGCTTCAGATGTTGTTGACAGATCTATTTTATCTGGAGATGGAAGCCACTGTGAACCTATGTGATAACCAGAGTTGTATGGAGATGATTTGTTTTATGAAGAGTCGAAGCACATAGAGATCTGGTATCACTTCATTCATGATATGTTGTAGAGAGGATCCATAAAGCTCCAGTATGTTAGCACAGATGAACAAGTTGTTGATGTGTTCACCAAACCTCTATCTTGTGTAAAGTTTGATCACTTTTGGGATAAGCTTGGTGTAGTCCAAAAGGACCTCCATCAAAAGGGGGAGTATTGTTGTTGTGTTTCCAACCATGTGTTGTGATGCCAACCTAGTGTTGAAGATTTCCAGCTTCGTGTTGATGTTGTTGAGTTGTCAGCCTAGTGTTGAAGAATTCCAGCTTCATGTTGATGATGTGTTTCCAACCTTGTGTTGTGATGCTAGATTCATGTTGATGATGTGTTTCCATCCTTGTGTTGTGATTCCAACTTCATGTTGATGATGTGTTTCCATCCTTGTGCGGTGATGCCAGCTTCATGTTGATGATGTGTTTCCAACCTTGTGTTGTGATGCCAGTTTCATGTTGATGATGTGTTTCTAGCCTCCTGTTGTGATGCCAGCTTCATGCTAATGTTGTGTTTCCAACCTCATGTTCTAATGATGTGTTTCCAGCCTCGTACTGTGATGATGTGTTTCCAGCCTCGTGTTGTGATGATGTGTTGCCATCCCCGTGTTGTGATGATGTGTTGTCAGCCTCGTGTTATGATGATGTGTTTCCTGCCTCGTGTTGTGATGTCAGCTTCGTGTTGATGATGTTGTGTTGCCAGTATTGCACTGTGATGCCAGCTTCGTGCTGATGATATTGTGTAGCTAGATTTGTGCTAGGATGACAGCTTCGTGCTGAAGACTCTCAGCCTAGTGATGATGTTGATGATGCTCCACCCTTTGTGTTGTGTTGTTGATGATATTGATGATGAGAAAAACTTCTGATGATTTATAGATACGCCAGTCAGTGTTCCAGATGTTGTTGATGATGTTTCCCTCTCTCTCGCCTGATGTTGTTGTAGAATACCCTTCTTGTTAAGGGGGAGTGTTGAAATATTGTAACTGCAAAGAGTATTCTATTCATTATTGATGTATTATTCATTAGATCAATCCCCTTTTGTGGATTGATCATGTCAGGCATTGTAAATGACCAAATCCCCTTTTGCGGATTGGTCAAAACCGTAAAAGAAATATGCAAATTAAGAAGTTGGACCCCAGGCTAATTAAAGTGGTTCTAACCACCCAAAAAGAGAAGTCAGCCCTGCCAGTGAAGAGACACCTCCTTTCAGCACTTGCCAGTTTGTATAAATAAAGGAGGCCAACGCCTCACTTGTTCACTCACTCATTCGATAAAAATAGCGCAAGTTTGGAGTTGCAGTTGGAGAAGAAGGAAGAGAGAGAGGCGCACTACCAGGAGAGGATATTCTTTAGTGTTTGGTTTATTATCTTGGCAGTGTATTGGCTATCTATATTAAGGAAATTTTTGTTGGGTTTTCTCCCACATGAGGGTTTCCTAGGATAAATGATGTGTCTCTTGTGATTGTGTTTCTCTCAGTGATCATATATATGTTATGGTTATCTAGTAAATTGAAAAGAAACCTAATAATAGCTTAAACTCTAAAAAACATAACATTCTTGCTCATTTTCTATTTCAACATTTTTACACTGGCTCTTTCTGAGGGATGGAGTACAATCTCCTCAAGCTAGATTCAAACAAATCAAACAGATTCTTCTGAATAGAGTCAACTATGCATGCACAACATTACTCAAACCTAGAAAATATTAAGCTTTCCTAATAGTCCACATATTCATGTACATGTACCATGCTTGTAAGCATGTGTGTGTGTGTGTGTGAAAATGGAAATAGAAAGAGAGAGAAAGATATCATGCATGTGCATTACTTGCACATTTATAGAATCTTAGTACCAGCCTTCGAATGAGAGATTACATGAATTCCATGAAAAGTCACACAGGAATATTCATAATTATGCTACCCTCTTTACATGGCAACAACCATCAAGAGATCACTCTTTCCCATCTACTATAAAAGAATCCCAAAAATCAAAATTTCAAATAGGTAATTACAGCATTGCCCAAGGAAGCAAGATACCAATTCCTATCTCTCTTCATACCTCAAATCATTCTTGGTCAATATAAATTTACCAAGGGAATCCTTTCCTAATTTCCTGCTCACTATTACTTGAGCATACTAAGCCATACCTATATGGATATCATCCCTCCCTGGATGTTATTTGATCTAGTGATCTCCTGGGAGTGCTCAAACACTCCCTTTAGCATATTATGGATCAGCACCATGTTGATCATTTTCCTTATCTTCGTAAGGATATGAGAAGTAGCATTATCAACATTTGTATTCGTGTTGTTAACTCCCATGTTGATATAGGTTCATCATCAACCAAAATGACCCATCAGCACACCATACTTTACATCCAATAACAGATTGTTCTAAGCCTATATGCAATTTAGGTGTATCTTAATCCATCACCATATGCATTGTATCCTATCCATATCATGGAATTTCATGCATAAACAAGAATTCTCAATAGAAATGTGCATTCCCTCTTGGGAATAATAAATTTACCCACTAGAGTTATGAGTTGAAGACTTTCCCACATGCTCATGTTACTTGATCACTTTTATGAAAACTAGAAACAATCCAAGGGACTCCTTTTACTTGTCTTACAAACAAAAAGGGGATCTTAATGAACATCTCATTATTCCCTGGGAACCTCTCAGTTCCATCAACACACAATTATTTTTCTAAAAATCCATTTACTTTGCTTAAATGACTACCCGAGCAACAGGTTTATTTTACTTTAGTTCAAATTAATTAACCTAAACAAATTTCCATCGGTTCTCTAAGCATGAGGATGTATTCATACAAGGCTTACTCGTTTATTAAGCAACAAATATAATTACCAAGGCTCTATCAACCCATACTCAATTCCTTTAACCACAAGGAATTTTCCATAAGGGTTGTATCCCTTATATAAATAGACATCACAATTGCAAGAAGCTCTATCAACCCAAGTGGATAGACAACATTACAACCTAATTAAAACAATCCAATTCATCCATTTTTTGGACTCATGCATCCCTATAATAGAATTCTACTATTTTTGCAATTTACATTGAAATATTACTATCATTGTCTGTCGGCATATTCCCACTCTTGTAGGAGTAGCTATCTTTCCAACAAGTAAAAATTATAATTATGTTGTTGTAACTCAACAGGTAAATATTTTGTTGTAAGAAATTTCAAAACAAGATTTCAATCTACAGTCCTTCTTCTCAAGGAGCTTGTGCAGATAATAAACAAACTTTTTAAGGAAAAAAACACTTTCCAATAGGCTCATCTTGGCCTTGGTATACTAGTATTGTGACTGATCTCTGGCCCATCCAGGCCTAGTATTTGAAACTCTGCTTTGGTACCTTTTTGTAACACACAACCCCCTAACCCTTCCTTAGGCTGGTGGGGTGTCAAAATTTCCTCTTCCTCAAACTTAACTCTTATCTACGAATGGAGATCATAAATGGAATCTTCTTATCGACAACTTTCCAATGAATGTAACCATGCTCAAAACCGAGCTTGGAATCAAAAGTTACAACCTCCTAAAAAATTCCATACCTTCTTCAACTATCTCCACCTCATTGCCACGTGGCTCCATGTCACTCGTGTCATGTGACATGGCACTAATGTGGCGAAACACGTCACCCCCTAACATGGAACACTCAGCCAATGGATGATGAAAAACATAGAAATATCCTTGACAGGATTTAAGGATAGTTTCTACTCTTACCAGGCATCGAGCTCCCACAGATCCCAACAACAATCACCACCAATTCTTCCCGATGGCCGATATTTTGGTGGTCCAGTCCCCAAACTATACCCCGGAAACCTGCACCCACCAACTGCTCAACCCACCCGACAACTCCACCCACCAGGCAATTCACCCCACCGGGCATCGGGACCCCCGAGTTAACGCACGAACACTCACAATATGAGCGCTTGATCTAGTGGTATAGTTGGAACCCAGAAACATGACCCTATCATTACCTACCATATGGATTGACACATGGTAACACGTGACTCGATACAAAACTTTGCGTTGGACGCAAAATCTCCTAGACATGTGGAACATCACCTCTATGACACATGGACTAACCATGGCATTAGACGTCATCATCAGGCGCAAGGTTTCTCCACTAAAGTGTTAAAACATGTCCACTATGCATTGGCTTGATTAAATCACCCAATTTCATAGGAACGTACTCTCCTCTACTCACAAACTAACAAGGGGACAAGGGTCAAAACCATTCCCAATCGGGTATCGCGATATCGGGACAACACAAGGGGAAGACATGTTGTAACATCTCCGGTATTTGGTATTCCAAGGTATCATCTTCCCCAGGCTAATGCATACCTAATCAAGGGAATTGGCCTCCCTCCTGAACTTATCACGAATTCAATAGTCGATATCTTCTCAGCGCTCAAATCCAACAATCAAGATTTAAAGCACCTGTTTGTGGGTTTAAGCTCGACGGGGTCCACACTTGACTTATCGACAAATCAAATGCCAACACTTATCATTCCCCATGGTACTTTTTTCGCCAAGCTAGAACGACACATCATTTCGTCGTCAGCCTCTCTTCAGTTATAATCAATAATGCATGGAACCGTGCGCTAGAACTCTACCTCCCACTGGGTATTGGATATTGTGGAAAACACAAGGTCTACAACACAAGACCTTATAGTACTCCAAGGATCTGAGAACTTGGTTAACTGAGGGATCCTACCATTGGTTCTTAACTTCTTAGCGAGCAATTGAACGGTTTTCATTCATCCTTCTCGTCAATCCAATGGCCATTGTTTCACTTCTGATTTAAGCAACAATCTAAATTCATTCCTCCGATTTAATTCTCTTGATTTCCAGTTTTTCGTTTGAAATAAAAAGGGCATATATCGTAAGGTTGAGCACAAGACAGCAGACATCGACACTTGGGAAATGGTGATACACTCCCACAGCATAATTGCTTAGTCTACTTGTACAAAAATCGGGCATTCTCAATAAACTCAAGTTTCATAGAGTTCAAGGACTTGTAAGGGAAATCCAAACATACAGGGAAAATCCCAAGCATCCCTTGCTTATTTTTATAAGTTTTAATTATTTTTGTTAGGACTCCATTTTAAGGATGTTCTCATGGATTAAATAACCAAGGAAACACAACATAAACAATATAGTTGCAAACTACAAATCCATGCAAATCTCCTCTAGTTATCATTCATCATAAGAGGCATTATCCAGTAAAAGGGATACAAGCATGTAGAAGATAGCATTCATTCATGTCTAAGACATTGCATAAACAAGATACAATCCATAATCATTACCATACATCCAAGAGATATTACAAGTGAAAGAACTTATCTGTTGAATAGTGAAATTAACTAATCGATTGATTGTGGGTGAGCGTTTTTCCACCCAACCATAGGCTCTTCTACTTATTCACTTCATGACACCACTAGGGTACTCTCACAATTGACTCAAAAATTAATGAAACAGATCAAGAAGGTTACTCTCCTTCACTCCACTGGCAGGAGCAGAAGTTTCTCCTCTTTCCCATTGAGCTCAGGACCTCCACGGGGTTTATCAGATGTCTTTTCAACTAGATTTCCTCTGCAAAAGGGAGTCATTTCACAGCTACATTGTCCCTCAATTCCCTCCCCTTCCAGTGTCGGTTTCTTTCCAACACGCATTCAAGCCCGCAACACTCTTTTGCTCCAATATGGATTTTGGGTCTTCTCTACTCCAGTGTGACTAGTCATGTCCTAGGCATGCTTCCCAATTCTTCTTTTTACTCATATCTGCATACTAGAGATTCTTCTGCTCATTCTCATTGTTTTCCATTGTCTCCCATGTCTGGAAAATCATGTTTGTCTCTCTCTTTCCTCTTTGAGTGTTATTTCTCTCATGCAAGCACCCATTTTGTTGCATGTCTTTTCTCTAAAACCAAACTCCCATCCCTTGCACACACCTGTGCATTCCTTGATTCTTCTCTAATACTTATCTTTATTCTTTCATAAGAAATCAAGTCAAATCTAGAAAACAATGTGGTGGTGCTATGTCCACCCATATATCCATCCATGTATTCATTAGGGGTGGTTGGTTATTCAACTACCAACCCCCTCTCATTAATTGATTTGTTTTAGCTGCAAGATAGAGGAATTATGGTTATTTCCTCCACATCATTCAATAAGGTGG
>JZKD02S1895254.1:30015-49023 GCA_000966675.3 Picea glauca | reverse complement strand
AGGGGCACACAGTCTTTCATATCCATCTCAGAGAGGAGTGACACACCCATATCATGGGTACACCCAACTCATGAGATTCCTCACCCCACACAGGGGCACATAGTGTTACATCCCCCTCTCAGAGAGGAGCAACACACCCATCTCATGGGAACACCCAATTCATGGGCTTCCTCACACCACACAGGGGATCAAAACGTTCCATCTCCGCCTTAGAGAGGAAAAAAAAAACCCATCTCAATGGCCCACCCAACTCAAGGGCTCTTTCAAAGGACAACTCACTCAGTCTTTGTCCTAAAGTATGTCTCACGGAACTGTATTCATCAACACTCCCTCTCAGCTAGGGAGGAATTCTTCACTAGGCCAAGTCTCTCACGGAATTACTCAAACTTCGTCTTGGTTGTAATCATCAACACTTCCTCTCATCTCGGGAGGTATTCTCCACTAGGACAAGTCTCTCACATAAGTACTCAAACTTCATATTGACAAGAGGTTTTTTGAAGATATATGCAATCTACTCATGGGTAGGAAGGTATTGCACATGTATTTATTTCCTCTGCACCATGTCTCTAATATAATTATATTTTATCTGAATGTGTTTTAATCTATCGTGAAACACACAATTCTTAGCGAGGTTCACACAACCATGGTTATCACAATGTCGTATACTCTGCTTATGTGGTACTTAAGGCCACAAAGCTTTGTTTCCTACTGCACTAGGAAACTATGGCACACCCCAAGGTAAAACAACAACTACATGTGCTTTTCTGGTCCACTGTGCTCCCTTCATAATCTGCATCAGTATATTCCTTGAAGCTCAAGTTTACACTCGAGGCATATCTGAGGTGATATCCAACTATGCCTGGTGGGTATCTTGATACATGTTTCATTGTTATCCAGTGAGTGTGTCTCAACTGACTTATTTATTAACTAAGTACATTCATTGCATCGCATATATCAAGTTTAGTGTTAACCATATACATAAGTGATCCTCTCATCTGTGGATCAAACTCACTTGAATCAACATCATTAATTTTTTTCAAATCCATCACCATTGGTGTAGGCATGGATTTGCATTATGTCATACCGAATTTATTCAATATCTCCACTATATATTTTCCTTGACTTAGGAAAAAATATCATGAGTTATCTACCATACTTCTAGTCCCAAGAAGTAGTGCATCATACCCAAATCCTTCATCTCGAAGTCATAAGTCAATGCTTTCTTGCATTTAGCAGTATGTCTTTTTGAACCGGTAAGGAATAAATCATCCACATATAGGACCAATATCATGCACTAGTCACCGACAATATGATAATATAGGTTTGGATCAACAACACTCTTGCTCAATCCCAAACTCATCAAGAATCCATCCATCTTATGTAGTTTCGAACTCATGGATGTAGATAGTGCAATGATGGTATAGATGGAAGTGTATCTAGATACTAGAGTAAATGTCTCCTCATAGTCAACTCCCTCTACTTTTGAGAATGCTCTCACTACAAATCTCGCTTTGTATTTCTCGACACTTCCATCAGTTGTATGCTTGATTTTTTAGATCCACTTGGAAGCCACCACAGACTTACATTCTAGTCTCGGAGCAATATCTCATACATCATTCTTCAAGATAGAATGGTATTCTTTTGTCATGGCATCTTGTCATTTCTACTCACATGTCGTTTCTCCATGAGAAGAAGGCTCATAACTAATAATGTGACTCATGGCTAAAAAGTAGCTCAAAAAATATCTTTGATCCATTATATAATCTATGTGTTTTATTTAATGAGATGAAAGGCACTGATACCCCATGGTGTTCTCAGCATTTTGCTTTTTTTTTTGTTTAATTTCTGAAATGCTATGTCTGACTTTGTCATGGTATCATAATAGGCTTTGTAAACCTCTTCAAAAAGTGGACAGGACAACAGTTGATCCAAAGCAGTGAAGTGCAGAACAACTTCTTCATCCATGGAGAACGTATCACGCAAAGGGAGAGCATACCGGATACAATATAGAAGAGTGAACCATGAGCGTTGATATTCTGTTAATCCACCACCAAGGAGTGTGTGACACTTGTCCATTTTTTTTTTATTGCATCACACCCCTCCTGTTTTTAAAAAGACAACGAACCCCGAAATCGTGTGACAGAAATCTACGGTTCATATAAATTGGACACGCGTCATTTTTTTTTATCGCGACTTTCCTTCCTCTGTTTAGGTTAAAGTAGGTTTAAGGTTATAAGAAATAATGAATTCTTTTCAGTGATATTTGTTTGAAATACAGCAAGAAATTGTTGGATTGGTGGATTTGATTGATTATTTTTGTATAAATCAAGTGATTGGATGATTTTCAACAACCCATTTATTCATTCAAAAATGATTTTTTAACAACACAAAATAGTAATTCATATAAATTTAATCCACCCATTAATTTTAAATTTTTTTATTTTTGTGGTGATGTTCGACTGTGCAAACTCCATAAAACACAAGAATAAAAAAAAGAGGCGTGATTTCATAGCTTAAATGCTCAATTGCAGATTTGTAGCTCGGATCTGAACAACCTGTTGAGAGATAGTGCAATATCTTCCGACAGAGATAGGTCTTCATCAACAAAAGACTATGTGATCGATTCAACAATATGCGGTTTGGTTCCGCCTCCCCTCCAGATTAGTTGGACGAATAGAAAAAGCTAGGTGTGGATACGTGAACTCTGTAACAGAGATTGAGCCAACCTTCTCTAATCACGAAGGAGGACTGTCATATTGTTTGGCGCTCCGCGAAAAAGAAAGTAAAATTGTTGGTCGATTTCGTGTGTCAAGATTGGAAAGCCAATTTGCACCTAGGATCCTCAATTTGCATAAGGGTCCCGGGCTGAAGCTTCTTAGGTTGAGTTTCAAATCAAATCTAGGGAAAACAATCGATTTTTCAATCTCCAAGTGTTCAATGTCTCTGGTTTACCAGGAGTTAATTTGAAGGGTCAGAAATATTCATATTTGTTGGTAATTGATGCAGTGTTGTCAATCATTTGACATGATGCAATTTGTTTACAGTTTTATTTTATGTCCGTTCGTATTCAGATATAGATTGTTTGACTAAATAATACATGCAAAATGCATGAGTCGTTTTTTAAAATAAATTGTTGTAAGCGTTCAATGAGGCTATGTACTGTTATAAAGATCAAGGTTGATCATAGTGAATGTAAAATTTTTATGCAATTACAATTCTTTCTTCTTTCTATAATATTGTGATTTAATCATTTAGTATTTAGTATATTGTTATGCTATTTCATTGAATGATTATCTAGTCCATAGATAGGCCTGCATAGATCCTTCATTTGGTATCATAGTTGGTTTTTGTTTTAGGGTAATCATGTCAAACTCTAATTCATTGCCCATTCCAGAATTTAATGGAAGTGATTATGATTATTGGTGCATCAAGATAATGACCTTTTTTATAGGGAAAGATCTATGGGAGATTGTAGAAATGAGTTATGCAGAGCCAAAAGATTGGACCACTCTTAATGCAAATGATAGAGTATCTAAGAAGGAATCTAGAAGGAACAATGCTCAAGCTTTATTTCATATTCAAATTGCTCTTGATAAAAGCTTGTTTCCAAGAATTGTAGGTGCAAAGACAATAGTGGATGCCTGGAAGACTCTACAAGAAGCTTACCAAGGCAGTGATCAAGTCAAAGTTGTCAAGCTATAGACATTAAAAAAATAATTTGAGAATTTGAAGATGCAAGAAGCTGAAAATGTAAGTGATTATTGTGTGAGAGTAAAAGATGTAGTCAATAAGATGGCTACTCTTGGAGAAATCGTGGACAAAGAGGTTTTGATTAAAAAGGTGTTGAGGTCTCTAACACCAAGGTGGAATCATGTTGCAATAATCATTGAAGAAAGAAAGGATTTGTCTACTCTTCAGTTTGATCACCTAGTTGGATCTCTTATGTCTCGTGAAGAAAGATTGATAGATTCAATTGGAGAAAGTGGCAAGAAATCTTTTTTTTCAAAATTGCAAATAACAAAGAATGAAGATGCCAACACTAGCAGCAAAAGAAACCAAAGCCAAGGTAGAGTTCAAAATCAAAATTATCCAAGAGGAAGAGACGATTCAAGAGGAAGAGGCAACGAGGCAGAGGTTAAGGCAAATTTGATAAAAGAAATATCCAGTGTTATTATTGTAAAAGGTATGGTAACTTTGAAAGGGATTGTATATTAAAACAAGGTAATAATAACAAAGGTGTTAATTATGCTCAAGAAGGTGATGAAGCCTCTTCAAACAATTTATTTTTATCTTATGACAAAGCTGAAAATGACGCTAAAGATATTTGGTATTTAGATTTAGGGTGTTCGAACCACATGTCAGGAAATAAGAAGTTATTTTCTACAATGGATGGGATTTTCAATTCCAAGATCAAGCAGGGTGATGAAAAAACATTGGAGGTTGTTGCAAAAGAATATATGGAAGTCCATACTAAAGAAGGTATGAAAAGTGTTAAAGACATTTATTACACTCCACAATTAAAGCATAATTTATTGAGTGTTGGCCAATTCTGTGAGAAAAACTATAAGGTGGTGTTTGAAAATCAACAATGTACAATTTATGATAAGAATAGAGGCAATAGGGTGGTTACAATTGTACCTATGACAAAGAATAGGATGTTCCCATTAATGTTTGGAGAACATAACAACCATCTTGCCAATATGGCATATGAAGAAAAAAGTTGGTTGTGGCATCTCAGGTATGGACATTTGAATTTTCATAGTYTGAAGCTTCTAACATCAAAAGAATTAGTGTATGGTTTGCCTAAGGTTCAATAAAAGAAGGACATTTGTGAAGGATGTGCTAAAGGAAAGCATGTAAGAAAGAAATTTTCAAAAGGAAATGCATGGAGGGCCCATTATCCACTTCAGTTAGTTCACTCAAACATTTGTGGTCCTATGCAGACAAAGAGTTTGGGTAATTCATCATATTTTATTACATTTATTGATGATTACTTACGAAAGTGTTGGGTTTATTTTTTGAAGACTAAGGATGAAGCCTTTGATATATTCAAGAGGTTTAAAGCCCTTGTGGAAAATGAAAGAGGTTGAAAAATCAAGTGCTTAAGGACTGATCGTGGAGGAGAATTTTTTTCAAAATATTTTCAAAATTATTGTGATATGAATGGCATAAAAAGACAACTCACCACTTCTTACACACCTCAACAAAATGGAGTAGCAGAGAGGAAAAATCTTACAGTGCTGGAAATGACAAGCAGTATGTTACAAACCGAGGGATCAAGCAATTATTTTTGGGGTGATGCAGTTGTTACATTTGTATATATTCTCAATAGATGTCCCACAAGTGCACTTGATATGATGACTCCATATGAGTCTTGGTATGAAAAAAAACCTAATGTTAATCATTTGAGAGTCTTTGGTTGTGTAGCCTATGTCCATGTAGTTGATCAAAAGAGACAAAAGTTAGATCGAAAAAGTGAATTATGCATTTTTGTTGGATATAGTGAACAAAGTAAGTCTTAGAGGTTGTATAATCCCCTCACTAATATCATTGTTGTGTCAAGAGATGTAATTTTTTATGAAGGGGGAGTTTATGGTCATAAAAAATGCCATGATGATATGTCTAAATCTATTTTGGATAAGGATATTATTGATGATATTGATAATGAGCAKCCCACTAATATTCTAGTTCCAASTGMTACAAATCCACCAAGTAGCCCCTCATCTAATTCTTCAGTTCCAAGTGCAAGCCCAATATCAAATGCAAATTCTGCAAGGAAGGTAAGAATATTAAGTGGCATTTATCAAAGGAGTAAAAGTCCAACACATGAAGAAAATCCAATAGGTGAGACAATAAATTTTTCTTTACTTTCCAAGGCTGATTTTGAACCATAGTGTTTTAAAGATGCATGTACTAATGAGGTTTGGGTGCAATCAATGCAAGAAGAGATAGATTTTATTCACAGGAATGATACTCGGGAGCTTACAAAACTTCCACATGACAATAAAAAGATTGGTACTAAATGGGTCTAAAAGACTAAGTACAATAGTGATGGAAGTGTTGAAAGACACAAGGCAAGATTAGTTGCTAAATGATTCACACAGAGGTATGGAATTGATTATGAAGAAACATTTGCACCATTAGCAAGACAAGAGACTGTTAGAATGATGATTTCTTTAGGATCTCAGAAGAAATGGAGCATTCATCACATGGATGTCAAAAGTGCCTTTTTGAATGGGTACTTAGAAGAAGAAGTGTTTGTGGAACAACCATAAGGTTTTGAAGTGCAAGGAAAAGAACATGAAGTATACAAGTTGAAGAAGGCTTTGTATGGTCTCAAGCAAGCACTAAGAACATGGTATGCTAGGATTGATGGATATTTTCAGGAGAGTGGCTTTAATAGAAGAAAAAGAAGGAAGTAGAAGTAATATAGATAAAGACTAAAGAACAAATTGCAGACATTTTCACTAAGGGAGTTGCTAAAGTCCAGTTTTTGAAACTTCGAGATCAGATTGTGAGCCCTCTCAGCATCAAGCGGGAGTATGTTGGAAATTGATGTTGTCTTGTCAATCATCTAACATGATCCAATCTATTTACAGTTTTATTTTATGTCAGTTAGTATTCAGATATAGATTGTCTGACTAAATAATGCATGAAAAATGCATGAGTATTTTTCTAAAATCAATTGTTGTAAGCGTTCAATCCAGAGCAACTAACTGTTTGTTCTCTAAGGCTATGTACTGTTATAAAAATCAAGGTTGATCACAATGAATGTAACATTTTTGTGCAATTACAATTATTTCTTCTTTCTATGATATTGTGATTTAATCATTTAGTGTTTAGTATATTGTTATGCTATTTCATTGAATGATTATCTAGTGCATAGATAGGCCTACATAGATCCTTCAACATTGAGGGAGATATTCAAGTCATAAGCTTAAAGGGAGATCATCAATCGACATCATAAAAAAAGGGGGATTTCTACAAGAATTTATATTTTGAAGCAAAGGAGACAACATCCAACAAAGGAGATAGCATCCAAGAAACAATCCGAACAACATATTAAACTTTCCAAAAGGAATTTAAAAAAAAAAGAATCTATTGCATTTTTTGTTGGATTTTTTTTTAATGCCAGCTTCGAGCAGTCTAGGACCAACCTAGGAACCAATTATTCTTAGCAAGAAGTATAGGTTATTGTCCTTGCAGATCAAATCATTCCTTTAAGCACAAGAGTGTTGAGAAACCATAGAGAACAACTTCACAAAGATAGCAACAACATATTAGCTAAACACACTTGAAAAACAACCGAAGAAAGAGAACAATGCCAAGTATTGGCTTCAAAACTCTATAGATGATTGAATATTTTAAAAAATAATTGGTGTTGATACATCAAACCAAGCTTGGGACATTCTCAAAGCTACCTACCAAGGAAATGACAAGTGAATATTAGTGAAGTTTCATACCTTACGAACTTAGTTTGAAACTTTTAAGACTAATGAGACAAGAATGTAGACCAATTCATGACAAAAGTAATGGGCATTGTTCACCATATCAAATTCATTGGTGAAGAGATCGTAGATGAGAGGGTTGTTGAAAAATTCCTTTGAAGTTTTCCAAGAATTTTGAAATGGTCGTGACAACCATTCTTGATTCTAAAGATGTTTTAAGCTTATTTGTTGAAGAAATGATGGGATGACTCATCTCTCATGAAACTAGACATAACTTGGAAGATGGGTCCATTGAATATGCATTCAAGAATCATAATGCATTGAGAAGGGGTAGAGGAAGAGGTAACAGAGGGAGAAATAAGAGAGGAAGAGGTAGATGAAATCATAATGAATATGATAGACACCCAATCAATAGTATAGAGACCCACAAATCAATAGTATAGAGACCCACAAAATCAAAGAGGAAGAGAGAGAACAAAGATAGAAAAGTCCAGAATTCAATGTTATTATTGCAGGAAATTTGGCCATTATGAAATTGAATGCAGAAAGAAGAAATCAAATAAAAAAAGAGGCAGAGAAAATGTATCCAACAACGAAGAAGAATAATATGAATGATTGTTTCTTTCATGCCAAATATCTGAAGAAGGTCACTCCTAGGACCTTTAGTTGCTGGAAAGTGGATGCAACAATCACATGACAAGTAACAAATATATAATTTCTTGCATGGATACTATTGTTAAATCAAGCGCTACTCTAGGGGATGATTCTAAAGTAAAATATGAGATAAAGGAATTGTATCTATCTTATCCAAAAAATATGAGAAAAAATAGATACATGATGTCTACTATGTATCAAACTTGAAACACAATTTGATTGTTGTAGGACAACTAATTGAGCATTGTTATGATGTCTTATTTAAACACTCAACATTCTTGATTTTTGACAAATCTCCTAGTAGGAAGCTAATTGAAAAAATCTAGATGACTAAGAATAAGATGTTTCCACTAAACATGAGAAATGTCAATTTGTCCCAATCATATGGCCAAATTATCCCAAACACAATTGAAACTATGTTATGGCATACTAGGTTTGGTCACCTTCCATTTCAAAGTTTAAGTCTTGTTCATAAACATGTAATGGTCAAAGGTCTTCCTGTTTTAAATGAAATTCATAGCCCATGTGAAACTTTTATACTTAGAAAGCATAAGAGAGACAACTTTCCAACATCCTCAAGTAGAGAAAAACAACATCTTGAATTCGTTCACACATATATCTGTTGACCAATGCAAACCGAATCAATTGGTGGTAATTTTTATTTTCTCACTTTTATTTATGATTTTAGCAAGAAAATATGGTTTTATTTACTTAAAAAAAAATATTATACCTTCTCAAAGTTTAACGACTTCAAAGTTGAAGAAAAAACAAAGAGTGTAAAGTATGTAAAGGTGCTCATGTGAGATGGAGGAGGAGAATACTATTGATTTTTTCACTATACTAGGCTCAAGCATGAAGTTTATTTCAATTTTAGCATTTTAATTGAACCATTTGGTGCAGTAAGCAAGATCATAAGAAGAAATACCATGCACACGTGCACAAGAAGTATCTCGGGAAACCCTTCTCAACAAGGGAAGAAGGCCCAACCAATCCTTTGCTATATTATTCAAGAGAAAGACCTCCCACAAATCCATAAACCTAGCACACAAAAGGGTTCTCACAAAACCAAGAAGTCTAGCGCCCAAGAGAGGTGTGGACTTTAGTCCTAGAACAAGTACTTGCTGAAATTTCCAAACTCACATGTGTGTTGTGTTTCCTCAATGGGGAAATTGCCTTTATTAATATTAGACTAGACATATCAAAAGCGGTGTCTATTGGCATAACAAGGCTAACCTCATTAAATCAGAATATAATTAATAATTACCATATTAATTATCTTTTACATTAATTATATTTTAGTTTATGTTGGGGTCGACATGTACCCTTTACATCATAATTAAGGCTATAGGTAATTCTAAAGCAATATATCAAGGGATCTCACACACCTGTTAGTGCTCATTGCTAGGGGCACGTCCACATGTGCTCAGCCACAGGGACGTCAAAGTCAACATATCTCTACATCATTGTTTCTTAGAGGAGAATCATTAGGATACATACTCACTAGTGCTCATCCACTAGGATCATGTCCCCCTGTGCTCAACCACAATAATGTCCTACTCAAAGAATCTCTATCTCACTAAGTCTTGCAAAAGAATCATCTGGAGTATCACATCATCTCAACTCATAGCACATAGGAGAATTGTAAACCCATAACATGGGATCCTTCACCCCTCACAGGGGTACACACATTTCATCTTAGTCTCACAAAGAATGACAAACCCAACTCCTAGGCATATTCCCTCCATAGGGGCACACAGTCTTCCATCTCCATCTCAGTGAGGAATGACACACCCATATCATGGGCACACCGAACTCATGGGATTCCTCATCCCACACAGGGGTACATAGTGTTACATCCTTCTCTAAGAGAGGAACAACACACCCATCTCATGAGCACACCCAACCCATGGGCTTCCTCACACCATACAGGGGCACACAACATTTTATCTCAATGTGTTTTGATCTATTGTGAAACACAGGGTTCTTAAAGAGCTTCACATAACCATGGTTATCATAATTTCGTATACTCTGCTTCTACGGTACTTAAGGCCACAAAGCTTTGTTTCCTACTGCACTAGGAAACCATGGCAGACCCCAAGGTAAAAAAACAACCACATGTGCTCTTCCGGTCCACTGCACTCCCTTCCTAATTTGCATCGGTATATTCCATATCTTAGGTGATATCCAACTGTGTCGTGTGGGTATCTTGATACATGTTTCTTTGTTATCGAGTGAGTATATCTTGACTCACTCATGAATTATCTAAGTACATTCATTGCATATACATATACATAAGTGATCCTCTCATCTATGGATCAATCTCACTTGAATCAACATCATCCATTTTCTTCAAATCCATCACCATCGGTGTAGGCATGGATTTGCATTATGTAACACTGAATTTATTCAATATCTCCACTATATATTTTCCTTTACTCAAAAAATCTCATGAGTTMTCTCCCATACCTCTAGTCCCAAGAAGTAGTGCATCATACCCAAATTCCTCATCTCGAAGCCATAAGTCAATGCTTGCTTGCATTTAGTTTTGAGCYCGTAAGGAATAAATCATCCACATATAGGACCAATTTCATGCACTCATCACCAACAATATGATAATATAGGTCTAGATCAACAACACTCTTGYTGAATCCCAAACTCATCAAGAATCTATCCATCTTATGTAGTTTCCAGCTCATGGATGCAGTTAGTGCAATGATGGTATAGATGGAAGTGTATCTRGATACTAGAGTAATTGTCTCATCATAGTCAATTCCCTCTACTTCTGAGAATTCTCTTACTACAAACTTCCTCTGTATTTCTCRACACTTTCATCAGTTRTATGCTCRATCTTTTAGATCCACTTGGAAGCCACCACAGACTTCCATTCTAGTCTTGRAACAATATCCCATACATCATTCTTCAAGATAGACTAGTATTCTTCTATTATGACATCTAGTCATTTCTACTCACCCATTCTAGTCTTGGAACAATATCCCATACATCATTCTTCAAGATAGACTAGTATTCTTCTATTATGACATCTAGTCATTTCTACTCACATGYCGTTTCTCCATGAGAAATAGGCTCAAAACTAATAATGTAACTCATGGCTAAAAAGTAGCTCAAACAATCTCTTTGATCCATTATATAATCTATGTGTTTTATTTAATGAGATGAAGGGCACTGATACCTGGTGGTGTTCTCAGCATATTGTTTGTTTGTTTTTGTTTAATTTTTAAAATGCCATGTCTCTGAATTTGTTGTCATGGTGTCAGAATAGGCTTTGTAAACCTCTTCAAAAAGTGGACAGGACAGTAGTTGATCCAAAGCAGTGAAGTGTAGAACAACTTCTTCATCCATGGAAAACGTATCACGCGAAGGGAGAGCAGACCGGATATTCTGTTGATCGACCGCCAAGGAGTGTGGACACTTGTCTATTTTTTAACTAAATCGCACTCCTCCTGTTTTTAAAAAGAGGACGAACCCCACAATCGTGTGAAAGAAATCTACGGTTCATATGAATTGGACACGCATCATTTTTTATCGCGACCTTCCTTCCTCTCCTTAGGTTAAAGTAGGTTAAAGGTTATACTAAATAATAATTTTTTCAGTCATAATATTTGTTAGAAATTCAGCAAGAAATTGGTGGATTTGATTGATTATTTTTTTTTTATAAATCAATTAGATGTTTTTCAAAGTGTTAAATCCATTTATTTATTAAAAAAATATTTTTTTATAATTCATGTATATTATATACCCAAAAGAATCCGTCCATCAATTTTAATTTTTGTGGTGATGTTCGACTGTACCAACTCTATAAAACACGAGAATCAAAAGAAGAGGCGTGATTTCATAGCTTAAACGCTCAATTGCAGATTTCCACCTCGCATCTGCACAACCTGTTCAAAGATAGCGCAACATCTTCCGACAGAGATAGGTCTTCATCAACAGAAGACTACGCGACCGGTTCAACAATATGCGGTTTGGTTCCGCCTCCCCTTCAGATTACTTGGACGAATAGAACAAGCTGGGTGTGGGTACGCGAACTCTATAACAGAGATTGAGCGAGCCTTCTCTAATCGCGAAAGAGGACTGACATATTGTTTGGCGTTCCGCGAAAAAGAAAATAAAATTGTTGGTCGATTTCGTGTGTCGAGATTGGAAAACCAATTTGCACCTAGGATCCTCAATCTGCAGAAGGGTCCCGAGCTAAAGCTTCTTAGCTTGAGTTTCAAATCGAATGTAGGGAAAACAATTCGATTTTTCCCTCTCCAAGTATTCAATGCCTCTGGTTGACGAGGAGTTAATCTGAAGGGCCAGAAAGATTCATATTGAGGCAGAGATTCAAGGCAAAAGCTTAAAGGGAAATCATCAATCGACATCATTTGAAAAAAAAGGGATTTCTGCAAGAATTTTTATTTTGCAGCAAAGGAGACAGCATCCCAGAAACAATCCGAACAGCAGATTAAACTTTCCAAAAGGTATTTAAAAAAATAGAATCTATTGCATTTTTTGTTGGATATATTTTTTAATGACAGCTTCGAGCACTCTAGGACCAACCTAGGAACCAGTTCTTCTTAGCAATAAGTACAAGTTCTTGTCCTTGCGGATCAAATCGTTCCTTTAAGCACAAGAGTGTTGACAACCTGTAGAGAACGACTTCAGAGAGCTAGCAACAGCAGATTAGCTAGACACACTTGCAGAACAGCCGAAGAAAGAGAACAAGGCCAAGTATTGGCTTCAAAACACTATAGAGGACTCAATATTTAAAAAATAATTGGTGCTGATATATCAAAGCAATCTTGGGACATTCTCAAAGCTGCCTACCAAGGAAATGACAAGTGAATATAGTGAAGTTTCAGACCTTACGAACTCAGTTTGAAACTCTGAAGACTACCGAGACAAGAATGTAGACCAATTCATGGAAAAAGTAATGGGCATTGTTCACGAGATCAGATTCACCGGTGAATAGATTGTATATCAGAGGGTTGTTGAAAAATTCCTTTAAAGTTTTCCAAGAATTTTGGAATGGTTGTGACAGCCATTCTGGATTCTAAAGATCTTTATAGCTTCTTTGTTGAAGAAATGATGGGATGACTCATCTCTCATGAAACTAGACACAACTTGGAAGATGGATTCATTGAATATGCATTCAAGACTCAGAACGCATTCAGAAAGGGTAGAGGAAGAGGTAACAGAGGGAGAAATCCTAGATGAAGAGGTAGAGGAAAACATAATGAATATGATAGATACTCAAAGGGAACAGATCAACAGTCTAGAATTCCACAAAATCAAAGAGGAAGAGAGAAAACAAAGATAGAAAAATCCAAAATTCAATGTTACTATTGCAGAAAATTTGGCCATTATGAAAGTGAATGGAGAAAGAAGAAATCAAATAAGAAAAGAGGGCCACTCATAGGACCTTTGGTTGCTGGACATGACACAATCACATGAAAAGTAACAAATATATAATTTTTTGCATGGATACTACTGTTAAATCAGGCATTGCCCTAGGGGATGATTCTCAAGAAAAATACGAAGTAAAGTAAAGGAATTGTATCTATCATATCCAAAGAAAATCAGAACAAATATATACATGATGTCTACTRTGTATCAAATTTGAAACACAATATGATTGTTTTAGGACAACTAATAGAGCACTGTGATGATGTCTACTATGTATCAAATTTGAAACACAATATGATTGTTTTAGGACAACTAATAGAGCACTGTGATGATGTCTTATTTAAACACTCAACATGCTTGATTTTTGACAAATTTCTTAGTAGCAATCCAATTGAAAAAATTTAGATAACCAAGAATAAGATGTTTCCACTAAATATGAGGAATATCAATTTGTTCCAATCATATAGCCAAATTATCCCAAAAAAAATTGAAACTCTATTACAGCATACTAGGTTTGGTCACCGTCAGTTTCAGAGTTTAAGTCTTCTTCAGAAACATGTAATGCTCAAAGGTCTTCATGTTTTAAATGAAATTCACAACCCATGTGAAACTTTTAAACTTGGAAAGCATAAGAGACAACTTTCCAACATCCTCAAGTAGAGAAAAAGAACATCTTGAATTCGTTTACACATATCTCTATTGACCAATGCAAACAGAATCAATTGCTGGTAATTTTTATTTTCTCACTTTTATTTATGATTTTAGCAAGAAAATATGAATTTATTTACTTAAAAGAAAGTATTATATCTTCTCAAAGTTTAAACACTTTAAAGTTGAATAAAAAACAAAGAGTGTAAAGTATGTAAAGGTTCTCATGTGAAATGGAGGAGGAGCATACTATTGGATTTTTCACTATACTAGGTTGAAGCACCAACTTTATTTCAATTTTAGCATTTTAATTGAACCAAAGACAATTGCACTTACAACATAAACCATTTGGTGCTGTAAGCAAGATCAAAAGAAGAAATATCATGCACACGTACACAGGAAGTATCCCGGGAAACCCTTCTCAACAAGGGAAGAAGACCTGACCAATCCTATGCTATATTCTTCAAGAGAAAGATCTCCCACATAGCCATAAACCTATCACACAAAAGGGTTCTCACAAAACCAAGAAGTCTAGTGCCCAAAAGAGGTGTGGAATTCAGTCCTAGAACAAGTACTTGCTCAAATTTCCAACCTCACATGTGTTTTGTGTTTCCTCAATGGGGAAATCACTTGTATTTATATTAGACTAAACATATCAAAAGTTGTGTTTATTGGCACAACAGGGCCAACCTCATTAAATTAGAATATAATTAATAATTACCATATTAATTATCTTTTAGATTAATTATATTTCACTTTATGTTGGGGTCGACATGTAACCTTTACATCACAATTAGGACTATAGGTAATTCTAACTCTTAAACAATATATCAAGGGATCTCACACACCCATTAGTGCTCAGCTGCTAGGGGCACATCCACACGTGCTCAACCACAGGTACATCAAAATCAATAGATCTATACATCATTGTGTCTCAGAGGAGAATCATCAATACACACTCACTAGTTCTCAACCACTAGGATCATGTCCATTGTGCTCAACCACAGGAACTTCCTACTCAATGAATCACTATCTCACTGAGTCTCACAAGAGATTAATATGGAGTATCACATCATCTCAACTCTATGCACATAAGAGAATAGTAAACCCATCACATGTGATCCTTCACCCCTCAGAGGGGTACACATTATTTCATCTTCATCTCACAAGGAATGACACACCCAGTTCATGAGAATCCACAGGGGCACACAGTCTACCATCTCCATCTTAGAGAGGAATGAAACACCCATCTCATGGGCACACCCAAATCATGAGATTCCTCACCCCACATAGGGGCACATAGTGTTACATCCTCCTCTAAGAGAGGAACAACACACCCATCTCATGGGCACACCCATCTCATGGGAAAACCCAACTCATGGGCTTCCTCACACCACACAGGGGCACACAACGTTCCATCTCCATCTTAGAGAGGAAAAACACACCCATCTCATGGGCACACCCAACTCATGGGCTCTCTAATAGGAAAACTCATGCAGTCTATGTCCTGGAGTATGTCTCATGGAACTGTAATCATCAACACTCCCTCTCATCTAGGTAGGAATTCTCCAGTAGGCCAAGTCTCTCACGGAATTACCTGAACTTCATCTTAGCTGTAATCATCAACACTTCCTCTTATATTGAGAGTTATTCTCCACGAGGCCAAGTCTCTCATAGAAGTACTCAAACTTCATCTTGACAAGCAGTTTGGTGAAGATGTATGCAATCTACTCATGGGTAGGAATGTATTGCACGTGTACTTCTTTCCTCTGCACCATGTCTCTAATATAACGATATTTTCTCTCAATGCTTTTTGATCTATAGTGAAACAAAGGGTTCTTACAGATATTCACATATCCATGGTTATCACAATGTCGTATATTCTGCCTTTCCGGTACTTAAGGCCACAAAGATTTGTTTCCTACTGCACTAGGAAACCATGGCAGACCCCAAGGTAAAACAACAACCACATGTGCTCTTCTGGTCCACTGTGCTCCCTTCCTAATCTACATCGGTATACTTTCGGAATCGGTATACTTTCGGAAGCTCATGTTTACACAGGAGGAATATCTTAGGTGATATCCAACTCTGCATTGTGGTTATCTTGGTACATGTTTCGTTGTTATTGAGTGAGTATGTCTCGACTGACTCATGAATTAACTAAGTACATTCATTGCATATTATATATCGGGTATAGTGTTAACCATATAAATAAGCGATCCTCTCATCTGTGGATCAATCTCACTTGAATCAACATCATTCATTTTTTTTAAATCCATCACCATCGGTGTAGGCATGGATTTGCGTTATGTCATACTAGATTTATTCAATATCTCCACTATATATTTTCCTTGACTCAAGAAAAAATATCATGAGTTCTCTACCATACTTCTAGTCACAAGAAGTAGTGCATCATACCCAAATCCTTCATCTCGAAGTCATAAGTCAATTCTTTCTTGCATTTAGCATTATGTCTTTTTGAACCGGTAAGGAATAAATCATCCACATATAGGAACAATATTATGCACTCGTCACCAACAATATGATAATATAGGTTTTGATCAACAACACTCTTGTCGAATCCCAAACTCATTAAGAATCCATCCATATTATGTAGTTTCCAAATCATGGATGTAGCTAGTGCAATGATGGTATATATGGAATTGTATATGGATACTAGAGTAAATGTCTCATCATAGTCAACTCCCTTTACTTTTGCATGCTTGATATTTTAGATCCACTTGGAAGCCACCACAGATTTCCATTCTGGTCTCTGAAAAATATCCTATACATCATTATTCAAGATAGACTGGTATTCTTCTATCATGGCATCTTGTCATTTCTACTCACATTTCGCTTCTCCATGAGAAGAAGGCTAAGAACTAATGATCTGACTGATGGATAAAAAGTAGCTCAAAAAATCTCTTTGGTATCTTTGTCTCTCAGAATGTGCCTTAAGAGGATGCATGTTCCTCTACCTCTTGCAGAGTTTTTCGACCCCAGATATGCCTTTTATGGGCCTATGGCCCACTGTAATGTCTCTGGTTATATCAACTGGAGCGACTGGCTCAACTAGATCAATGGTTGTCTCCCTCTGAACTGTTGAAGGGGAGAAGATAATGTCTCTTCTATCTTCTAAAATAGCTTGACTCCCTCTGATTCAAGTAACTCCCTCTGAATTCTGAAGGATTGTTATCTTCCTTTTCATGTTTGTTAACCTGGATATATCTCATGTCTTCTTAGGTCCTCTATTAATTCTACAGTATTTTGATGACCTTCGTACTAGTATAATAACCAAGATGGCCTCCCATAGGGATGGCCTCCTATACTAGAATAATAATCAATCAATAAAGGTTTGACTCTCGTACAAGGGATAATGGTCCAAGTCATGAGGCCTCCCACAGTAGGGATAATACCCTTAACTATCAAAGATGAAATCTACTACAGGTTAAATGATTATATCAAAAAATTTACCTGAGTCTGGAGTCATGCTCAATATTGTATTTGGTTTAGAGGAAGTACTCCTTATCTCTCTTGTCTTCATCCTTTTGAGGTTGATCTAGATCAATGTCGACGGTGGAAGCATATTGTCACATTTGAAGCACTGGATCTTTGTCATGTCTCTTCTTTGATCATACCGTGAAGCTGATGAAGTCTTCTCATCTTTGAATGTTTTCCTGAAGTGCATTTTATATCTTCCTCCTTTCTTTGTATGAAGTGAAAGAGCATTATTGTCATCAGGAGGGAAGTGTTCCACTCCTCTATCTCTAAGTCTAATTTCTTCTTGGGTACAGTGTGTCCACATACAGTCAAAAGTAGGTAGTTTTTCTCTTCCATTGATACTTTGAAGAAATGGTTCCCAATGTTTTGGAAGATCATTGAGAGTGGTCAAAACAAGTTCTCTGTCGGATATGATTTATCCAATGGCACCTAGATGATCTATGATCTTTGACATATTCATAAAGAAGGTAGCAATGATATCACCTTTTCTCATCTTGATACTTTGAAGTTGACCCTTCAATGTAAGGGCTCTGAGGGTGTTGTCACTCTCAAACATATGCTTCAATGCTTCTTACATTTCATAAGTTGCCTTTAGGTTGGAAATACAAGGTAGGAGATGATCTTTTACTGAGTAGATGATTATCTTCCTTTCCTTGACGTCATATTCCTTTCTTTCTTCCTTCTCTTCATCGGTAGTTGTCTTTGGTAAAGTCTTTTGTATCACACTGAATACATCATCCTCTTCAAGGGTGATATGAAGGCTTGACTTCTAGGAGATGAATTTTCTTGATCCATCAATCTTATCTTCCACCAAGGTTTTTTTCTTCATATTATATAATTTCTTTACAAACCCTTGTCAAGTGGGCTAGAAAAGAGAGTCACAGGAATACTGGTGAGCTGAAAAGATCCTTTAATGAGCTCCATAAACCCTAAAACCAAGAATCTCCACAAAATTGTGGCACCCTAGAAACCCTAGGGCCAAAAATTCAAAATGCTCGTAGTTTCAGTCTGAAAGTCTCTAGAGGTGCGCTAGAGGAGTTTGTACTCTTGTATGCCAAATCTAGCCCCAACGTCCAAGTATTAAGAGATTAAACTCGAAAATAGGGAGGGTGATACAAAAATTTTGGAAATCCTAGGAGGGTCATACGGTTTTGCAAAAGAGGGATGATTGGTAGATCCTTTTGTAATGGGTTCTTCAATACCTATGCTCTAAAACCATGTTGATTTTTTCACTAGATTAGTCTCAAGCATGGAGTTTATTCCAATTTTAGCATTTTACTTGAACCATAGACAATTCCAATTACACCATAAACAATTTGCTTCAGTAACCAACAATTATGAGAAACCCTTC
>JZKD02S1895254.1:10570-22303 GCA_000966675.3 Picea glauca | reverse complement strand
CATGTAAGGATTTCGGAGTTCGGGATTTTGCGAGTACAACAACTAACATCAACACACAACAATTCCCGAAATCGTAAAAAGTGACCATCATGTCGGGATTTCAGAGCTCAAGATTTTGCAAGTACAACAACCAACATTGACACACAACAATTCCTGAAATCGCGAAAAGTGACCAGCATTTCAGGATTTAGGAGTTCAGGATTTCGCGAGTACAACAACCAACATCAACACACAACAATTCCCGAAATCGTGAAAAGTGACGAACATGTCGGGATTTCAAAGTTTAGGATTTCACGAGTACAATAGCCAACATCAACACACAACAATTCCTGAAATCGCGAAAAGTGAGCAGCATTTCGGGATTTATGAGTTCGGGATTTCACTAGTACACAAGCGAACATCAACACACAACAACTCCCGAAATCATGAAAAGTGACCAACACTTCGGGATTTCAGAGTTTGATATTCCACGAGTACAGAAGCCAAACATCAACAAATACAAACCTCTGAAAAGCGAAACAAAGGGAAGGTGGGATATGTACTTTGGGGTTTTGGGGTTCAGAACTTGGCAAGTTCCAGTGTCCAAACATCAACATAAAAAAACTTCCAAAATGCGAAAAAGGAAAGGTGTGACCCGCATTTCGAGATTTCGAGGTTCGAAACTTTGCGAGTTCTAGTGTCTAAAATCAGCATACACAAACTTTCAAAATGCGAAAAGGAAAGGTGGGGCCCGCATTTTGGGGTTTCGGGGTTCGGGACTTTGTGAGTTCAAGTGCCTAGAAAACAACATCTGCAAACTTCTAAAATGTGAAAAGGTAAAGGTGAGACCCACATTTTGGGGTTTCATGGTTCGGGGCTTCGTGAGTTCTAGTGCCCAAACATCAACATAAACAAACTTCTGAAATGTGAAAAAAAATTCCCAGCACTTTGGGATTTCGGGGTTCGGAATCCCGCGACTTCAAAAGACAAAACATCAAACACAAACAATTCCCGAAAATGTGAAAAGGAATGTGGAACTAACATTTAAGGATTTCAGGGTTAGGGGTTTCAAATACCAAACAACAACAGACAACAACTTCTGAAAATGTGAAAAGTGAAAGGATGTGGGACAAACACATCGGGATTTTGGGATTCGGGGTTTCGGGGTTTGGAAAGCAAGGGAAATTTGCATAAATGTAATGAGCAAGTCCTGAATGCCGAAATTCACATTATTTTCATAATTCTAAGATTTTGCCTTGTATTGGTATTCTTACTTTCATTCTGTGAAACATTAGGTGTTGAAGGATTCAATATCCGCTTACCCAACATAATTATGAAAATCTAAACTTAGGAGTTTATACGCATATAATCTACAAAAGGGTACAATAGGAAAACAATTTTTCTGTAAAAAGTAATTTCTATTATAATCACTTAGAGTCTCCTTTAATGAGTGTATTAGACACCAACAATACTAGATTTGTGCATCATAAATGAAATTTTACTTCCATAAGAGTTTGGTGATTAAATACCGGTGTCCCGTGGGATCTATATTTGGCTTTCTCGGTCTTTGATTATAGAAAGGATTTTCCCCACTGACGTTAATCTCCCCCTTTTCCTATTTACGTATATAACAAAATTATAAGTGGTCCTGCCTAACGTTTTACTTACAGGAGGGACAATTCCAGGGTTGGGATGTCTAATTTCGAACTTCGCAGCAACAGACGAATTATATCCACGAAAATATTTTATCTTTTGCAACAAATATATATATTCAACAATCAGATTGTGAACATTCCAATAGACGTATAACGAATATATATATAAATACAGATTTCATTCACATATATTCCTCACAACTAATAGATATGATCATTCAAATAGTTTACATGACTGCAAATTAGATATAATCACTCAACAGATATATGACATCAATCAAACATAGCCATTTAAAAATAGAGAGGAGTAGATCAACATATCTTAATCCATTTCTGTCAGAAGACAAAGGGAACAACCACATTCCTTCCAACCGTAGAACAGGGAAGCCAAAACTACTTGCCCAATTCAACCCCTAGCCCGACCATGAATCCATAAGGGCGAACTTGGAGAGTCCTTAGCAATATTCCAAATTTTTCAGTAGCTATCCCCTTGAGTCATGCTCTCTGCATAGTGCTCATAACAACAATAGGACTCACAATCCTTTCCCAGCATACTTGGTAGCGTCTTGCCTCCTTGCATATGCTATTTATCAATTTTTTCCCAGGTTTTTTTTCCCTCCTTTGGGGATTTTCGCAACTTTCTTAATCCTTGATTTTCAAGGGCTTCCAATGGGCAAATCTCTGATTTTCCACTTGTAATAATCATCCGAGAGGCAGTTCCAACATGTTCCCCACTCATGGATTCATGGTCAACTGATTTTGAACATGGTTGTTCCATTTGTCCTTCTGCATTTAATATATAAATGTTTTGTTTTTATACAAGTGTCATAGTCAACTAGTTAGTTGAGTCAGATCAGATATCTTCCCAACAGTCAGAATAATTAATTACAATTATTAAATTTGAAATTTAGAATTTCCATAAGTGGCAAAAATTTTCCAGATTCGAATTCACCAAAAACTGAAATAAATTTCCAACACATTTCAAAAATAAAAATATTTTATTTTGGGGGGATGTCACATCCTTTCCCCCTTCAGTAAAAAACTGTCCTCAGTGTTTGTTCCTTTCCTGGAACAGGATTGGATGAGATTTCCGCAAATATCCTTCCAATTCCCAAGTGGCCTCCCCAGGACTAAAGTGCTTCCATTGCACCTTTACCTGAGTGACATCTCTGTTCCGAAGTGTTATTTCTCTCAGGTCCAGAATACGCAGGGGTTCCAACTAGAACTCACCTTTGGGTTCCACTTGCACCAAGTTCCAATCAATCATATGAGTAGGGTCATGAATATACTTTTTCAACAAGGAAACATGAAATACATTATGCATTCTTAGATTAGTTGGGAGTGCAATTTGATATTCTATGAGTCCAATTCAAGCTAGTATCTAAAAGGGCCCACAAAACTTGGGTGCCATCTTCGCATAGTTCCCTAACGTCAACGAGATTTTCTTTGTCTTTCATGTGCTTATTTCAAGTTCTATTGTACCATTCTTACCATGTTCTCCATTTCTTAGAGCATATCTGGTCCAACCATGAGTCTGTTAGCTGGGTTATCCTAGCTAATTGGAGTTGTAAACTTTCTGTCGTACAATATTTCAAAAGGGCTCAACTTAGCAGAAGTTTGGTACCCATTGTTATAAGCAAATTCTACCAAGTGTAGGTAGTTTTCCCACTTGTTTGGTTTTGTTCTTACATACATGCAGAGCATATCCTCTATGATTTGGTTTGTCCTTTCAGTCCATCCATCTGTTTGTGGATGATAACTCGTACTAAAATTCAACTTAGTATTTATCCCTGCAAACAATTCCTTCCAAAAAGAGGATGTGAATTTTACGTCTCTATTTGAAATCACCATTTTAGGAATACCATGCAGTATAAAAATTTATTTCATGAATATTTCAGCAATATTAATAGCTTTAAAAGTAGTCTTTATAGAAATAAAGTGTGTGGACTTACTGAGTTTATCGATTACAACCATGATTGAATCATTTTATTTCTGAGTTTTAGGCAAACTTGTTATAAAGGCCACTGATATGGTCTCCCATTTCCATTCTTGTACTGGTAATGGCTATAATAGGTCGGCTAGGTGCTAGTGTTCAGCCTTAACCTGCTGATGTAGCATACCCTTTTCACAGTTCGGATCTTACTTGCGCTCTGATTCCATTTTGTACACACTTTTTAAATATAAACACAGGCCAGTATAACCACATGCATTTGACCCAATTAAACACATTTAAATTACAGAGTAAAACATATCTCGTTACTGTTGTAATTAAACATTCCATACCATTTAACAATAATTCATTTACACAATGGAAAACATGATACATAAACAGCATGGTCATGCATAAGATTATTAAAGCATAATTCAAATACTTATCTTTTAACAGCTGTAGAAATCACCAACCAAGTGCAGGCCTTCCACGAACCTCCTATCCTTAGACCACACTGTTCATCATCTCAACAGTGGGTCACCCTCGAGCTGGGACCAAGCTCCACCCCAAGGCAAGGAATCCTAGGCTATGCTGAGGTTACAGAGAAGACAACACAGAAATATCTGGAAGGATTCTTCCTAAAGATGCCATCTTACGCCCACTACTACCAGACTCTCATTCCCCACATGCCTATTCTACCCAGGAGTATACACCTTCACATGCAAAGTCCATCGGTACTAACCTCCCTCTTTGGGTCTCGACAACAGGCCGGATTAGGAATTCTTAGAGCCCGTAGGTGGTGTTGGGCACTCTCTGGAAGAAACCACTTCCCAACAAGCTCTTTCACCTCGAAAGAGTTGCTCACAGGCCTGACAACCTGCCTCTTCCAACCACAAATGCCTCCCTCACCAGAAGAGAGTTCATACACAATCTCAGCACGAGATTACTCTGGCCAGTATGCCACATGCAGTCAACACCGCATGTTCGCAACAACCAATTGGAAAAAAAACAGACATGCGCTTCCCCAAATAGGTTCAGCAATCACGGGATAGTCTCACCGTTTTTGTTTCAGGATTGTACGAGGGTATTCTTGCAGAGGTAGGATGGGTTCATGCTCAGACGATCAGGTAGAATGGGAGAAGAATCCCCCTCCACGGTTCATCTTGGCTATTATATTTGCATGCACTAGGGTTGACACTTGTCACCCCTAGAACTGCATGCGTTCCACCAGCACACGTTCCTCCCACCATTTGGGAATTCACGTGTCCTTCCAAAAAGGACTTAGGATAAAGACATAAAATGCACAAATATTTTGGAATAATAATAAAATATTATCCTCAGGCTTAAACCGCCTAGGCTTAGCCCCTAGGCTCAATACTTAGCCCCTCTCCCACCTTCCAGCCAATTATTCCTTGCCCATTCTATGGACGCTTAGTCCCCCATCACTCATTCATCGTGGTCGGTCTGCACCTGGTGGGTGTTTATATTTTATTGATGTTCTGCATACATACAGATACAAAATCCAGACCCTTGGCCTAGAACCCTTAGGCTCTCTGGCCTAATCAAACACATAAGCCCACTGGCTTATACAAAACTTGGCTCGCTAGCCTATAACACATATTTACAATCTCTTTCAGATCATAGTTTACATCGGGGCTCGGCCTTGGGGACACTACAATCCCCTCCCCTTATTTTTGCACTGTCCTCAGTGCAACTTTACATAGCATCTGCAAGCTTTTCAAAATTTTCAAAAAGATGCGGGTACTCTGCCCGCATAACATCTGCATGCTCCCATGTCGTGTCCTCGTGACCGTACCAGGTCCACTAGAACTTTACAAGTTCTATAGCTCGATTCCGAAGTTGTTTTCTTTTCCTATCTAATATGCACACAGGATGCACTTGTAGGACACCTTATGGTTCCACCTGAATCACAGTCCAATCGATAACATGATTAGCATCAGGTACATATTTCTTAAGCAGTGAAACATGAAATANGCAGGTAGTCTTCCCACCTTGATGGTTTATCCATCACATACATTCTCAGCATGTCTTCTATTACTCTGTTTACTCTCTCTGTCTGTCCATCAAACTCGGGATGATATGTTGTACTGAAGTTTAGATTCGTTCTGAATCCCTTGAACATTCCTCTCCAAAAATTCAAAGTGAATTTCGGGTCTCTATCAGACACAATTGTCTTAGGAATTCCATGCAAGTGTGAAACTTCTTTTAGAAAGATATCAGCAACATCTGTTGCTCTGTGGGTGGTTTTTAGTGGAATAAAATGTGCAACTTTAGTAAGCTTGTCCACTACCACCATGATTGAATCATGTTTCTTTCTTGTTCTGGGTAATCCTGTGATAAAATCCATTGTTACCACATCCCATTTCCACTCAGGAATAGGTAAAGGCTGCAACAACCTTACTAGGTGTCTGTGCTAAGCATTAACCTTCTCGCACTCCATACATCTGGCAATATATTCAACAATTTATTTCTTCATACCTGGCCAAAAATAATGGCCTTTGAGTCCTGTCATAGTCTTCTGATATCCAGGATGCCCAGCATAAACCACATTATGCATCTCCTTTAGAATTTCCATCTTCAACTCTCGGTCATTAGGTACATAGACTCTGTTTTTATACAAAACTAAACCACTAGTTCCCAAAGTGTAACTTTCCTAGGTCTGTGGTCCTTCACATTGTGGTAGCTTTGCTACAAGTCTTTTGTACTGCAAATCAACATTTGCAGCATCAAGAATTATGTATTTAATCTCAGTCTTGTACATGCTAATGGCTGTAGCATGTATTTCATGCACTTTTCTGCTGAGTGCATCAGCCACCTTATTTTCTTTCCCTTTGATATGCTTGATATCAAAGTCATATTCACACAGAAACTCCAGCCATCTGATTTGTTTGGCGTTTAAGGTCGGCTGATCAAACAAATACTTCAGACCATTATGGTCTGTTTTCAACTTGAATTTATTTCCCATGAGGTAATGTCTCCATTTCCTCAATGCATGGACAATTGCTGCCAGCTCTAAATCATGAGTGGCATGATTCTTTTCATGCTCTTTCAGATTTCAGGATTCATAACAAATTACAGATCCTTCTTGGCTGAGAACTCCTCCTAGTCCTTCCTTACACGCATCCGTACACACTACGTAATCCTTACTTGGATCAACAATATTTAGGATTGGAGCACTAGTGAGCAACTTCTTCAATTGCTGGAAGCTGCTCTCACATTGTTCAGTCCACTGGAACTTCTTCTCCTTCCTTTGCAAGGAAGTGATAGCATGAGCTATCCTTGAAAATTTGGCTATGAACCTCCTATAATAACTTGCCAGACCCAAAAAGGATCTAAATTCTATCACATTTCTTGGTGTTGGCCACTCTTGAATGGCTTGTACCTTCTCAGGATCCACAACGATCCCCTCTTCAGAAATAATGTGTCCGAGATAATGGATATGCCTTTGGTAAAATGAGCACTTGCTCATTTTTGCATAGAGCTGGTGTTCTCTCAACACCTGCAGCACCATTCTAAGATGTTGTTCGTGTTCTTCCTCTGTCTTGGAGTACACCAAGATATCATCCAAGAATACTATGACGAACTTGTCGAAATAATTTCTGAACACTCCATTCACTAGGCACATAAATACATCAGGCGCGTTGGATAGTCCAAACGACACCACTGTAAACTCATAGTGACCGTACATTGTTCTAAAGGTAGTCTTGCTGATGTCCTCATCCCTTATTCTCACTTGGTGATATCCAGATCAGAGATCTATTTTCGAAAATATTTTTTCATCCTTCAACTAATCGAAAATATCGTCAATCCTCGACAGAGGATACTTGTTCTTGACTGTGACCTTATTCAACTGTCGAAATTCAATGCACAGCCTCAACATCCCATCTTTCTTCTTCACAAATAGGACTGGGGCTCCCCATGGTGACACACTGGGGCGAATGTAACCTTTCTTTAGTATTTCTTTGAGCTACAATTGCAACTCTTTCAGCTCTGGTGTGATCATTCTATAAGGAGCCTTTGAAACTGGAGTTGCTCCAGGCATAAAATTTATAGAAAAATCGATGTCTCTTTTCGGAGGTAGTCCAGGCACCTCCTGAAACACGTCCTCAAACTCTTTGAGCACCATGTGGTCTTCCAGATTCAGGACCACATTTTTGAATACTTCTTCCACCCGGGCTACAAATAATTGACAGCCTTCCTGGTAACATTTCTTCAGCTGCATAGATGAGATTTCCCTCACAGCCACGGCTCTGGGAATTCCTTGGAATGTTTCTTGATTTCCTTCTTCGTCCAGACATATAAATCTCTTGTTGCGGCAATCCAGAAGGGAATGGTGTTGGTCCAACCAGTCCATCCCAATTAAGCAATCATATGAGCCTAAAGGTAGAATGTTCAATTCAACCTTAGTGCTCATTCCTTTCATGTCCACCAAACAAGACTTAACCAATTCAGTGACATTCCTCTTGATCCCTGTGGCTAACTATACTAACCAAGACTTCTCATCTTTGCTCTTCATTAGATGCAAACCTTCCACCACTTTAGGATCTACATAACTATGGCTAGCCCCTGAATCAATTAAAATAACAAGTGGTCGGTTGTTGATCATACCTTCCACATCAATCATGTGTGAATGAAATTCCACTTGCTTGTTGTCCAGGGTTGTATAGATCCTCAGCATTCTGCTGCCCATATCCTCCACTCCTTCAGCTTGTTGAACAGTATGTACAGTTCTTGCCTTACCATTTTTATGCGGACAATCTCTGTACTTGTGGTTTCCTTGACAACCCCAACACTGAATGGGTGTCAATCTCTGTCTTTGTGCACCCTCTTCAGTCCTTCTCATCTCTCTAAATGATGGTTGTCCTTGAAGACTATTTCTAAAAAAGGATGGCTTGTCTCCCTTCTGCCTTTGTTCTTTCTTAAACCTCTTTTGGTCATCCCAAGCCTTTCGAAAGATAGGCTTTTTCCTTTTCTATTTGTATAGGCATTTCTCTCTTCTTATTGTTTCTTCCATAGTTTTAGGATCATCATATTGAATCTTGTCACCAATGGAAGGTGGCAGTCCACTCAGGTACCTCTGAATTTTAACAGCTTCATCCTTGATGAAAGGGACATACTTCAGTAGTTCCAGAAAACTTCATTCATACTCATCAATGGTCATATTGCCCAGCTTGAGTTCGAAGAACTCCTTCATCTTTTTGTCATAATATCTTTTGGTCAGGTATTTCTTCTCGAAATACCTCTTAAATTCCTTCCAAGTGACCTCTTTCTCTCTGATGTGTTGCACCTGCACAAACTAATCCCACCACACGGAGACTTTTCCTTTCAGTTGGTACATTGCAATTCTTGCTTCTGCATGGGAAGAATAATTCTGCAGTTGGAAATATTTCTTCATGCCCATCAACCATGTCTCAGCATGTTCCTCCTTCTTATGTTCTCCATCGAATGTTGGAGGTTTAATTTTATTCATCTCTCCTTTCAATTCCTCTTTTCTAGATTTTCGATGTTTTCTGGTAGGGAACGGGCTCGAACTGTTGTGTGTCTCCCTGTCCGAATGTTTTTGGGAGCGACTTTGATGTCGACTACCACTCCTTGATCTGCTTCTTCTCCCATGATTTCTGCGACTCTCTGTCATACCCGAGTCACTTCCCTTCTCAAGTTTCTTCTCTATTCTTTCCAGACTCTGTAAAAATTTTAATTTTAATGCCCCTTCCCGATCCCTAACTTTCATGAGCTTTTGACTATCATCTCGACACTCCCTGGCCTCTCTTTGCAGCTCTTCAATGATTTTCATCATATGTCCTTCCTTATCCATCTCTTTTCCATTCCCATTAGAGTTCGATCCTTGGAATCCCAGGTTAACATCCTTTCCTTCTCATTCATCTTCTATTTCAGGGGTAAACTGCATTTTTCCCCACTCCATACTCGATGTTGATTAACTGGGGTTTTGACCTTCATTGAACTCTGCACATGCACTATGTAATGCAATTTAAAATTGTCAGGCCATTAAACCTTCACGAATGACCACAATATTATAAGACAGTTCGAGTAAAATAAAAGACATTTCAATTTTAAAAATAAGTTTTCCGAGCTCTCAATAGGCTCTACAATTTTCTTTTTTTTGAAACTTCAGTTTCTTGGTACTTCAGGTTTCGGAACCTCGGGTTTTCAGTACCCAGAAGTTCACTATGCAATAGTGACCTCCTACTCCCTTTTACTACAATTCTCCGAAATCCACAATTTTGGGTTTAATTAACTATGACCCCCACAGTACCGTTGTCACCCTTAACTGTGATGAGACATAGCGCATTCCGGAAGGTCCATGTCACCTTTGGTGACGTCACTGGGGTCCCACCCCTCTTTCCTTGTCTTCACACTCACTAGCACGTGGTTCTCTTTAGGTGTCTACGAGGTACATATTTTCGAATGAAGCTTCGGGTATCAGGGTTTCGGGATTCCCAACGACATGAGTTCCTACTCTCACGGACTCTCGATCTCCGATTTGCCGATGCACCCTTTTGATGTAGCCCTTTGTGGTTAAGCCAAGGTCCATGTGACCACATTCTTATAATATCACAACCTTATACCCTTATCAGAGTTTCGGGGTTTGGGGTTTCATAATGCATGAACCTCTTGTAATTTCCATTGCCGAATTCTGAAATCCCGATTTACTTTACCATCCTAGCCCACAACACCGCTCTCGTCCACTACCACGATGGCACATGGAAAGTTCATGAGGATCCACGTTTCTTTCCACGACGTCATCAGGTCCTTCCTTTCTTGTCTTAACCCCCCAACTATGTCGAGGTCCTTGTGACCTCTACCCTGTGACCGTAGTCAAACCTCTTGTCCATTTTTTTGGGGTTCGGAGTTTCACAATGCATGGACTCCTTATCCCTGCAATTCCTGATTTCCCGAATCCCAATTTCCGATGGATGACCCTTCTATTGAGACTTTCCCCGATTGTCTAGATTACTGCCAAACGTCCACAACAAATGGACGATCCTGATTCAATCTCGAGACTTTGAAACTTTTGCCATGAAAATTCCCAACCTCCTCCATGACTCTGATTTTGCGATTTCTGATTTTCTGGAATGGAAAATTTTAAGACACGTGTCCACCCGAGATTCACGGCTATGGTTTCTTCGGTTTTTCGAGAATCAAAAGGTCTCAGTTCTCTCGACTTCTAAAACCCCGATGACTCCAATATCTCAACGCCTCTCCGGGACTTCTCCTCTACCCATGAGGACTTAAACCCCGTGTGACTTTTTTCAACTCAGATGGTTGACGAGTAATCCCATAGGGATCTTACGACTCACGATCCTCCCGAGTTTAAACTCCTGGTGTGGCCGTAAAATCTTGTGCAATATCCAAAGGCTTTAAAACTTGTGCACATTCTCCAGATCTGACGGTTCTAACACCACCGACATGGAGTCCTCTCTCCCTGTGGACTCATACCACACTAGATGTGGTTTCATAACGCCACCATACCTCCTGATATTTAAAAGAAACTCGTCAAGTATCTCCTTGATGCTTCAGAGAAACCCAGGGTATGAAATTGGCCATTTCAGACCTAATTTTCTTCGCATTCTCAGTTCAAAGACTGCTCCACTGGCCCATCAAGGTTCAGTGTCGAAACCTGGTCTCTGATACCAATTTGTAGTGTACCCTTTTCATAGTTCGGAGCTTACTCGCACTCAGATTCCATTTTGTACACACTTTTTAAATATAAACACAGGCCAGTATAACCACATGCATTTGACCCAATTAAACACATTTAAATTATAGAGTAAAACATATCTCGTTACTGTTGTAATTAAACATCCCATACCATTTAACAATAATTCATTTACACAATGGAAAACATGATACATAAACAACATGGTCATGCACAAGATGATTAAAGCATAATTCAAATACTTATCATTTAACAGCTGTAGAAATCACCAACCAAGTTTAGGCCTTCCACGAGCCTCCTTGCCTTAGACCACACTGTTCATCAGCTCAACACTGGGTCACCCCCGAGCTAGGACCGAGCTCCACCCCAAGGCAAGGAATCCTAGGCTAGGCTGAGGTTACAAGGAAGACAACACATAAATATCTGGAAGGATTCTTCCCAAAGATGCCATCTTACGCCCACTACTACCA
>JZKD02S1895253.1:530589-555002 GCA_000966675.3 Picea glauca | reverse complement strand
TTTTCACTCAGAACAAGATGATATACAAAAACCTCCCCCGGATTTTACACAACTATATCATATTGTGATATTCGAAGACCCCTTTGGAACCCATTGTGCATAATTTCGGAGGAAAAAATTCAAAATAACAGATGGAAAAGAAATCGGACTCAAAGGCATAGATCACCCACATATCCCATCAAAACAGTTCCATATCTTTGAATGAATCTCAACAAACATATATGATTGTAATAGTTAGTTTATGTTTTTCTTAAACTAAATCTTGTTCATTTATTTTAGGATCCTTTGTAAACAACTTATAAATACTTCCCATTTCAAAGTATTATTGGTTGGGACCTGTTAGTAGGATACGACCAATATTGTAAAGCAGTTCACGGAGCCCCTTTAATCAAATTTCAGTAATACAAGACAATATTTTCAAGATTCTTGTGGCATATCTATTTGGTGAAGTGTATCTTCTGTAATATGTTTTCCCTGTTACATATTGGTTTCTTTATGAATTATTCAATAGAAGATTGAGAGCAAAATTTGTTTAAAAATACACTATGTTTCTGGTTTTTGGATAATTTCTATGTTTTCTACTAGAGGGTTCGTTCCATAATTATTAATTCCTCTGATACACTCTTCTTTCCTCACCTTTTCTTTGACATCACTCAACAATATCAAGAATCCAACAAAGGTGCCTATCCTACCCTGTAATTTTTCCTATAGAATCTACCTGGATTGAATTAGGACTCTTTGACTCCATTTTCCCAATGTCCCATCTTCTATGTCCCAACCAACGATTCAAAAAACCAAACCTTTCACTATCATAACTAGCCTAAAATTTCTATCAAACAAAGATAAATCTTATAGAGAGATCCCTCTCTAAGTCTAGTAGGGCTAGATCCTAGAATCTAAAGTGGTTTTGTGGTTACCTTTGCCAAGTTTTTCCTCAGCCTGAGAAATTACAAAGTGATAACAGATTAGAACTACACTTGTGATAGCTACAATAATGAAATGGAAGATACATCACATGGATGTAAAGACATATTTTTTTAATGGTGTAGTGGAAGAGGAAGTGTACGTGGACCAGCCATAAGGATTTGGGACACATGACAGAAAAACACATGTGTGCATATTGAATAAATCCTTGTATGGATTGAAACAAGCACCCAGGGCATGGTATAGTAGAATTGGCAGTTTTCTGATGAGCTTGGGCTTTACCAGGAGTAAAGAATATCCCAACCTTTAAGACAAGGTTGTGGATGGTGGACTGGTGATATTACTATTATATGTGGATGAATCGTTTATGACAGGGGATAAGAATATCATTGTTGAGTGCAAGAGAAAGATTGCATCAAAGTTCAAGATGAAAGACCTGGGTATGATGCATTATTTATTGGGTCTAGATGTGTGGAAAAAACAGAAGAAATGTTTCCTTAGTCAAGGAAAATATGCAGTAGAGATCCTAAACAGATTCAAAATGATGGATTGTAAATCCATTCCCACAGTGATGGTGATGAACCTAAAGTTATTGAGTGATTCTTCTTCAAAGATAGTCGATGTCTCCATGTACTACAAGAAAATGATTGGTTTATTGATGTATTTGATGAAAACTAGGCCAGATATATGCTTTGTGGTGAACACTTTGAGTCAGTATATGGCTGAACCAAGATGTGTTCACTTGATTGAGGGAAAGAACATGTTAAGGTACCTAAAGGATACGATAGACTTTAGACTCCAATATGTTTCATATCGTAAGATAATAATACAAGGCTATGTTGATTCATATTCGGTCAGTAGTTTCACGGATCAGAATATTACATCAAGATGTTGCTTCAGTTTGGGGTGAGATATGATTTCTTGGCTCAACAGGAAGTAGAGTATTGTGGCACTTAGTACGGTCGAGGAAAAATACATAGTAGCATCGAAAAATACATAGCAGCATGTTCAAGTAGTTGCGAAGTTGTGTGGCTTCGAAATTTACTTGGAGGGATATTTGATCTCGAGTTGGAGGTGACTTGTATATGTTGTGACAACCAAAGTTGTATAAAGTTTTCAGAGAACCCAGTGTTTCATGACAAGTCAAAGCATATCAAGATAAAGTACCATTATATCTGATACATGGTACAAAAGGGAGGAATGAAGCTCTAGTGTGTTGCTACTGATGAGAAAATAATCGATGTGTTGACCAAGTCTTTGTCGAAGGTAAAGTTTGAGTACTTCAGGGACAAGCTTGGTGTGGGCCAAAAGGACTTCCCCCATAAGAGGGAGTGATGAGTCACATATGCGATTCTTAGGGAAGTAGCTTATAAAGTGTGGCAACAATAGGTAGTCATTTGAAGGCACGTCAGTTTCCCAAACTCCATATGGATTGGGCAGTAGTGCAGTTCTACGTGTGAACTTGCTTAAACTGAATAGTTGTCGAGACTCTGTATGGATTAGATAGTAGCACAATTTTGTTTGTGAACTAGCTCAAATTAAATAGTTTTCCATCCTCTAAGGATTGGGTAGTAGCAAAGTTTTGTGTGTGAGCTGGATGAAATTTAATATTTTCCCAGACTCCGTAAGGATTTGGTAGTAGCATAGTTCTGTGTGTGAATTGCCTCAAGCTAATAAATTTCCTAGACTCCGTGTGCATTGGGTAGTAGTCTATTTCTGTGTGAACTGGCTAGTTTTCTAGCTTTTAGTGAGCTATATGAAGTCTTGTAATGACATAAGATCTAAAAGGAAATCGAGACCCATAAGGTTCAAGAGGGAGATGAGGTTGTTCCCACTAGAGAGATGCTAAATGCATTAATGAGGCCCCAGATGCATAACTATGACATGATCATCAAATATTCTATGTGTGACTATGACAGAGACAATGTATGGCTATGATGGTGACTTTGATGTATCAATTCATTAGATAGTCTATGTGTGACTATGACAAAGCCTGTTTGGCTATGATGGTGATACTTGTGACATGATATGTTTGATCATGAGATAGCTTGTGTGGATGTGGTGATGCTACCAATAGACTGGTCTGGAAGACCATGTGATTGGTGGTAGTCTTGAACATTCCATGTGTAATGGATGGATGTGAGTGAGACTACTAGATGAATAAAATCATGGATAATACTATTGGAATAATAAGAGGGGCGGTGAATCAGTATTACCCCTTCTTAAAATTTAATAGTTAATTTTTATATTTTATTGATCACCACAATAAATCAACAATGAATTGTATGCAAAATCAATTATATAAATATATTTAACATCAATTACAAGGTTTTATAAGGAATAGTGAAGGACACCAATCCTCTTTAGAGCACCAACTCTAGGAGAAACCAATCCCCTTCTTTAGGGCACCAAACCTAGGAAGCACCAACTCCCTTGTCTTTTACAATTTTCTTAGTAAGTATAGGAATCCTTTCATGCTCCTCCCTTCCAGCCTCACTGCATAAATATCTTTGGATTTCCTTCATGGAATCTGATTCTACTTTTGATCTTCTGATCTAAACTGGAGAGGCCCATTCTTCTCACTGCTCTTTCTCATTTATATATTCTTCCAAATGGTGTGAAATATGAAACATTGTCTCCCTATGTTTGGACCTTCGCACCTCTTCATTTTAATATTTAACAATAATCACTTTTATTATTCAATCATTAATGTTAATTCTTTTAAATTAGTGAGAGTTATTTTAGTAAATCAATCATGGGTATGGATCGATTTCCTTTTAACTTGATTCCATATCTCTACAAATATTGCAGAAACCGAGTTCTGCTAAGGTGCTTCCTTTAAACCATTTACATATGACCATATGCGCAGGACCATGAGCTTATTAAATTAAGCATTTCTTTTTCTTTCGCCCTTTGTTTATTTATTCCATATGAACATAGGAAGTGACCAAGCACTAGTTCAAGAGAGTGCTTGATCTCTTTATCTAAATCAACGATCAATTTTTAATCTGTCGATGAGATGGATGATTCTTGTTTATTTCATAAATTCGAGACTTCAACCTTCACGACTTCTAGCCTTTCTACAAATCTCCCAAATGACAGATGTGTGTCCATAATATTCAACGATTGAGAATGAACCTGAAGTGTTCTTCAAATCAGGTGACACATGTTCACTCTGACACTTTGGAATTTAGGACTTTGGGACTTAGGATAATTGTTGCTCCATTTTCCTATAGAGTGATCACCTATTGAATAAGTCATAGGAAATGGAGATGGCTTATTGTTGGTTAACACTTACACTTACACTATCCTTCCGCTATAATTGATCAATAGTTGAGAATTATCCCAAAGTGTTCTTCAGATCGGATGACTCATGTCCACTTCAGGACTTCAGGACTTAGAACATTTGTTGGTTCTGAAACTCCTAAATTAAAACTATCGGAGTGATGTAACTTGTTGACGTTACTTCATGACATGGAATGGGATGAGTGGCTGCCACATGTCACTCATATTTGTGATTTACACATACCTGAAATGTCGATTTTGTCTTGACACTTGTCATTATCTAACTGTGCCATGTGTCCTTGCTGACATAACTATTGATGACGCAGGCTCTCAATGTGAGTGATACGTGTCTTATTATTGTGACTTCGTAACTTTGGGTAATTCGATTTCTCCACTTCTCAATTCTCCCAAAGTGAGAAACCCCGAAGTGTAACATCCTCACAACTTTTAACCTGAAATGAATGTTGTTCGTTAATCATGATCTTTGATCGATGACTCGATCTATCTACAATGCTTCTTTTCCTAGGTTTAAATCCAATGGCTCTTCTCCTTTGCTTATCCTATCCTTTCACTTAACTTGATCCAATGGTCGATATGGATTGTGGAACCATAAATTACGTGTGTTTTATCTCGTTACCCAAAATCAAAAATTAAAGTTGTGTGATTGTTGATGGATCCACCACAGTCATTAATATTTGATTCGATTAGATCTGATGATCTAGACTAATTGCGGGATTGGAACTAGTGTGTCATTTAATTCTACTTTCGTTCTCCACAATCTATCCCTACCATTAATCTGGCACTTGCGTATCCAATGGTCCTGGTTTGTCTTTTGGGGATTTCGATCATGATCACGTTTCTGCACTGCTCTTTCCCTTCTAATCTTCATTTATCATGTTTCTTCATTGTGCTTTCCTTTCTGAGCTTCATGTGCATCATCAAATATTGACATCAATGATAATTCATCAATGAAAGTATATCCAATAAATACCTCCCTAGATAATAGGGAGTGTTGATGTTACATAACTTCTAGTAATTTATAGATTCATGGAAAGTCAACAAGTAAATGGTCCATAGAATAGATGCATACATAAATAGTATTGAAAGATCGTGCCAAAATAATACCTTCCTTTCTAAGAGGGAGTGTTGAATTATTATGTAGTTGCAGAAGATATTCTTATTGTATTTGATCAAGTCAAAACCCTAAAATAATAATGCTAAATTATATTTGTAATGTTGGCTCAGGAAAATTATTATTATTATATTTTGTACTTGCAATATGAGAAGTCGACCCTGCCAGAAAAAGTCAAAGTAAATTATATTTTCTAGAAAAGATAGGTCGTCCAAGTGGGAAAAGTTCACTGGCCCGAATGAGTATAAATAAAGTGATGCATTATTGATTTGGTGATTATAACTCACCCATTTATAGCACTAGTTTGGTGGAGAGTTGCAGTTGTAGGTGCAACTACAATAGAAAGGATAAGGCACATCTCTTGGTCTTGTTTTTCCTCTCTCTCATGTGCTACCTTGCTAGGGTAATGCGCTAGGGTTTGGATTGTGCCTTGGTGTATGTCTTGGTATAATACTTGGTGTATATTCTGGTGACAAGGTGCAAGTGATATAGGTGCATATTGGTGGATGCCCACCTATTCCAACTGGATCCTCTTGTCTGTTTTTGTTCAACACGTACTTATGTAATTATTTGTAATTATGGATACTACACTTATAGGGTTTTCCAAATCCCCACACATCCTCAAGGTGGATATTGGTGGCCTCTCATCTAATCCAACTAGCTTATTTTGTATGTTTTCATGTCAGCACATCTTGTTGTACTTCCAGGGTTGTTTTCGGTCATAATCGTTGTTTTTTTCGCTTGCCACAATCAAATTGTAGGCAGAGTTATCTTTTTACAGTGTAATGTGTATTCCTCTAAAAAACCTTTCCAACGATCTATCACACACATAAAACAAACGTCGTATGAAAAATTAACGACCCTGGGAAGTTGAGGTACCAACTTACACCAACTTACCCATAGGGGCCCACATGAATTTTGGCATTAAACCTTCTAGGTTTAGTTTTTTGGATGTGTAGCATTTTTTCATTCATGAGAAATATCAAAAAGGCCTCTGAAGCCTCATTGTAATCCATTATTCTTAAACAAAGAGTTTGGATCTGCAAACCCCTCATAGTTCAAGCAGGCAAAAGATAGCCCCAACCCACACAACAAGGGACCAAGTCGATATGGCCTCCCTTAGGACAACCAGTCCAAGTCGTAACACAAGAATCACAATGAAAATATGAAGGACACGAGAAAATGGTGTGAGTACCATAAAATCCCTTGGCACAACACCAAAGAATGTCGCTCCAAGAAATCTCTCATGGAGAAACTAAAGGATTCTGAGTCAGAGGTCAAATCTGATTCTAAATCAAATCCTAAAAGAGGGAAGGATATTATTGATGTTGAACATAATGTCACTGTCGCTACCACCAAAGTCCAGCCAAATGATCCAAAAGAACTAGAGGAAGGGGAACGCCTCTTTCACTTGTAGATGTGGGTAAAGGGGGCTCAATTTCATTTCATCATCGATAGTGGTAGTCAGAAGAACTTGATTTCAGCATAGGTCATCAAGTGGCTAGACCTACTAATGAAACTGCACCTGTATCTCTACACCATCGGTTGGATTCATCGAAGAAGATATCTTTGTGTCATCCAATAGTGTCGTATGCCCTATGACATCAAGCCTTTCAAAGATGAGGTATTGTGTGATATTTCTACTCTTGAATTTTGTGACGTTCTTTTAGGACAACCATACCTGTGGAAGCATCATTCTTTGTATGAGTCTAGACCTGGCAGTGTTATTATTACTTTGGGTAGACAATTGTATAGGATACCAGAGGGAGCTCCACCTACTTCTATTTCTTTAATCTTTGCTAAGAAATGAAATAAGGTCATCTCATAGGCTGAGAAGTTCGTCTTCTTTGTGATCCATTCTCATAGTAAGCAGAAGTTCACCACCACATACATGGCCTCAACACATATCCTCTCTTTGTAGCAGAAGCAAGTGGAGAGGATCATGGAATAATACATAGACATCTTCTCCTCACCTACAGGGGTACCAATACATTTCCAATTCAAGCATCTAATTGATTTTACCTCCAACACACCTCTACCTAATGGACCAGTCTATCATCGCTCGCTGATGGAAAATGACAAAATCAGGCGACAAATCCTAGAGTTGATTCAAAAGGAGAACATTAGACCCAACTCGTCCCCTTGTAGAAGCATGATTGTATTGGTGTAGAAGAAGGACAGGACATGGAGACTTTGCATTGATTACAGAGACTTAAAAAAAATCACAATGAGGAATCGATGCCCCATTCCCATGATTGATGACCTTCTTGACCAACTTAAGTGGGAAAAGTTCTTCAACAAGATTGATCTAAAGTCTAGCTACCACCAGGTTCCCATNTAAGATAATACTACAAGGCTATGTTGATTCATATTGGGTCAGTAGTTTCACGGATCAAAATATTACATCAAGATGTTGCTTCAGTTTGGGGTGAGATATGATTTTTTGGCTCAACAGGAAGTAGACTATTGTGGCACTTAGTACGGTCGAGGAAAAATACATAGCAGCATGCTCAACTAGTTGTGAAGTTGTGTGGCTTCGAAAGTTACTTGGAGGGATATTTGATCTCGAGTTGGAGGTGACTTGTATATGTTGTGACAACCAAAGTTGTATAAAGTTTTCAGAGAACCCAGTGTTTCATGACAAGTCAAAGCATATCGAAATAAAGTACCATTATATCTGATACATGGTACAAAAGGGAGGAGTGAAGCTCCAATATGTTGCTACTGATGAGAAAATAATCGATGTGTTGACCAAGTCTCTGTCGAAGGTAAAGTTTGAGTACTTCAGGGACAAGCTTGGTGTGGGCCAAAAGGAATTCCGCCATAAGTTGGAGTGACGAGTCACATATGCGATTCTTAGGGAAGTAGCTTATAGAGTGTGGCAACAATAGTTAGTCATTTGCAGGCACGCCAACTTCCCAAACTCCATATGCATTGGGTAGTAGCGCAGTTCTACATGTGAACTTGCTTAAACTGAATAGTTTCCGAGACTCTGTATGGATTAGATAGTAGCACATTTTTGTGTGTGAACTAGCTCAAATTAAATAGTTTTCCAGCCTCTAAGGATTGGGTAGTAGCAAATTTTTGTGTGTGAACTAGATTAAATTTAATATTTTCCCAGACTTCGTAAGGATTTGGTAGTAGTGTAGTTCTGTGTGTGAATTGGCTCAAGCTAATAAATTTCCTAGACTCTGTGTGCATTGGGTAGTAGTGTAGTTTTGTGTGAACTGGCTAGTTTTCTATCTTTGAGTGAGTTAGATGAAGTCTTTTAATGACATAAGATCTAAAAGGACATCGAGACCCATAAGGTTCGAGAGGGAGATGAGGTTGTGCCCACTAGAGAGATGCTAAATGCATTAATGAGGCCCCAGATGCATGACTATGACATGACCATCAAATATTCTATGTGTGACTATGACAGAGACAATGTATGGCTATGATGGTGACTTTGATGTATTGATTCATCAGATAGTCTATGTGTGACTATGACAAAGCTTGTTTGTCTATGATGGTGATACTTGTGACATGATTTGTTTAATCATGAGATAGCTTGTGTCGATGTGGTGATGCTACCTATAGACTGGTCTACAAGACCATGTGATTAGTGGTAGTCTTGAACATTCCATGTGTAATGGATGGATGTGATTGAGACTACTAGATGAATAACATCATGGATAATACTGTTGGAATAATAAGAGGGGGGGTGAATCAGTATTACCCCTTCTTAAAAATTAACAGTTAAATTTTATATTTTATTGATCACCACAATAAATCAACAGTGAATTGTATGCAAAATCAATTATATAAATATATTTAACATCAATTACAAGGTTTTATAAAGAATAGTGAAGGACACCAATCCTCTTTAAAGAGCCAACTCTAGGAGAAACCAATCCCCTTCTTTAGGGCACAAAACCTAGGAAGCACCAACTCCCTTGTCTTTTACAATTGTCTTAGTAAGTATAGGAATCCTTTCATGCTCCTCCCTTCCACCGTCACTGCATAAATATCTTCGGATTTCCTTCATGGAATCTGATTATACTTTTGATCTTTTGATCTAAACTGGAGAGGCCCATTCTTCTCACTACTCTTTCTCATTTATATATTCTTCCAAATGGTGTGAGATATGAAACATCGTCTCCCTGTGTTTGGACCTTCGCACCTCTTCATTTTATTATTTAACAATAATCACTATTATTATTCAATCATTAATGTTAATTCTTTTAAATTAGTGAGAGTTATTTTAGTAAATCGATCACGGATATGGATCGATTTCCTTTTAACTTGATTCCATATCTCTACAAATATTGCAGAAACCGAGTTTTACTAAGGTGCTTCCTTCAAACCATTTACATATGACCATACGCGCAGGACCACGAGCTTATTAAATTAAGAATTTCTTTTTCTTTCACCCTTTGTTTCTTTATTCCATATGAACACATGAGGTGGCCAAGCACTAGGTCAAGTGAGTGCTTGATCACTTTATCTAAATCAACGGTCAATTTTTAATCTGTCGATGAGATGGATTATTCTTGTTTATTTTAGAAATTTGAGACTTCAACCTTCACGACTTCCAGCCTCTCTACAAATCTCCCAAATGACAGATGCATGTCCATAATATTCAACGATTGAGAATGCACCCAAAGTGTTCTTCAAATCAGGCGACACATGTTCACTCCGACACTTCGGCATTTAGGACTTTGGGACTTAGGATAATCGTTGCTCCATTTTCATACAAAGTGATCACCTATTGAATAAGTCAGAGGCAATGGAGATGGCTTATTTTCGGTTAACACTTACACTTACACTTACACTATCCTTCCACTATAATTGATCAACGGTTGAGAATTATCCCGAAGTGTTCTTTGGATCGAACGACTCATGTCCACTTCAGGACTTCGGCCTTCAGGACTTCAGGACCTAGGACATTTGCTGGTGGTGAAACTCCTAAATTAAAACTATCGGAGTGATGTAACTTGCTGATGTCACTTGATGACGTGGAATGGGACGAGTGGCTACCACGTGTCACTCATATTTGTGATTTACACGTACCTAAAATGTTGATTTCGTCTTAACACGTGTCATTATTTGACTATGCCATGTGTCCTTGCTGACATAACTATTGATGACATAGGCTCTCAATGTGAGTGATACGTGTCTTATTGTTTTGACTTCGTAAATTTGGGTAATTCGATTTCTCCACTTCTCAATTCTCCCAAAGTGAGATTCCCCGAAGTATAACATCCTCACAACTTTTAACCTGAAATGAATGTTGTTTTTTAATCATGATATTCAATCGACAACTCAATCTATCTACGATGCTTCTTTTCCTAGGTTTAAATCCAATGGCTCTTCTCCTTTGCTTATCCTATCCTTTCACTTAACTTGATCCAACAGTCGATATGGATTGTGGAACCATAAATTGTGTGTGTTTTATCTCGTTACCCAAAATCAACAATTGAAGTTGTGCGATTGTTGATGGATCCACCACAGTCATCGATATTTGATTCGATTAGATCTGACAATCTAGACTAATTGCGGTATTGGAACTAGCGTGTCATTTAATTCCCCTTTCATTCTCCACAATCTATCCCTACCATTGATCTGGCACTTGCATATCCAGTGGTCCTGTTTTGTCTTGTGGAGATTTCGATCATGATCACGTTTCTGCACTACTCTTTCCCTTCTAATCTTAATTCATCACGTTTCTGCATTGTTCTTTCCTTTCTGAGCTTCATGTGCATCATCAACTGTTGACATCAATGATAATTCATCAATGAAAGTATATCCAACAAATACCTCCCTAGATAATAGGGAGTGTTGATGTTACATAACTTCTAGTGATTTATAGATTCATGGAAACTCAACAAGTAAATGGTCCATAGAACAAATGCATACATAAATAGTATTGAAAGATCGTGCCAAAATACTACCTTCCTTGCTAAGAGGGAGTGTTGAATTATTATGTAGTTGCGAAAGATATTGTTATTGTATTTGATCAAGTCAAAACCCTAAAATACTAATGCTAAATTATATTTGTAATATCGGCTCAGGAAAATTATTATTATTATATTTTGTACTTGCAATATGAGAAGTTGACCCTGCCAGAAAAAGTCAAAGTAAATTATATTTGCTAGAAAAGACAGGTCGTCCTATTGGGAAAAGTTAATTGGTCGAATGAGTATAAATAAGGTGATGCATTACTGATTTGGTGATTATAACTCACCCATTTATAGCACTAGTTTGGTGGAGAGTTGCAGTTGTAGGTGCAACTACAATAGAAAGGATAAGGCACATCTCTTGGTCTTGTTTTTCCTCTCTCTCATGTGCTACCTTGCTAGGGTAATGCGCTAGGGTTTGGATTGTGCCTTGGTGTATCTCTTGGTGTATGTCTTGGTATAATACTTGGTGTATATTATGGTGACAAGGTGCAAGTGATCTAGGTGCAGATTGGTGGCCACCCACCTATTCCAATTGGTCCACTTATCTATTTTTTTTCAGCACGTACTTTTGTACTTATTTGTCATTATGGATTCTACACTTATGGGGTTGGCAAAATCCCCACACATCCTCTAGGTGGATACTGGTGTTCTCTCATCTAATCCAACTGGCTTATTTTGTATGTTTTCATGTCAACACATCTTGTTGTACTTCCAAGGCTGTTTTTGGGCCTAAACATTGTTTTTTTCGCTCACCACAATCAAATTGTATGCAAAGTTATATTTTTACAGTGTAATGTGTATTCCTCTAAAAAAAAATTCCAACGGTCTATCACACACATAAAATAAAGTTCATTGGAAAAATTAACGACGCTAGGAAGTTGAGGTACCAACTTACACCAACTTACCCATAGGGGCCCACATGAATTTTGGCATTAAACCTTCTAGGTTTAGTTTTTTGGATGTCTAGCATTTTTTCATTCATGAAAAATATCAAAAAGGCCTCTGAAGCCTCATTTTAATCCATTATTCTTAAAGAAAGAGTTTGGATCTGCAAACCCCTCATAGTTGAAGAAGGGCAAAGACAACCCCAACCCACACAACAAGAGAGAAAGTCAATATGGACTCCCTTAGGACAACCAGTCCAAGTCATCTCACAAGAAGCACAATGAAAATACGAAGGATGCGAGAAAATGGTGTGAGTACCATAAAATACCTTGGCACAACACCAAAGAATGTCACTCCAAGCAGTCCCTCATTGCCAAACTGAAGAATTCTGAGTCAGAGGTCAAATCTGATTCTAAATCAAATCCTGAAAGAGGGAAGCAGATTATCGATGTCAAACATAGTGCCACTGTCGCTACCACCAAAGTCCAGCCAAATGAACCAGAAGAACTAGAGGAAGGGGAACGCCTCTTTCACTTGTATATGTGGGTAAAGGGGGCTCCATTTCATTTCATTGTCGATAGTGGTAGTCATAAGAACTTCATTTCAACATAGTTCATCAAGCGGCTAGACCTACCAACGAAACTACACCTGTAGCCCTACACCATTGGTTGGATTCACCGAAGAAGATATCGTTGTGTCAGCCAATAGTGTCGTAAGCCCTATGACATCAAGCCTTTATAAGATGAGGTATTGTGTCATATTTCTCCCCTTGAAGCTTGTGATGTTCTTTGAGGAAAGCCATATGTGTGGAAGCGTCATTCTTTGTATGAGTCTAGACCTTGCAGTTTTATTATTACTTTGGGTAGAAAATTGTACAGGATACCAGAGGTAGCTCTGCCTACTTCTATTTCTTTAATCTCTGCTAAGAAATGTAATAAGGTCATCTCATAGACCGAGAATTTCGTCTTCTTTTTGATCCATTCTCACAGTAAGCAGAAGTTCACCACCACATACATGGCCTCAACACATAGCCTCTCTTTGTAGCAGAAGAAAGTGGAGAGGATCGTGGAATAATACATAGACATATTCTCCTCACCTACAGGGGTACCAACACACTACTAAGTCAAGCATATAATTTATCTGACCTCCAATGCACCTCTACCTAATGGACCAATCTATCATCGCTCGCTGATGGAAAATGAAAAAATCAGGCGACAGATCCTAGAGTTGATTCAAAAGGGGAACATTAGACCCAACTCCTCCCCTTGCAGAAGCCTGATTGTATTGGTTTAGAAGAAGGATGGGACATGGAGACTTTGCATTGATTACAGAGACTTAAAAAAAATCACAATGAGGAATTAATGCCCCATTCCCATGATTGATGACCTTCTTGACCAACTTAAGTGGAAAAAGTTCTTCAACAAGATTGACCTAAAGTCTGGCTACCAACAGGTTCCCATCGAACCAACTGATGTATGGAAGACAACCTTCAAATCTAAAAAATGTCTCTTCGAATGGCTAGTCATTCCCTTTAGCTTAACAAATGCACCATCCACTTTCATGAGATTGATGGATGATGTATTAAAACCATTTACCAACTCCTTTGTGGTGGTATATTTGGATGACATCCTCATCTTCAGTAGGATGTGGGAGGAGCATATGCAGCATATTCAGTAAGTTTTGAGCACTCTGCAACAGCACAAGCTATATGCCAACTTGGAAAAATTCTCTTTTGGCATGAATAGGGTCCAATAATTGGGCTACATTGTTGATGAGAATGGGGTACATTTTGATCCAACGAATATCCAACTCATCTGTGACTGGCCAGCCCCGAACACACTGATCGAGATTTGGAGCTTCTTAGGACTAGACAACTTCTACCTATGGTTCTTGTTGGGATTCTCCCATATCACATGGACCCTCATCCAGGTGGCCAAGGGTGGTGGTAGGGCCAATTTTCTGTGGGGGAAGAAGAAACAATGAGCATTCAATGATCTAAAGCATCTCTTGTGCTCAACTCCAGTACTCTCCTTGCTCGATCTGCAACAACTATTTGAGATTGAGACTCCTACATTTAACTATGTTGTGGGTGCAGTTCTCATTCAACACATGCATTTTGTGCCACAACATAGTGATACACTCTCTGACATTGTCGATAAATACCCCACATATGATAAGGAAATGTATTCCATTGTACAAGCTTGTCGTCAANTAAGATAATACTACAAGGCTATGTTGATTCATATTGGGTCAGTAGTTTCACGGATCAAAATATTACATCAAGATGTTGCTTCAGTTTGGGGTGAGATATGATTTTTTGGCTCAACAGGAAGTAGACTATTGTGGCACTTAGTACGGTCGAGGAAAAATACATAGCAGCATGCTCAACTAGTTGTGAAGTTGTGTGGCTTCGAAAGTTACTTGGAGGGATATTTGATCTCGAGTTGGAGGTGACTTGTATATGTTGTGACAACCAAAGTTGTATAAAGTTTTCAGAGAACCCAGTGTTTCATGACAAGTCAAAGCATATCGAAATAAAGTACCATTATATCTGATACATGGTACAAAAGGGAGGAGTGAAGCTCCAATATGTTGCTACTGATGAGAAAATAATCGATGTGTTGACCAAGTCTCTGTCGAAGGTAAAGTTTGAGTACTTCAGGGACAAGCTTGGTGTGGGCCAAAAGGAATTCCGCCATAAGTTGGAGTGACGAGTCACATATGCGATTCTTAGGGAAGTAGCTTATAGAGTGTGGCAACAATAGTTAGTCATTTGCAGGCACGCCAACTTCCCAAACTCCATATGCATTGGGTAGTAGCGCAGTTCTACATGTGAACTTGCTTAAACTGAATAGTTTCCGAGACTCTGTATGGATTAGATAGTAGCACATTTTTGTGTGTGAACTAGCTCAAATTAAATAGTTTTCCAGCCTCTAAGGATTGGGTAGTAGCAAATTTTTGTGTGTGAACTAGATTAAATTTAATATTTTCCCAGACTTCGTAAGGATTTGGTAGTAGTGTAGTTCTGTGTGTGAATTGGCTCAAGCTAATAAATTTCCTAGACTCTGTGTGCATTGGGTAGTAGTGTAGTTTTGTGTGAACTGGCTAGTTTTCTATCTTTGAGTGAGTTAGATGAAGTCTTTTAATGACATAAGATCTAAAAGGACATCGAGACCCATAAGGTTCGAGAGGGAGATGAGGTTGTGCCCACTAGAGAGATGCTAAATGCATTAATGAGGCCCCAGATGCATGACTATGACATGACCATCAAATATTCTATGTGTGACTATGACAGAGACAATGTATGGCTATGATGGTGACTTTGATGTATTGATTCATCAGATAGTCTATGTGTGACTATGACAAAGCTTGTTTGTCTATGATGGTGATACTTGTGACATGATTTGTTTAATCATGAGATAGCTTGTGTCGATGTGGTGATGCTACCTATAGACTGGTCTACAAGACCATGTGATTAGTGGTAGTCTTGAACATTCCATGTGTAATGGATGGATGTGATTGAGACTACTAGATGAATAACATCATGGATAATACTGTTGGAATAATAAGAGGGGGGGTGAATCAGTATTACCCCTTCTTAAAAATTAACAGTTAAATTTTATATTTTATTGATCACCACAATAAATCAACAGTGAATTGTATGCAAAATCAATTATATAAATATATTTAACATCAATTACAAGGTTTTATAAAGAATAGTGAAGGACACCAATCCTCTTTAAAGAGCCAACTCTAGGAGAAACCAATCCCCTTCTTTAGGGCACAAAACCTAGGAAGCACCAACTCCCTTGTCTTTTACAATTGTCTTAGTAAGTATAGGAATCCTTTCATGCTCCTCCCTTCCACCGTCACTGCATAAATATCTTCGGATTTCCTTCATGGAATCTGATTATACTTTTGATCTTTTGATCTAAACTGGAGAGGCCCATTCTTCTCACTACTCTTTCTCATTTATATATTCTTCCAAATGGTGTGAGATATGAAACATCGTCTCCCTGTGTTTGGACCTTCGCACCTCTTCATTTTATTATTTAACAATAATCACTATTATTATTCAATCATTAATGTTAATTCTTTTAAATTAGTGAGAGTTATTTTAGTAAATCGATCACGGATATGGATCGATTTCCTTTTAACTTGATTCCATATCTCTACAAATATTGCAGAAACCGAGTTTTACTAAGGTGCTTCCTTCAAACCATTTACATATGACCATACGCGCAGGACCACGAGCTTATTAAATTAAGAATTTCTTTTTCTTTCACCCTTTGTTTCTTTATTCCATATGAACACATGAGGTGGCCAAGCACTAGGTCAAGTGAGTGCTTGATCACTTTATCTAAATCAACGGTCAATTTTTAATCTGTCGATGAGATGGATTATTCTTGTTTATTTTAGAAATTTGAGACTTCAACCTTCACGACTTCCAGCCTCTCTACAAATCTCCCAAATGACAGATGCATGTCCATAATATTCAACGATTGAGAATGCACCCAAAGTGTTCTTCAAATCAGGCGACACATGTTCACTCCGACACTTCGGCATTTAGGACTTTGGGACTTAGGATAATCGTTGCTCCATTTTCATACAAAGTGATCACCTATTGAATAAGTCAGAGGCAATGGAGATGGCTTATTTTCGGTTAACACTTACACTTACACTTACACTATCCTTCCACTATAATTGATCAACGGTTGAGAATTATCCCGAAGTGTTCTTTGGATCGAACGACTCATGTCCACTTCAGGACTTCGGCCTTCAGGACTTCAGGACCTAGGACATTTGCTGGTGGTGAAACTCCTAAATTAAAACTATCGGAGTGATGTAACTTGCTGATGTCACTTGATGACGTGGAATGGGACGAGTGGCTACCACGTGTCACTCATATTTGTGATTTACACGTACCTAAAATGTTGATTTCGTCTTAACACGTGTCATTATTTGACTATGCCATGTGTCCTTGCTGACATAACTATTGATGACATAGGCTCTCAATGTGAGTGATACGTGTCTTATTGTTTTGACTTCGTAAATTTGGGTAATTCGATTTCTCCACTTCTCAATTCTCCCAAAGTGAGATTCCCCGAAGTATAACATCCTCACAACTTTTAACCTGAAATGAATGTTGTTTTTTAATCATGATATTCAATCGACAACTCAATCTATCTACGATGCTTCTTTTCCTAGGTTTAAATCCAATGGCTCTTCTCCTTTGCTTATCCTATCCTTTCACTTAACTTGATCCAACAGTCGATATGGATTGTGGAACCATAAATTGTGTGTGTTTTATCTCGTTACCCAAAATCAACAATTGAAGTTGTGCGATTGTTGATGGATCCACCACAGTCATCGATATTTGATTCGATTAGATCTGACAATCTAGACTAATTGCGGTATTGGAACTAGCGTGTCATTTAATTCCCCTTTCATTCTCCACAATCTATCCCTACCATTGATCTGGCACTTGCATATCCAGTGGTCCTGTTTTGTCTTGTGGAGATTTCGATCATGATCACGTTTCTGCACTACTCTTTCCCTTCTAATCTTAATTCATCACGTTTCTGCATTGTTCTTTCCTTTCTGAGCTTCATGTGCATCATCAACTGTTGACATCAATGATAATTCATCAATGAAAGTATATCCAACAAATACCTCCCTAGATAATAGGGAGTGTTGATGTTACATAACTTCTAGTGATTTATAGATTCATGGAAACTCAACAAGTAAATGGTCCATAGAACAAATGCATACATAAATAGTATTGAAAGATCGTGCCAAAATACTACCTTCCTTGCTAAGAGGGAGTGTTGAATTATTATGTAGTTGCGAAAGATATTGTTATTGTATTTGATCAAGTCAAAACCCTAAAATACTAATGCTAAATTATATTTGTAATATCGGCTCAGGAAAATTATTATTATTATATTTTGTACTTGCAATATGAGAAGTTGACCCTGCCAGAAAAAGTCAAAGTAAATTATATTTGCTAGAAAAGACAGGTCGTCCTATTGGGAAAAGTTCATTGGTCGAATGAGTATAAATAAGGTGATGCATTACTGATTTGGTGATTATAAATCACCCATTTATAGCACTAGTTTGGTGGAGAGTTGAAGTTGTAGGTGCAACTACAATAGAAAGGATAAGGCACATCTCTTGGTCTTGTTTTTCCTCTCTCTCATGTGCTACCTTGCTAGGGTAATGCGCTAGGGTTTGGATTGTGCCTTGGTGTATCTCTTGGTGTATGTCTTGGTATAATACTTGGTGTATATTGTGGTGACAAGGTGCAAGTGATCTAGGTGCAGATTGGTGGCCACCCACCTATTCCAACTGGATCCACTTATCTATTTTTTTTCAGCACGTACTTCTGTACTTATTTGTCATTATGGATTCTACACTTATGGGGTTGACAAAATCCCCACACATCCTCTAGGTGGATACTGGTGGCCTCTCATCTAATCCAACTGGCTTATTTTGTATGTTTTCATGTCAACACATCTTGTTGTACTTCTAGGGCTGTTTTTGGGCCTAAATGTTGTTTTTTTCGCTCACCACAATCAAATTGTATGCAAAGTTATATTTTTACAGTGTAATGTGTATTCCTCTAAAAAAAAATTCCAACGGTCTATCACACGCATAAAATAAAGTTCATTGGAAAAATTAACGACGCTAGGAAGTTGAGGTACCAACTTACACCAACTTACCCATAGGGGCCCACATGAATTTTGGCATTAAACCTTCTAGGTTTACTTTTTTGGATATCTAGCATTTTTTCATTCATGAGAAATATCAAAAAGGCCTCTGAAGCCTCATTTTAATCCATTATTCTTAAAGAAAGAGTTTGGATCTGCAAACCCCTCATAGTTGAAGCAGGGCAAAGACAACCCCAACCCACACAATAAGAGAGCAAGTCGATATGGCCTCCCTTAGGACAACCAGTCCAAGTCATCTCACAAGAAGCACAATGAAAATACGAAGGACGCGAGAAAATGGTGTGAGTACCATAAAATCCCTTGGCACAACACCAAATAACGTCGCTCCAAGCAGTCCCTCATTGCCAAACTGAAGAATTCTGAGTCAGAGGTCAAATCTGATTCTAAATCAAATCCTAAAAGAGTGAAGCATATTATCGATGTCAAACATAGTGCCACTGTCGCTACCACCAAAGTCCAGCCAAATGAACCAGAAGAACTAGAGGAAGGGGAATGCCTCTTTCACTTGTATATGTGGGTAAAGGGGGCTCCATTTCATTTCATTGTCGATAGTGGTAGTCAGAAGAACTTCATTTCAACATAGGTCGTCAAGCGACTAGACCTACCAACGAAACTACACCTGCAGCCCTACACCATTGGTTGTATTCACCGAAGAAGATATCGTTGTGTCAGCCAATAGTGTCGTAAGCCCTATGACATCAAGCCTTTATAAGATGAGGTATTGTGTCATATTTCTCCCCTTGAAGCTTGTGATCTTTTAGGACAGCCATATTTGTGGAAGCGTCATTCTTTGTATGAGTCTAGACCTTGCAGTTTTATTATTACTTTGGGTAGAAAATTGTACAGGATACCAGAGGTAGCTCTGCCTACTTCTATTTCTTTAATCTCTGCTAAGAAATGTAATAAGGTCATCTCATAGACCGAGAATTTCGTCTTCTTTTTGATCCATTCTCACAGTAAGCAGAAGTTCACCACCACATACATGGCCTCAACACATAGCCTCTCTTTGTAGCAGAAGAAAGTGGAGAGGATCGTGGAATAATACATAGACATATTCTCCTCACCTACAGGGGTACCAACACACTACTAAGTCAAGCATATAATTTATCTGACCTCCAATGCACCTCTACCTAATGGACCAATCTATCATCGCTCGCTGATGGAAAATGAAAAAATCAGGCGACAGATCCTAGAGTTGATTCAAAAGGGGAACATTAGACCCAACTCCTCCCCTTGCAGAAGCCTGATTGTATTGGTTTAGAAGAAGGATGGGACATGGAGACTTTGCATTGATTACAGAGACTTAAAAAAAATCACAATGAGGAATTAATGCCCCATTCCCATGATTGATGACCTTCTTGACCAACTTAAGTGGAAAAAGTTCTTCAACAAGATTGACCTAAAGTCTGGCTACCAACAGGTTCCCATCGAACCAACTGATGTATGGAAGACAACCTTCAAATCTAAAAAATGTCTCTTCGAATGGCTAGTCATTCCCTTTAGCTTAACAAATGCACCATCCACTTTCATGAGATTGATGGATGATGTATTAAAACCATTTACCAACTCCTTTGTGGTGGTATATTTGGATGACATCCTCATCTTCAGTAGGATGTGGGAGGAGCATATGCAGCATATTCAGTAAGTTTTGAGCACTCTGCAACAGCACAAGCTATATGCCAACTTGGAAAAATTCTCTTTTGGCATGAATAGGGTCCAATAATTGGGCTACATTGTTGATGAGAATGGGGTACATTTTGATCCAACGAATATCCAACTCATCTGTGACTGGCCAGCCCCGAACACACTGATCGAGATTTGGAGCTTCTTAGGACTAGACAACTTCTACCTATGGTTCTTGTTGGGATTCTCCCATATCACATGGACCCTCATCCAGGTGGCCAAGGGTGGTGGTAGGGCCAATTTTCTGTGGGGGAAGAAGAAACAATGAGCATTCAATGATCTAAAGCATCTCTTGTGCTCAACTCCAGTACTCTCCTTGCTCGATCTGCAACAACTATTTGAGATTGAGACTCCTACATTTAACTATGTTGTGGGTGCAGTTCTCATTCAACACATGCATTTTGTGCCACAACATAGTGATACACTCTCTGACATTGTCGATAAATACCCCACATATGATAAGGAAATGTATTCCATTGTACAAGCTTGTCGTCAANCCCAACCCACACAACAAGGGACCAAGTCGATATGGCCTCCCTTAGGACAACCAGTCCAAGTCGTAACACAAGAATCACAATGAAAATATGAAGGACACGAGAAAATGGTGTGAGTACCATAAAATCCCTTGGCACAACACCAAAGAATGTCGCTCCAAGAAATCTCTCATGGAGAAACTAAAGGATTCTGAGTCAGAGGTCAAATCTGATTCTAAATCAAATCCTAAAAGAGGGAAGGATATTATTGATGTTGAACATAATGTCACTGTCGCTACCACCAAAGTCCAGCCAAATGATCCAAAAGAACTAGAGGAAGGGGAACGCCTCTTTCACTTGTAGATGTGGGTAAAGGGGGCTCAATTTCATTTCATCATCGATAGTGGTAGTCAGAAGAACTTGATTTCAGCATAGGTCATCAAGTGGCTAGACCTACTAATGAAACTGCACCTGTATCTCTACACCATCGGTTGGATTCATCGAAGAAGATATCTTTGTGTCATCCAATAGTGTCGTATGCCCTATGACATCAAGCCTTTCAAAGATGAGGTATTGTGTGATATTTCTACTCTTGAATTTTGTGACGTTCTTTTAGGACAACCATACCTGTGGAAGCATCATTCTTTGTATGAGTCTAGACCTGGCAGTGTTATTATTACTTTGGGTAGACAATTGTATAGGATACCAGAGGGAGCTCCACCTACTTCTATTTCTTTAATCTTTGCTAAGAAATGAAATAAGGTCATCTCATAGGCTGAGAAGTTCGTCTTCTTTGTGATCCATTCTCATAGTAAGCAGAAGTTCACCACCACATACATGGCCTCAACACATATCCTCTCTTTGTAGCAGAAGCAAGTGGAGAGGATCATGGAATAATACATAGACATCTTCTCCTCACCTACAGGGGTACCAATACATTTCCAATTCAAGCATCTAATTGATTTTACCTCCAACACACCTCTACCTAATGGACCAGTCTATCATCGCTCGCTGATGGAAAATGACAAAATCAGGCGACAAATCCTAGAGTTGATTCAAAAGGAGAACATTAGACCCAACTCGTCCCCTTGTAGAAGCATGATTGTATTGGTGTAGAAGAAGGACAGGACATGGAGACTTTGCATTGATTACAGAGACTTAAAAAAAATCACAATGAGGAATCGATGCCCCATTCCCATGATTGATGACCTTCTTGACCAACTTAAGTGGGAAAAGTTCTTCAACAAGATTGATCTAAAGTCTAGCTACCACCAGGTTCCCATAGAACCAACTAATGTATGGAAGACAACCATCAAATCTAAAAAATGTCTCTTCGAATGGCTAGTCATTCCCTTTGGCTTAACAAATGCACCATCCACTTTCATGAGATTGATGGATGATGTATTGAAACCATTTACCAACTCCTTTGTGGTGGTACATTTGGATGACATCCTCCTCTTCAATAGGATGTGGGAGGAGCACATGCAGCATATTCAATAGGTTTTGAGCACTCTACGGCAGCAAAAGCTATATGCCAACTTGGAAAAATGCTCTTTTGGCATGAATAGGGTCCAATAATTGGGCTACATTGTTGATGAGAATGGGGTACATTTTGATCTAGCTAATATCCAACTCATCTGTGACTGTCCAGCCCCGAACACACCAATCGAGCTTTGGATCTTCTTGGGACTAGACAACTTCTACCTATTGTTCTTGTTTCGATTCTCCCATATCGCATGGGCCCTCATCCAAGTGGCCAAGGGTGGTGGTAGGGAAAATTTTGTGTGGGGGAAGGAGAAACAACGAGCATTCGATGATCTGAAGCATCTCTTGTGCTCAACTCCAGTACTTTCATTGCTCGATATGCAACAACTATTCGAGATTGAGACTCCTACATTTAACTATGTTGTGGGTGCAGTTCTCATTCAACACACGCATTTGGTGGCACACCATAGTGATACACTCTCCGACATTGTCGATAAATACCCCACATATGACAAGGAAATGTATTCCATTTTACAAGTCTGTCGTCAACGAAAAACACTACATTCTGGGAAAAGAGACAATCATACACATTGATCACAAGCCTCTACAGTTCATACAAACACATGCAAAATTGCAGAACGATCGCCATTAGAATTGGTCCACCTACCTACAAGAGTTCTCTGAGAAATCTATTAGAATTGGTCCACCTACCTACCCTTAATGCATAGAACATGCCTCCACTGATCAGATAGTGGACACACAGGTCAAGGGCACTCGTCAGTGAAGGATCCATCTTTATCGGGTTGTCAAGAAAGGGAAACTCCTACACCAAGGCAAGCGGTTCATCCGGGGCCAAATCTAGCAGAAGTTTTCTCACCTGATAGGGGAAATCAATGCAATGGATACCATTTATTTCTAAGGGGGGAGGATTGATCCAAGTGGATATTGGTGGCTACCCACGTATTCCAACTCGCTCCTCTTGTTTGGTTTTTTTTAGCACATTATTTTGTACTTCTTTTTAATTGTGGGTTATACACTTCTAGGGTTGTCTCAAACCACACACATCCTCCAGGTTAATATTGGTGGCCTCTCGCCTAATCCAACTGGATTATTTTGTATCTTTTCATGTCAACACATCTTTATCTACTTATAGGGTCATTTTGGGGCCTAAACATTACTTTTTTGGCTCACCACAATCAAAATGTAGACATAGTCAGATTTTGATGGTGAAATGTGTAGTCCTCTGAAAAAAAATTCCAACGGGATACTACGCTCCTAAAACAAAGGTCGTATGAAAAATTTACAACCCTGGGAATTTGAGGTACTAACTTACACAAACTTACCCATAGCGGCCCACATGACTTTTGGCGTTTCACCTTCTAGTATTAGGTTTTTGGATGTCTAGGGTTTTGGAATTCATGAGAAATATCAAAAAGGCCTTTGGAGCCTCATTGTAATCCATTCTTCTCAAAAGGATGCACATAGCAGCCTGTTAGCACAGGGGAAGACCCAGGGTTCAATGCTTCAACAATGCACCAACAAAACCCTAACTACCGACGCTTTCGGCAACACCTGCGAAGAAGATGAAGTCTCACCTGAGGTAGAGACAAGGGTGGTTGTAGGACTTGTTATCGCACGATTTGTAGGAAAGGTTTGAAACCTTGAGTTAGGGCTTGAAATCGGCGTAACAGGAGCTTCCCCACCGACTGTCACCTCGATGGGGGGCTCTTTCTATTTAGGAGGGCAAGTCCAAGGGAGACGTCCCCAAGTCAATCTGGATAAATGAAGGCTAATGAATAAAGACCAAGTCAAAGGGAAACTCTTCCACAGATTGATGCCCGATATAAGATAGTCACCAAGATATAACCACTGC
>JZKD02S1895253.1:505207-530579 GCA_000966675.3 Picea glauca | reverse complement strand
CAAGTGTCGTGTAAATGGAAGGAAATTTGTAAAATGAAGTCTCATGTTCGATTCTCACCCGAATTTACTCGTGCGCCATTCTTGCGGGCTGGGTGGTTGCACCTGGGGTTATAGTTGTAGCCGATGGGGATCGAACCCGTGTCACACGAGTATGAGAACCGCGAGTTGTCGATTCCCCCAGTAACAAAAAAAAAAAAAAAATCAATACTAACATCTATAAAACCCACATGAGACTAATTAATTGGATTTCAGGAATTAACACTATCAACACAAAACAAATTAATCAACTTTAGGAATTACACTAGAAATCAAGCAACTACATAAATTAGTATTAACAACTATAGAAATTAATTAATAAACTTTGGAAATTAATACTAACTCCTGTGTAATCTAAATAAAAATAATACAACAATACCTATTTGGTAGATATTTCCTTATCTCCTCAGACAAGTTACTAGGAAGAGAAACACCAGGAGCTATGAAACTAAATGCATTATTGCATAGTTGAAATCATTGGAAATCAACTCACATGTATTGAATTAAAAATATAAGTTGAAAATATAGAGTAGGAGAGTTGTGATACTAATAATCCCCCCTTCAAGGTAGGTGGTTTTCTTATTATATAATGGCCCCTCCTCAAACTAATATGATTTATATAGAATCATACATACAATTTATCACCAAAATTATTTATCATTTCTAGATTTGGGCTCAACTGATTTCAAATTAGTTGAACCATGAATCAATTGTTGTATTAAATTACACTTAGACACGCAAGTGATTTTCTTGATGTGTCACCTTTAGAATACAAATCATGTGTTGTCATCCATGATCCAGCTTGGTGAGATCCACACATTCCTTTCCTTGATTTTCTTCCAGCCTTAGAATATTGACTTCCTAGGTGCATGCCAGAAGTGGTTAGGTATGCATCTTCCTTATTCCACATCCTGACATCAACAAATCCCTCAAGAACCGGTTATGTCTTTGTTGAAAATTTCATGTATCTGGAAGGCATTACAATTCATCTAGGCTTCTTGTAACTATTAGGATGTGGGATTCCTATAGGCTGTAGAATTCATGAATCATCAAAACTATGACAACTACCAATTGCAATAAGTCTATAAAATCAGTCTAATTTACTACCTAATGACTTATAAAATATGATAACACAAAGAACAATAAATAGCTTTTGTCAATACATTATTTCAAGCACAAAAAGGGTGTGGATGGTTGCCAAAAATATACAAAAATGATTCCAAAATTGAGGCTCATCATCTTCCCCCAACCAAACCTATTGCATGTCCTCATGCAATATTGTATTCTCATCATGATTTGATAATTATAGTTGTGGAGATGGAAAAAAAAAGTGTTCCAACATTAAGAAGAATGACCTTCCTTTTCTTCCTTGTAATATCCCAGGTTTTGACCAATGGTGACCCAAAAAATTTCGTTGTCTTCCCCCTCTTCCAACGGGCTCCATAATATGGGAAAATGGAACTTCAATCCAATCCACTGAATAACATGCATCTTTAAACAATCAATGTATTGAGTGGAGTGATCGAGGGTAGTTCTTCCTTAACCACTATCAAAGGGTTCTTAGACTACAATGCATCGAAGAGAGACCCATTCCTCCTCTTAAGCGATAGTAATGGTTCCAACATGTAAATGGATAAGCACTCTTTCAATGTTCTATGACTAGACTCTATGGTTTTTGGATATCTATAAAAAATAACTAGTCTTGCATCATTCCATCTCTCTCCACTAGTAGCTTTGTTGGACTCAAGCAACCCCTGATCCACAACTCATCACTCCACCCTATATATTCTAAAAATGAGAGTGTATCACTCCATTTGATTTGATTTATCATAAAGGAGATAAATTCCCATAGTTGTATGTCATCCATGATATGGATAGTATCTGTGAAGTTTCATGGAAACTTGTCACACAAAGAAACTAGCTAGTAGAAAAAATCACATAAAGCTTGTGAGAGAGAAACGGGAAAGAGATACTATCTTGAGAGAAAGAATGAAAATAATCATATTCACTAATGAGAGAATGGTAAAAATACACATGATATACTCTACATGAGAAAACTATTGCATCATAGTAGTGATATAGAGAGATGTGAACACTCACTGATAGAATCTGGAGTGAATTGCCACCTAGTCCTAGTTAACTAGCCATGTGGTCATAAATTAACTATCTAATCATAAGTGGAGTGAGGAGAGAATAAAAAATGTCCATGTGTGTTTCCTTTCAAGTGATGGTCCCAAGGTAAGTGCACCCTCATCGTGATGATACCAAGATATGCATCCAACACTTGGTGATAATACCAAGGTTTCCATGAAATACTCCACTCCACTAGTATAATTGAGGTGTAACTGACTCAATAATGAAGAGGATGTGGCGATATCATCTAGGGGAGGATATTCTCATCTAGGGTAGAATATCTATGACCAGGGGCACCCTCAACATAGACTAGTCAACCTACGAAAATAAATACTAGGTGATTTTGTAATATCTCCAACAACCCCATGAACACAACTAGGGTGTAAATGCTGAATGGGTCTCGAAAACCAAGGCCATGTTAGGTACCCTTTGTACAATACATATAAGAATGAAACATTGAAAATAGAGGAAAGAGAGAAAACCTAATGGGAAAAAACCCCCCTCAAAGTACAATGCATCAAAAAATAAGAAGGAAGAAAGGAAATTGCTAAGAAATTGTGTCCTTCAATACAAGATGATCACAAAGAAGGTGGAACTTCTTCTTAGTAAATGTATTAGTGAATATGTTTGCATTTTTTTTGGAAAATGGACAGTACTGCAAATCGATGATATTTTCATGTACCAACTTTCTGATGTAATGCATATGAATCTCTATGTGTTTGGTCCACTGTTGTTGCACGAGGTCTCTGCAAAAATTGAGAATACTATGAATGTCACACCAAATGATAGTCATGTCATGGAAATAGATACCAATCTGAGTGAGGAAGTTTTAAATCCAAGGTTCCCGAATAGTGACATTGATCGATCCTATGTACCTGACCTCTACTGATGATAAATAAATTGTTTATTTCTTTTTTCTTGACCAACATATGGGACTAGAACACAAAATGAGCATGTACCCATAAGTGGAATTGTGATCTATGCTATCACCAACCCAATTAGAATATTTGAATACCATGATATCCAATGCACATCCTGTTGCATAGTGGATCCCATAATTAGTGGTGTCCTAAACATATATGAGGATGTGCTTGAAAGAATTCCAGTGTAGCTCATGCAGCTTATGCATGTACTTGTAAACTGCACCTACTACATATGAGATATTAGGCCATGTGTGGATGAGATATAGAAGGATCCCTAGAAGCTATTGATACAAGGCATTCTCCACCAATGGCATATTCTCTCCATCCTCAAGATGTACCCTGAACAGAAAGGGTGTGGTTGTCGACTTGCAATCAATCATGTGGTATCCAACTAAGAGATCCATGGCATACTTAGTTTGAGACAGATTGATTCCTTAAGCATCCTGACATATCTAGAGACCAAGGAAAAGGTGTAGTAGACCCATGTCAATCATAGAAAACCTATCATGCAGAATGTCATTGACCGCAACAATTATTGAGGTTAAACTTCCCATGAGAAGGAGGCCATAAATATATAGAAATAGGATTATCAAGGAGTCTAATTTTCTTATCATGTATACTTTCATATCTATTTTATATCTAACAAAATGTTGAGAAATAAAATAAGCATCAATCTTCACATACGATGCTCTGGGAATTTTCTTGAGGCCATAAAGTGACTTTTTTCAGTCGGCATACTAAGGATGAATTCTATATAAAAGCCTATGTCTACTCCATGTAAATGTCCTATGAGATATCTCCATGAATAAAGGAATTATTCACACCCATTTGGTGAAATTCCCACCCCTTGGTTTCTATAATGGCAAGGCCCAATTGGATGGAGTCCATCGTTGCTACTAGAGAAAAGGTCTCATCATAGTATATTCCTTGGACCTACTAAAAACCTTTTGAAACCAATATTTCTGTGTACCTTCTCACCTGTCCATGTTCTATCTTCTTGGTCCCATAGACCCATATATATTTGAAAATCTTCATGTCTAAAGGAGGAAAAAAATATCCCAAGTCTGGTTCTCATGGAGAGAGTTGTACTCCTCCTGCATATCAACTTCCCAAAAGGTATTCCTTGAAACCTCTACATAGGTCCATGGTTCTGAATCTAGAACCATGTAGCAATTCATGGAAATCACTATTTTAGTAGGTGTGAATGCATGAGGAGGGTCCTCAAACCGGGACCTCGTACTCCTCTATTCTGTTAGATCCCCCACAAGGTCACCTTATTCTTGTAGAGTGTGCCCACTTGGGAATATTTTATGGCTCATCATCTACATTCTTATCATCAACATGCTCATCGTCTTCTGAAGCATATTTGAAGGTCATATATGAACCATTATCTGAGTGATTGGACTCATCATCTGTGATTTATGGTGTAGGTGAAAGTGTAAAGGTCTCTACATGTGGATCAAATGGTGCATGCAAGGGACTTTCCTTAATCTAGAGACTTTGCTCAATAATGAGTTTTTCCATTGAGGGATAAATTAGTCAATAACCTCTCACATAATTAGTATATCACATGAATATGCATGAGACACTTTGTGTATCTAATTATTTCCTCTTTTCAGAGGGTACACAGGCCCACACACATGATCCAATTATTCAGAAGTGGGTGACTTCTAGTTTGTTGCCACTCCATGCCTCAAAGGAAGTCCTATCCTTGACATATCAATGAGGAGATCTATTTTGAATGTACTTAGCATAGTTAAGTACCTCAACCTAAATCTTGGAAGGTAGAGACCTTACATGTAACATGCAATTGGCCATCTCTTAGAGGGATATGTTGTTCCTCTTGGATACTTCATTCTATAGTGGAGTGTAAGGTACTGTATACTACATATGTATACCATCCTCTGAACAAATATGATGGACATATTGGTTTGGATATTCCACCCCATTGTTTGTGTGGAGGATTTTGATCTTCCTCCCAGACTGGATTTCTTCATGATCTTTGAAGTCTTTGAGATGCTCAAAAAAATCAAAATTCTTCCTAGAAAATACACAAAAGTGTATCATGATAAATCATCAATAAATGTAATCACATACCTCTCCTTGCTGAAAAAAGGAGGTAGAAAGGATCCCATTAGATCGTTGTGAATGATCTCCAAGGGAGAGGAGGCCACCCAAGCCTTCCCTTTTTCAAACTTCTCTTGAGGATGTTTTCCAAGAACGCATCCTTGACAAAATCCTTTGGAAAAGTGTATGTTGGGAAATCCTGTGACCATTCCCTATTGGATAAGTTACTTCATGTATTTGAAGTTTAGATAAAAAAATATCTCATTCCATAATATTATATTATTATCAACATGCATTAGTAGTAAAGAAGAATCATATTTAGCAATAAACTTACTGAATGTATACCAACAAGACTGGTGATTTACCTCACCAACAATAATATTTGAGTTATCATGCATTTCATATATATGGTGATGGAATCAGGTGTGAACTCCACCCTTTTTATTGTGCCAAAATGCGTTATCTAATAAATAGAGAGTATATTCACATACAGTTTTAGAACATGCAAGACGTTTTCAAAACATCCATGTTGGAGTTATACTCTCCCTTGTCCAGGGACCTCGACTGGGGTATCATCTCCCATTAGGATGGGAGGACCTGTGCATGTAGTAATAGAATGTAAAAAAAAGTTATGAGGCTTCCATATGATGAGATGTGCCTGAATCTAGGATCCATGCATCGAGAGATGAATTAATAACAATTAATTCATGATAATTACCTCTATTGTCTAGTAGTTGGTCTCCTAGTTTCTTCTTGGAATCCTCAAGAATGTGTTCCACAAGGTTTTCCTTTTAAATTATTTGTGCCTTGAGACCAATTTGTTTCTTCATGCATGTTGATTCAATATTATAGTCATAGTTGTAGTAACCACATTTTGAATTCCCTTTATTTCCCTTTCTACCTTTGGACCCAAAGGAATCATTGAAGGGTTTAGGATTTCCTTCCTTCCCGTGTTCATAATGTGCCTTTCCATTTCTTTTTTTCCTATATTCATATTGCATGTATTGTTTCTCTTGTGCACAACAAGTTCATGTGCATTGGGTGTTGACTAATTAGGTTGGTTTTCATTGATGTCAACCCTGGAAGAAATTCTAGTAGCAAATTATGGTAGCACAAAGGTTTAGGTAATGGACCCAAGTTTTTTTGATGGATAATGGTATGAGTTTTGATATATTTGTAGGAATTATTATTCTAGATTGATATTTCATGTCCTGCCATTTCCAATGGTATGTGGAACATCACATAACTCCTCACGGTTAGAGAGTTATGGCCATGTAAAGTTGGAGAACCCTCCCAGTCATCTAGAAGCCCCAAAAGGTCAAAGTAGTCAAAGTGGTTGCATATAATAAATTATTTAAATAATAATGTCAATTGATGAGTGTACTATAATTCAAAGTGGATACAAAAGAAATTATTTAAATGATAAAGTTAATGGAGAAATTACTAGGTGGACAAGTGGTTAGAAGTGGGTTAGCCCTAAAATAAGGAAAGTGGGTTAAGAAGTTTAGAAGGTAATTTAAATAATAAAGTGAAGTGACGAGTGTACTATAAGTCAAAGTGGATACAAAATAAATTATTTAAATCATAAAGTTAATGGAGAAATTACTAGGTGGACAAGTGGTTAGAAGTGGGTTAGCCCTAAAATAAGGAAAGTGGGTTAAGAAGTTTAGAAGGTAATTTAAATAATAAAGTGAAGTGACGAGTGTACTATAAGTCAAAGTGGATACAAAATAAATTAATTAAATAATAAATTTAATGGAGAAATTACTAAGTGTACAAGTGGTTAGAAGTGGGTTAACCCTAAAATAAGGAAAGTGGGTTAAGATGGTTAAAAGGTAACCCCTCGAGGAAGCTACATGAAAGTATAAATAAAAGGAAAGACTCTCATTTTAATTACACTTGAGAATATTGAATATATACAAGTGATTGAGGTAAGCAAAGGATATATAAGATGGATTTCATAGAGAATATGAAGTAAAGAAGGACGAAATTCAATGGAGGATAAATTCTTTTGATGATGCTTTCTAAGGTATGTTATTTGCATGTCATCTCACCATTTTCACAATAACATTTTTTCTATAATGATTCAGACCGTTAAATTGGGAGGTCGTTGAGGAAACATATCCAAGTATCTGTGATACAAATTTTAGCTTGTGGGTCATTGTATTTTTGGATTTACACTCCGTGGAAAATAGGGTTTGTGGCTAGTCCTAAAACTAGTCTAAAACAAGTGTTTCAGGTAAAAACGTCATAACTTATTCATAACAGATCCAAATTCAGTAAGACCAAATTTATTGGTTTGAGTACAGTCTATAGTATTTTGTGTACAATTTTCATATCCATACAACAAATAGTCTGTGTGGGGCATGCTCTACAAGTTCGCTCTCTAGAATAATCTAGAATTCAATAAGGTATGCCATTTTTTCTATAACTCCTTTTCTTAGAGGATCAATGTACTGAAACCTGGAGAAATTTCATAAAAGACACTGAAGAACATTGTGTAGTATTTTCATATCTTTATTCAATACAGGTACATAGTTATAATTATTGCAAGTTAGGGTTGTTGACTAATCCAAAATTAGTCATGTGAGACTAAAGTAAAGTTTCATGAGAATGCTAATCTCTTGTTGTTAAAGTTAAGAAAGGTTTGCAGGTATGTGATCATATACACCGGGTCTATTCCAAAGTTACAAATTAGATTTGGATGATGAAATTGATGAGGGATTTTGGTTGATGTAAATGTTGGGTACATGGTTGAGACAAGTAATTGATGAGTTGGCACTTACATGAGGTGTATAGTTGATGATGTTGGTACATCTTGATGATTCATAGTTTATGTGTATTTGATGCATGATTGGTACATAGTTGGTGCATGGTTGATACACTCGTTAATGGTACAGGTTGGTGCATGGTTGATGCACTTGTTTATGGTACAGGTTGATTACATGTTGTTTGGATAGGTTATTATGATAGGTTATTTGTATAGGTTTGGTGCATGGTTGATGCATTTGTTTATGGTATAGGTTGAGGTACAGGTTGATGTATGATACATGTTGGCATAGGTTATTGGTACAATTTGTTACAGGTTTATTACAGGTTGAGTGGTGCATGTTTACAATAGTATATCTCATACTGATAGTTTGACAGTGGTTCCATCATTCTAATTCTACGTCAGGGGGATTGGACGGGGCAAAGATAGGTGGTTGTAGTCAGAGAACATAGGGGGTTGTAGCCTCATTCTGGTTTTATCCACAGAATTGGAGAGTTGGAGCTTCCCTCGGGTTCTAGCCTAAGAAACTAGGGGGTTGGATCCTCCTTCCATTTGTAGCTACAAAACAAAGGAAGTTGGTGCTTCCAGTGAATGTAATTCTTAAAGACATATAAGAAAAATAATTTTGTGGTTTTCTCCCACTTTGGGTTTCCACGTAAAAACATTGATGTAATGTGTATGTGTAGGATTTCTCATCTGTTCATTGTTTATTTACTCTGCAATTATTGGATGATAATGCTACATTGATATAACACTTGCATTATATGGTTAAAAAGGATTAAATTGATGTATTATTGATTCACCCCCCCTCTCAATAATCCAACAATTGGAATCAGAGCAGGTTCCTTCAAGAAACAATTTAACCACTGGAAGGAGATCATGGATTATTCTAAGAATGAAGTAACATTGTTCAATGGTCAAAATTGTTTAAAGTATGATATGTGGAGTGGAACGACGAAAGTGTTTTTACAAGAATAGGGGTATTATATTTTTCTATCAGTCATTACATGATATGTTAGTTCAAAAAGGGAAAAGACTGCAGCCAAGAAGGAATTGAAGAAGAATAAAAAAATAGCAATGGATTTCATATGGGAAGGATTACCTAATCCGGTAAGATAAAAGGTTGGTAAATGTTCATCAGCCAAAGAAATTTGGGATAAGTTACATGATATATATTCTTCACCCATTGCAGATTCATAAAATGCCAAAAAAGATGCAGGTATAGATCAAGAATAAATATGTTCACCATGTCAAACAGATTCATAAGATGAAGAATACATAATCACCATAGGTAGTTTTTTTTTCTTTAATTGTGAAAAATACAAACATCTTGGAATAGAATTCCATGAAGGAAATGAGACATAAAAACTAATTGAAAAGGAAGACAATTATGAAGAAGAATTGATTAGTGATTTAGATGAACTAAGAGAAAAAAACAAGTCACTCAAGAAAGAGTTGATGAAACAAAAGGAAAGTGTTCACATTTTTTAAGAAGCCCAATAGGTCATTGAGAAATTAAGAACTCAACTAGAAGAATCTAGAAAGATGGAAGAAAATCTTGAATATCAAAATCAGTATTTGGAAGCCAACATAGCAACATAGAAGGAAGAAGCATAAATGAGAGAGAACATATTGACATATCATCTTAAGGAAAGAACTAGCAATCTAAACCAACTTGAGTCAGAGTTTGGTCAAGAAGAGAAAGGAATTAAAGAAGAAATAATCACATTAAAAATTCAATTTGAAAAAGCGAAAAGAACAAAATAAGTCATGAAGTCTCAGATAATGAAGAAAGAAGAATAGGTTGAAAAGCTTGAAGAAGAAGTTGTCACATTGAGAAGTAAAATCATCAAGCTCAACAAGAACATTGAAGAGACAAAAACATTCACATCAGTTATAGAGAATGTAGAGAAGCACTATCGGTTGCTAGAAAAGAAGAATGAATAAAATAGAAAGAATTATGAAAAAGTACTCAAAGGATAGAATCATGGTCAACCAAAATCTAAGAAAACTATTGAAGATACATCTTCAAGAAGACCATACATGATCAAGCAACAAAGAAGATTCAATCATGATCATGATTAGTCAAGGTAGAACTTCAGAAGGACTACACCACAAATAAGATCATTCACTCCCAGTTATGCAAATTTCTTTTATGGTCATTTTTTTTATTGTACTAATTTTAGACATAAGGTTGCAGATTGCAGGGATTATAAAAGAAATGTTCAGGCAAGAAGTGCCTATGTGGCCCCACAAGACATTGAATGTTACAAATGTTATAACTATGGAACATAGCTAGTGATTGTAGAATCACAATCGATACTTACATGAAAGAGAACAATCGTATTAGATATAAGAAAGTATGGATAAGAAAACACAAAGAACAGGTGAAAAAAGACCAGGTCCTAGAGATCGCAAGATTGGCAATAAAACGAGATGAAGAAAATTCTACAGAGAAATATGTCATATACAAAAGGGTTTGGAAAATAATTGAAAGAAAAGAAGGACATGTAAATAAGAAATAGGTTCAAGAGATTGTACTTTCAGGAATTGTAGTGAAAGATGAATCCACGGATAGAAAGAAAGAAGTCAGAGCTCATAGAGATGATGAATCTACCAATGAACATGATGATGAATACACATTAGAGCAGGAATTGTTCTGAGCCACCTGACTTAGAGACTCCTAGAAAATATGAATAATATATAGGGGGAGTCTATGCGGTAGCTGAGATAGAGCAAAGAACCATCCTTTGAGCAACTTGCAAAATTTGAGTAGAAATATTCAGTGAATTCAGTTAGCAAATGTACAATATGATAGATTAATCAGTTGCAGTAGTACTTCATGATAGTCCAATGAAATATGAGTCAAAATTATGGACAATTGTGTAGAAAAGTCTTGAAAAGTATGGAAATATATGGATGTGAAATCAAATTTTCTGAATGGAGAAGTTGAAGAAGAAGTCTACATTGAACAACTAGTTCCTAATGTATGGTACTCTAGACTGGATAAATATCTACATCAGGCAAGGTTCAGAAAAAGAAGTGCAAAGAACAACCTCTAACTCAAGGTAACTCAAAATGGTACTTTATTAATTGAAATTTATATTGATGATATTATTTTTGGAAGTAATGATGATAGGTTAAGCCAAAAAATTGCAAAGGATATGCAGAATGAATTTGAAATGTCATTACTTGGAGAACTATCCTTCTTTTTGGGTCTTCAGATACGTCAAAGCAACCAAGGATTTTTTATTTCTCAAACAAAGTATATCAGAGAAATGATAAAGAATTTCAGAATGGAAGATTGCAAACCAATTACCACTCCTATGCAAACTAGTTGCAAGTTGAGAAAAGATGAGATTCAAATTATACATACCAGAGGCAATATAGGTCAATGATTGGTAGTTTACTATATGTGACAACATCTATACCATATGTAATGTAGGAAGCTGGATAGGTGGCACGATTTCAAACAACACCAAAGGAATCACATGTATTAACAGTGAAGAGGATTTTCAGATATCTCAAAGGAGCATATGAGTTTGGATTATGGTATCCAAAAGGAAAGGATATATCACTTATTACCTACAAAGATGCAGATTGGGTAGGTTGCATTGATGACCAATTAAGCACCAGTGGAGCATCGTTCTACTTGGGTGAGTGTTTAGTATCTTGGCTAAGCAAGAAACAATCATCAATATCTTTATCTACAACTAAAGCAGAGTATATTGCAACAACAAGATGTTGTACTCAAATTCTATGGATGAAACAAACTTTGGCAGATATATAGGTTGAGTATGATGAGCCCATTCCAATATATTGTGATAATACAAGTGCCATAATTATCTCAAAGAACCCGATGATGCACTCCAAGATGAAGGACATTCCAATAAAGTATCACTTTCTACGGGAACAAGTTGCAGAGAAGAACATTAGAGTTGAGTATGTGGGCACAAAAGAACAAGGTGTAGACCTCTTTACAAAACCACTTCCAAGAGAATCCTTTGAGTATCCTCACGAGAGACTCAAAGTAATTTCTACTCGAAAATGAATAATTTTGAATGTTTATCTTATGTGTCTTAGATTTACATGAGGAAGCACCATAAAGAGGATAGTTTAGGTTGGGAGATCAGTTTCAGGAAGAGTTCAGTCAGGGGGAGAAACCCCAGATGGAAAGACAATTTTTCCATTTATGACAAAGGGGGAGAGATTTATTAGATGCAAAGGTAAATTCTTGGAGAAACAACACATAGGCATGGTTTTAGGGGGAGTGATGGTATCATGGGGAGCATGAGTGATATGAATTTTGTATTGCATCAGAGTGTTTCCATCAATGACAAATGGGGAGATTGTTGATTAATTGGGTTGGTTGTCATTGATTTCAACCCTTAAAGAAAGTGCGGTAGAAAATTATGGTAGCACAAAGGTTGGATAACAGACCCAAGTTTGTTTGATGGATAATCGAATGCGTTTTTATATATTTGTAGGAAATATTATCCTATATGGATATTACATGTCATGCCATTTCCAGTGGTATGTGGAACACCACATAACTCCTCACGATTAGAGAGTTATGGCCATGTGAAGTTGGAGAACCCTCATGAGTCATATAAAATCCCCAAAAGGTCAAATTAGTCAAAGTGGTTGCAAATAAGAAATTATTTAAATAATAAAGTGAAGTGATGAGTGTACTATAATTCAAAGTGGATACAAAAGAAATTATTTAAATAATAAATTTAATGGAGAAATTACTAAGTGGACAAGTGATCTAGATTTAGGAACGGAACAAAGTGATTAACAGACTAAATACAATAAACACAAAGATAGGAAGAATAACACAAATATCCAATGAACAATATCTTCTATTAAATAATGAAATTGGTTGAAACTGTAAAACTGCATAACTAAAACTTGCTCGAATGGTGGTAGCTATCTCTGAGAAGAGATGGGGTTGTTACATGCATCCGTCTGAGAATAATGGATTACAATGAGGCTCCATAGGCCCTTTTAATACTACTCATGAATGCAAAAAACCTATACATCCAAAAACCTAACCCTAGAAGGTGAAGCACCAAAAGTCATGTGAATCATATGGGTAAGTTGGTGTAATTTGGTACCTCAACTTCCTACGATCATAAATTTTGCATATGACCTTCATTTTAGGTGCGTGATAGCTCGTTTGAAAGGTATTTCAAAGAAATACACATTTCTCCATTAGAATATGACTTTGTCTTCAGTCTGAATGTGGCAAGCCAAAAAAACAACGTTTAGGGCCCCAAAATATCCCTGAAAGTACAACAAGATGTACTGACATGAAAACATAAAAAATAATCCAGTTGGATTAGGAAAGAGGCCACACGTATCCATATGGAGAATGTGTGAGGCTTTAGAAAACCTTGGGAGTGTATAAATCATAATTATAAATCAATACAAAAGGACATGTTGAACAAAAATGAGCACGATGTGTCAGTTGGAATAGGTGGGTGTCCACCAATATCCACCTGGATCAATCCTCCCCCCTTAGGAAGCAATGGTCTCCATTGCGTTGAGTTCCCCCATCAGGTGAGGAAACTTCTGCTGGATTTGGCCCTGGGTGAGCCACTTTCCTTGGTGTAGGAATTTCCCTACCTTGACAACTCGATAAAGCCAAAACTTCTATTGGTGAGTGCCCTTTACCTATGTGTCCATGATCTAATCGGTGCATGCTTGTTCCATGCAGTCAGGGTTATGATTTGTTGGTGTTAGTTGTTCGAAAATCTTAGAGGTGTCCAATAATGGTGGAAAATATGGCCTAAGGAGGTCCACATTGAATACTGGATGAAGACCAAGGAAGGGTGAAGTGTTGAGCTCAAAATCATTGCTACCCACAACCTTGGTGATAGTGTAAGGCCCATAATGGAGTGGGCAAAGCTTTCGATGGGGCCCGGTGAGAATATCCTTCTACAAATGTAACTAGACTTTGTCGCCAACCTAAAACTGGTGTGGTACCTTGTGTTGATCATGGTGCTACTTGTACTTAGCATTGGATTTCTGAAAAATCTCATGGACCTGTTGGTGGATGTTATGAATCCTCTCAATGAATCTAGTGGCTTTGTAGATCGCAAACTGATCAGGGGAAGAGTCTTTCTATGAAGTGGAAAGAGGAAGTGCAACATTAATGGGTCCCAAGGGTTGGAATCCTAGACCCACCTGAAATAGGTTGTGGTCGGTGGAACTATGGAGAGCCTTGTTGTAGTTGTGTTGGACATATGGGAGACTCTCATCCCATGTATGAGGATGCTTATAATTGTACATGCATAGGATGTGCACAATCAACCGATTGATGATCTCGGTTTGGCCATCGGTTTGGGGGTGGAAATCATTAGATTTTGTGAGCTTGGTGTCCAACAGAGACCAGAGAATTGAACAAAAGGTGTTGAGGAACCTATTGTCTCGGTTGGATATGATGGTATGAGGTATCCCAAAGTGGAACCAAACTCATTCAAGGAAGAGCTTTGCAGTCTCGGTTGTTGTGACATTATTCTTATAGGATGTGAGGATGGTCATCTTCAAAAATCGATCAACGAATACAAACACATAGTCATTTCTGTTCTTGGTGGACAACAAACCAAACATGTAATCCATTGAGATGGATTCCCACGACTTCTCAGGAATAGGAAGAGGGTTGTATAATCCTTTCTTCTTGATGGTGATATTGGCAATGGCACAATCATTACAAGATCAAATATACCTGATAATGTCATGTCAAATTTTTGGCCAATAAAAATGTTTCTGAAGAATGACCATAGTTTTCTCTACACCAAAATGTCCTGTCACCAGACTATAGTGGGCTTCCCAAATCAGATTTTCACGCTTGCTTGTAGGAACCAAAAGATGGCCAAGGTGGCATAAGAGTTCCTCCTAAATGTGAAAATCAGTGACAGTGAATCATGTACCAAAGAGATGATATGTGGTGGTGAAGTCTAGATCTCGTTGATAAAGTTGGGGCCACTTTGATGCTTCATGTCCATAGGACTGGAGCACAGTGGTGAGTGGAGCCACAGGAGGTCGATTGAGACAGTCAGTGACACGATTGGAGATACATGTCTTATACTTGATGATAATATGGAACTGTTGCAAGTAGGTGGACCACTTATGATGGCGATCGTTCTGTAATTCCCCCTGTGTATGTATGAATTGCAGAGGCTTGTGATCAGTGTGTATGATTGTCTCTTTCCCAAGAATGCAATTTTTCCATTGACAACAGGATTTTACAATGGAATACATTTCCTTGTCATAGATAGGGTATTTATGGATAGTATCAGAGAGTGTCTCACTATGGTATGCCACATGATGCATGTGATGAGTGAGAACTGTGCCCACAGTGTAGTCAGATGCATCAATCTCAATCTCGAATGGTTGTTGCAGATCGGGAAAGGAGAGTACGAGAGCTGAGCACAAGCGATGTTTCAGATCATCAAATTCTCATTGTTTCTCCTTCCCCCACATGAAATTGGCCCTACCACCACCCTTGGTTCCCTGGCTGAGGGCCCATACAATATGGGATAATCCCAACATGAACCATCGGTAGAAATTGGCTAGTCCCAAGAAGCTCTGAAGCTCAGTCAGTGTGGTTGGGGTCGGCTAGTCAAATATGACTTGTATCTTAGCTGGATAAACATGTACCCCATGCTTATCAACAATGTATCCCAGGTACTAGACCCTGTTCATTCCAAAAGATCATTTTTTGAAGTTGGCATAAAGCTTGTGTTTCCAGAGAGTGCTCAAAACCTGTTGAATATGATGCATCTACTCCTCCCACGTTCTTTCGAATATGAGGATGTCATCCAAATATACTACCACAAATGAGTTGGTGAAATCTCTCAATACATCATCCATCAACCTCATGAAAGTGGTTGGTGCATTTGTTAAGATAAATGGCATGACTAGCCATTCGTAGAGACCTTCTTTAGACTTGAAGGTTGTCTTCCAGACATCAATTGGTTTGATGGGAACCTGGTGGTAGTCAGAATTTAGGTCAATATTGATGAAGAAATTTTCCCCCTTGAGTTGGTCAAGAAGGTAGTCAATCCTAGGAATGCGGTAGCAGTTCCTGACTGTGATTTTGTTTAAGGCTCTATAATCAATGCAGAGTCACTAAGTCCCATTCTTATTCTGCACCAATACAATCGAGCTTCCGCAAGGGTAGGAGTTGGGTCTAATGTTCCCCTTCTGAAGAAGCTCTTGGATCTGATTCTTGATTTCTTCATTCTCCATCAGTGAGAACCGATAGACTGGCCCATTAGGTAGAGGTGCAGCGAGGGTCAGATCAATTGGATGCTTGACTTGGAAGTATGTCGGTAACCCCGTTGGTGAGGTGAAAATGTCTCTGTATTATTCCATGATCTCGTCCACTTGATTTTGTTGAAAAGAGAGGAATTTTGTAGAGGTCGCAGATGTGGCGATGACCTTCTTCTTACTATGAGAATAGATCACAAAGAATACGAACTTCTCCATTTGTGAAATGACCTTACTGCATTGCTTAATAGAGATTAAAGAAATAGCAGTAGGGTGTGTCACCTTTGGGATCCTATACAATTGTATACCCAAGGTAATAATAAAACTGCGAGGTCTAGACTCATACACAACATGACACTTCCAAAAATATGGTTGTCCTAAAAGAACATCACAAACATCAAGGGGATCAATATCACACAGTACTTCATCTTTGAAAGTCTTGATGTTTTAAGGTAGACAAAATTGTTCATTGACACGAAGATCTCTTCGTTGAAGAAGTCAATCGATGGTTTAGGGTTGTGGGTGTGGTATCATTGGAATGTCCATCCGCTTGACCACCTCTGATGAAATCAGGTTCTTATGACTATAATTTTTGACAATGAAATGAATCAGAGCCCCCTTGACCCACATCTACAAGTGAAAGAGGCATTCCCCTTCGTCTGGTTCTTCTGGTTCGCTTGGCCAGAATTTGGTAGTAGCGACTATGGAACTGGGTTCAAAATCGATAATCCACTTCCCTCCTTCAAGATTTAACTTGGAATCAGAATCAACCTCTGACTCAGAAGCCTTTAGCTTGACCACGAGGGACTACTTGGAGTGACAGTCGTTGGTGTTGTGCCAAGGAATTTTATGGTACTCGCACCATTTTTTCGTGTCTTTCTTCATCTTCTCGTTGCCATTCTTGTGTTGCATCTTGGACGGATTGTCTTGAGGGTGACCATATCGACTTGGTCCCTTGCCATGTGGGTTGGGGTTTCCTTTTCCTTGCTTTGGTTGTGAGGGGTTTGCAGATCCAAACTCTCGTCGTTTCTGCTTAAATTTATGTTCGATCTTGACAGTATATCTATAAGTCATGCCCAATGAGGATATTTTTAGGAAATTCATTTCTATTTGAATGTATCTGTGAAATAAACTCCAGTATTTGAGCACCAGATGATGTTTATAATCTTTGATACCCAATTTGGTGCATAGGGTATGGAAAATATTGGTGAAGTCTAGTACTGTCTGGTCCCTTTCTTGATGTAGGGTGGTCCATGTGGAAGGAATCCCATGTAGGGGTCACCCAAAAAATTGCAGATTCTTCCATGACCCTTTGCTCAGAGTAAGTATTTCACCATTCTTTAACATGGGGAATGACCTTGAGGAGTGAAGAAGTGATATTTTCTCTATCGAAAAAATTGTGGACCAAAAAATATCCTTCGAATAGGTTCAACCATTTATCTACAACACCTGCATATATCATTCCTTAAATAATGGAATATCAAAATTTACCTGTACCTTGAAGGGGGTTTCATGGCCTCTTGATGAATATGATTCTCTCATGGGAAACCGTCGAAGGATCTGCACGAAGTTGTCCATCATTTTGTTCCTTTGTCGTGCAAGGGCTTCCTCAAGCAACATTTTAATAGGATCTCCTACTCCATCATATTTCTTTTCATTTCCCATGGGTTTTTGGCGATCTTTGTGCCACCAATATGGTAATGGCTCGATTGGTTCGAGTCCCAACTTCATGTATCCATACCTTGTCGGGGACATGCATGAAGAAAAATAAATGAAGAGCAGACCGATCTAATACCACTGATATGGATTTAGGATTGGAACGAACTGATTAACATATCGAATACAATAAACACAGAGATAGGAATAATAACACAAATATACAGTGAAGAATATCTTCTATTAAATAATGAAATAGGATGAAACTGTAAAACTGTAGAACTGAAACTTGTTCAAATGGTGGTAGCTATCTCTAAGAAGAGATGTGGTTGCAACGCGCATCCATCCGAGAATAATGGATTAAAATGAGGCTCCATAGGCCCTTTTCATATTACTCATGAATTCCAAAACCCTAGACATCCAAAAACCTAACCCTATAAGGTGAAACGAAAAAATTCATGTGGACCCTATGGGTAAGTTGGTGTAATTTGGTACCTCAACTTCCTAGGGTCATAAAGTTTTCATACGAGCTCTGTTTTAGGTGTGTGATATCCCGTTGGAAAGGTATTTCATAGAACTACACATTCCACCATCAAAATCTAACTTCGTCTTCAGTCTGACTATGGTGAGACAAAACAACAATGTTTAGGTCCCCAAAATAGCCCTAAAAGTACAAAAAGATGTGCTGACATGAAAACATACAAAATAACCCAGTTGGATTAGGCGAGAGGCCACCCGTATCCACCTGGATAATGTGTGAGGCTTCAGACAACCCCAAAAGTGTAGAACTCACAATTATAAAGAAGTACAGAAAGACGTGTTGAATAAAAATGGTCACGAGGAGCCAGTTGGAATAGGTGGGTGGCCACCAATATCCACCTGGATCAACAAGTGGTTAGAAGTGGGTTATCCCTAAAATAAGGAAAGTGGGTTAAGATGGTTTGAAGGTAATTTAAATAATAAAGTGAAGTGATGAGTGTACTATAAGTAAAAGTGGATAATTTGTTTTTTATTTAAATAATAAAGTTAATGGATAAATTACTAAGTGGACAACTGGTTAGAAGTGGGTTACCCATAAAATAAGGAAAGTGGGTTAATATGGTTAAAAGGTAACCCCTTGAGGAAGCTACATGACAGTATAAATAAGAGGCAAGGCTCTCTCATTTTAATCACACTTGAGAATATTGAATATCTACAAGTGAAAGAGGTAACCAAAGGATTTCTAAGCCTAATTTCAGAGGGAATATGAAGTAAAGAAGGCCTAAATTCAAGGGATGATAAAAAAAATTGATGATGCTTTCTAAGGTATGTTAATTACATTTCATCTCACCATTTTCACAATGTATTTTTTTGTATAATTATTCAGACCATGAAATGGGGCAGAAGTTGAGGAAAAATATCCAAGTAGTTGTGGTAAAAATTTCATCTTGTGGGTTATTTTATTTTTGGAGTTACACTCCATGGAAAATAGGGTTTGTGGCTAGTCCTGAAACTAGTCTAAAACAGGTGTTTCAGGTAAAAACGTCATAAATTCTTCATAACAGATCCAAATTCAATAATATCAACTATATTGGTTAGAGAAAAATATTTAATATTCTTTGTACAATGTTCATATCCATACAACAAATATTCCGTGCGATGCATGCTCTACGATTTTTCTCTCTAGAATAATCCATAATTCAATAAGGTATGCCATTTTTTCTATAATTCCTTTTATGAGAGGATGCAAGTAGTGAAATGTGGAGGAATTGCTTAAAATACACTTAAGAACACTATGTATTACTTTTAGATATTTATTCATTATAGGTACATAGTTATGATTATTGTAAGTTAGGTTTGTTGACTAATCCAAAATTAGTCACGTGAAACTAAAGTAAAGTTTGATGAAAATGCTAGTCTCTTGTTTCTAAAGTTAACAAATTTTTGTAGCCATGTGATCATATACACCAAGTCTATTATAAAGTTACAAATTAGTTTTGGATGATGAAATTGATGAGGGATTTTGGTTGAGGTACATGTTGGGTACATGGTTGAGACAAGTAGTTTATGAGTTGGCACATACATGAGGTGTATAGTTGATGATGTTGGTACATCTTGATTAGTCATATTTATGTGTATTTGATTCATGATTGGTACATATTTGGTGCATGTTTGATGCACTCTTTGATGGTACAGGTTGAGGTACAGTTTGGTGCATGGTTGATTCACTTTTTTATGGTACAGGTTGATTATAGGTTGTTTGGACATGTTATTGTGACAGGTTATTTGTACAGGATTGGTGCATGGTTGATGCATTTGTTTATGGTACAGGTTGAGGTACAGGTTGATGTATAGTACATGTTGGCACAGGTTATTTGTACATGTTGTTACAGGTTGATTATAGGTTGATTGGTATAGGTTTACAAAAGTATATCTCATAGTGATAGTGTGACAATGGTTCTATAATTCTACTTCTACGTCAAGGAGGTTGTACAGTGCAAGGACATGTGGTTGTAGCCACCTTTCGGTTGTAATCGAAGAAAATAGGGGGTTGTAGCCTCCTTCTGGTTGTAGCCAGAGAATTGGGGAGTTGGAGCTTCCCTCAGGTTGTAGCCTGAGAAACTAGGGGGTTGGAGCCTCCTTCCAGTTGTAGCTAGAAAACAAAGCAAGTCAGTGCTTCCAATGAATGTAATTCTTAAATACATATAAGGAAAATAATTATGTTCTTTTCTCCTACTTTGTGTTTCCATGTAAAAAGATTGGTGTACTGTGTATGTGTATGATTTCTCATTTGTTCATTGTTTATTTACTCAACAATTATTGGATGATAATGCTACATTAATATAACACTTGCATTATATGTTTAAAAATGATTAAATTTCTCTATTACTGACTCACCCCCCCTCTCAGTAATCCAACATTGGGTCCCTTGATTATCCCCATTTTGTTGAGATTATCTTGATCATGCATTAGGGACTCAATATAATAATACAATGTAGGCATTTTCCATGAAATTCCTAAAGTTAATCTCACTGTATGGAATGTTGAGACAAACAAAACATACTCTTGACCAAGTTTTTCCAAAATAGAAAGGATCAATTGATTGTGTTGAGTTGATTTTTCAATACCACATCCTTTCATATGAAGAAGAAGGGACTTGAACTTAATAAATAGGTCCTAGATGTTATCAAAATTCCTCATATCTAAGGAATTCATCTCTACCTTCAACATGTGGCCTCTCATTTCATCATATTTTCCAAAGAGATTGTAGCATCCTCACTATAATACTCATTTTAATTTATTCATATTGTAGATACTAATATGGTTATGGACAAGCGATGTAATATGTGAATTGTATTTCTGATTTTAAATAAATATAATGTGATACTAGCTATTGGGAATATGGATAGAGATGGGGAATGATTTATCCACAAGAGAGGGAAACATATAGTAGTGTCTAAGATGGGTTCAAGGAGTAAATTAATTATGAGTATTAATTCAAACCCATATTTCTAAATTTTATTATCATTTGGGAAAACCTTATATTTTCTAGTTGAGTGTATGATAACTCAATCGTTAAACACCTGTCAGATGGTGGGTGTATGATTCACTTCCATAGTTATTGGACGAATGGGGATACAATACATTCAACATTGGGAAGAGTGAGAATTCAACTATCTTGGGAAAATAGAGAAAATTCGTATTGGGGAGAACATGCAATTTTTCACATTGATTTTTTCATGAACAACAAAGGGGGAGAAAGGAAAAAAAACATTGGAGGTAGACCAATAAGGCTAGGTGAATTATAGAGAATGATGGAGGATTTTTGGATAATTATGGAGCTGAATATTGAAGATCCATGTTGTTAGGCCTGAAGAGTGAACTCTTGGGTTAGTTGCACTATGACAACAAGTGTTGTTGTTTTTACTAGTAGTTTTTCTTGGCAGTGAGTTCCCTTGAGTTCCCAACAAAGAGATTCATGGTTACCTATGTCAGAGAGACCTTAATAAATGAATGATATTCCTAAGGGACTGAGAGAAGTGAAGGGGTACATTCCTTGGGTTGGGAAGGTCAAGAGGAAGAGAGATGGAGGAAATTCAAGATAACTATAGGAGAATACTAATGGGTTGTGAGATTTAGAGTTCTGAGAGGACTGTGGGAGGCACCCTTCTTTTGTTGATTCCTATCCCTAGCCCAGGGGTTAATTTCTATTGATATTTGGAAGAACGGTTCTATGGTTGGGTGGAATGTCCTTCCCAAGAAGCCGGTTTCACAACCGTTTTAAAAGATAAGTGTTTAATTATTATTTTTGAGTTTATCTTATGAGTTTTATGGTTGTGATTTTACCTTGTGCATGAGAATGATTGTTATGGGATGTTGTAGATGATTTTATGGCTGCATTATGTTCTTTTAGAATGTTGTAGACACATTTATTTATTTATATCATATTTTATTTAAAAATGTGTTCAATTCGTATCCGGTAAGCTACAAGAATTAATTAGAAAAACAAATTTCGAATTTATGTGTTTTTTCCTAAAGTAATGTTCCTTAGTTAAGATGGGGGATGTTACTAAATGGTATTAGAGTGATAGGTTCAAACACAGAGCCTGTATAGGCCATACTTAGCTAGAAGAAGCTAAATATAAAAGTTAAATCTCAAAGAATTTTTACATTGTGGTTGTTAGATTTTTCTAGGAAAAGTGTGAGGAGATTGACTATAATTTCAACAAATTTCATTTCAGGGGTTAAAACACCCAATTTTTATCTCTAATTTTGCATGTGTTGGGGCTATAATTGGTTGAATTATGGAAATTATGGTGTTCCATGAAGAATTGGGATAAATTGGGAAAAAACCCTAATTTTTGCAGTAAAATCGATTGAGAATTCGACCTAAGAGTGTCAAAGTTGGATGTAGAGGTTGAGTTGATACACACCAGGCCTAAATTGGCTATTTTCAATCTTAATTTAGTGTCACATGGAGGCCCTAGAAAAATTTTGGAATTATACATTTTTGGAAAATTGGAAAATTTTCAAAATTTGCGAAAGTTTGGGTATTTTATTGTACATGATGTCATCATGATGAGGAGGCCATGTGAAAGTGATGTGGAAGAAGTGACATGTCAGTGGTGATGTGGAATTATAGGGTGTTATTTGGTAGCAAAATGGAAGGTGACATGGGGGCTACATGGGGGCTACATGGGGTGGTGGTATAACAATACCATAAACCATTGTCGCATGGGTAGAGAGACAATTTTGGTCTAAGGCCTTGTGCTATGCATAACCATACAGATCATGCAACATGGAAATAATTTTTGAATGTCGTGACCCGAATATTTGTTAAACCTCAAGAAATTTTGGGATGTGACATAACCTTTCGGCCATTGATCTCTCTCGATCTCCACCGTCAGATCTAGGAGACGTTCAAGTTTGCGTGCACCAAGGAAAAGGTGTGTGATGGGATATTCCCTTCCCCCTGACCAATGAAGGGGTGCCACATGGAATTTTATAGTCAGGGTGGGACCCTTGTCCCATCCGGGGTCATATGTGTGCCATCTAGGGAGGTGGGGACCATAAAATATTAATGTTTTATTAATATGAGTGAAATCCCTGGATATCCCAGGAAAATGCCTCCTCGTTATGAGGATTTCCTCCCTCGTTTTGCTGGCATCGATGATGAATGTCCCAAGTCTCACATGAGAAGATTTTGGAAAATTTTTTAACACTTCCCTGTCAGCGACAAGGCTGAAGATTTGGTGATGAAACTTTTCTCTTCCTCCCTGCATGGAGAGGCCAGAAGATGGTATGATAACCTTCCAGCTTCCAGCATCAATTCTATGGAACTTTTTGAAGAGGTTTTCCTTGCAAAGTGGACCATGGAAATGGAAAATGTACAATCATTGCTGAAAGAGATTGAGGGCATAAGACAAAAAGAGTCCGAGGTTGTCAGAGCTTTTGGGGTTAGGTTCCAGAGATTGCTCTACCAGATTCCACAAAGACATCGTCCTGAAGGCAACTACCTTGTTTACCTCTATACAAATGGACTTCAAGGACATTTGAGTTTTATTCTAAATAAAAAGAATCCAAAAACACTTGTAGAAGCTCACAACATGGCTGTTCAAATTGAAAAGAATCTCTCTTCTAATGCCATGGACACCCTCAGCCTGATAAAACTGGTCTCCCATGGAAACTTTGTTGAAGATACGCAAGAGAGAGGGGAACAAGTTTCCAACCAGCAGAATGAAGACATGGATGAGGAGCAAGCACTTGAACAAGATGATGAAGTGTCCACCTGTGCTCCTCTCGCTGATGAAGACATGCGAGAACCTATTTCTCCTGTATAGAAAAGTGAAGATAAAGTTAGTTATTTTCCACTTAATAAGTTCTAATGATACTGTGTCTCTTAATTCAGAAGATGAAGACGAAATGGAAGCCTTGGACGAAGTAGAAGTCCCTTGCTGTGAAATTAAAGCAGTCCATGAGGAAGAAGAAACAACACATGTTGAAAACACCAGAGCCCTCGAAGTACCTGCACAAGAAGAAACAGTGAGTTACCCTCCTACCCTAGTTTTTGATGATGCTTTACCTTGTGATGAAAAGAAGGAGGAGGATGAAATTTTAAGTCTTACAAATCCTGCATGCTATGATACTGATACTGACATTGTTGATAACATTGATGAATTCATACATGTTGGGAGACATAGGTGGGATATAGTTGGGTATGACCTGGATCCCATCTATGACATTGAGAATCATCTCCAAGTGTTGCCCTTGCAGTTGTCACAGCAGTTTACTAATAACCAATGGAAACAAGGAGATGATGTTTTTACTTGTAGCTTTCAAAACACCAAGGAGGACCTACTACCTTATATTTCAGATGATTTTCAATCTTACCTTGAGATGTTTGATGAGTACCCTACTGAGCATTTGGACCTTATGCATGAAGATGATTGCCAACCACCATTATGCTCATATTTTGATACAAGTAAGGACATCGTTTGCCTGAAGAAGGTTACTCATGACTTTTCATCCCAACCACCCATTATTGTTTTGCCTTGCTTTTCCATTCAGGGTGTAGTTGGGAAATACCTTTTTTGTGTTGAGTTTCCTCCTGGGCAAACCCTAGATTTCAAGGGTTGGTTGAGTAATACTATTTCCAATCAGTTTTTCAACCTTCTCTTGATAATGTGCCAGTCTTCTACTATTTTTTTGTCAATTCTTTCTTTAGAGCATGAAAACGCCCTAGGTGACCAGTTTATAGGCCCTTTGATTTGGTTTGTTGAACCTAGTACGTTTCATGACCCTTTCTCGGATAGGATTGAGTACTTTTCTCAGAGTTGGAATTGGCAGGATTTTATCCCTCCCACCCGCCTCCATGAGTTATACTTTGGGACTCCCGATGATGTGATATGTGTTCTAAATCATGACATTTTTGTGCTTGATTTATCATTGTTTTGGTTTATGATGAAGCACAAAGGCAGGTATCAGGGAGCGTTGCTGGATTGGCTTCATTGGTTGTTTGACTACACCAACA
>JZKD02S1895253.1:477413-487448 GCA_000966675.3 Picea glauca | reverse complement strand
AGAAAACCTGGTGCATGGTTGAGGGTAATCTGAGAAAACCCAAAGCATGGTTATAGGTAATCCGAGAAAACCTGGTGCATGGTTGAGGGTAATCCGAGAAAACCCAGAGCACGGTTATGGTTAAGCTGAAATAAAGCCTAGGTTGATGATGGTGTGATGAAGGGGGAGCTATGAGGAAGAATGGTTGAATGAACCATGTAGCTGAAAAGGATTCCTATAGAACTAACGGTTACAACAGTTGATGACCCATGTATTCCGGTAGATGGATTTGTTTTTATATGGATGTCAATAATTAGACGCAGGTACAAGAGGAAGCACACGAAGATATGACCGCATAGATATTTAGATAAGTAGTCATTAAGGGAGAGTGTTGGAATATATAATTCCTACTTATCTAATGTTCTTGCTAATGGATTGAGATGTAGAGTTCATCTCTACGTGAGTTGTGTTATCCTATTACTAAGAGGTTGTTAGATAGTTGGATTGGTGAGATCCTAGTTTGGTGTGTGGTTGAGATATTCTCTCAACCTCCCCAGTTATCTTTAGAATAAGTTAGATCTGATAACAACCTGTACACTCTATATAATAGAGTTCATTGTATTGATATTGTAAGCAATTGAATATTTTTTTATCACTCTACTCTCCCATTTTAACAACCACTAGGTATGAATAGAACAAACTAATGTATGGAAGACTAATTTCAAGTCCAAAGAAGGTATTTTCAAATGGCTAGTCATGCCCTTTGGTTTGAAAAATGCTCCAACAACTTTCATGATATTTATGGACAATATATTGTGGCCCTTCACCAATTCTTTCATGGTGGTATATCTAGATAACATCCTCATGTTCGAAAAGAATTGGGAAGAACACTTTCTACATATTCATCAGGTCCTTTACACTCTATGAAAACACAAGATATATGCTAACTTGGAAAAATTCTCCTTCAATATGAACAAGGTTTAATACCTAGGATAAATTATTGATGAGCATGGTATGAATGTGGATGTATCCAAGATCTAAGTCATTCGTGACTAGCCAGCCTCGACCACACTAACCAAGCTTCGATATTTCTTAGGACTTTCCAACTTCTATTGTAGGTCCTTGTTGGAATTTTCCCATATTGCATGGTTCCTCATCCAAGTGACCAAGGGTGGTGGAAAGGAAATGTTCATGTGGGGGAAGTAAAAAAAACAAGCATTTGATGATTTGAAACATCACTTGTGCTTAGCTCCAATACTCTCCTTACCCGATATGAAATAACCTTTTGAGATTGAGACCGATGCTTCAGACTATGTCATGGGCACAGTCCTCTCTCAACATTGTCATCCAGTGGAATATCATAGTGATACATTATCAAATGTCATACATAAGCACCCCACCTATGACAAAGAAATGTATTCCATTGTACAATCCTACTAATAATGGAGGTACTACATTCTTAGGGAGGGTACAATCATCCACACTAATCATAAGCCTCTTCAGTTCATGCAGAGACAAGGAAAATTACAGAACGACTTCCATCAAAAGTGGTCCACATACTTGCAACAGTTCCATCTCAACATCAAATATAAGATAGGGAGCACCAATCGTGTTGTTGAATTCCTCAATCGACCTCTAGCTGTAGCCTTAACCACAATGCTCCACTCATGTGTCCATGAGGCATATGAGTGGCCCAAACTCTACAAGAGAGATCATGACTTAGCTACCACTTACCATATTCAATACAAACTGTTATTCCATTTGGTCCACCTATGTGTTCCTTCAAGTGAGCATGTGAATCTGATTTGAGAAGCTCACTACAATCATATTGCAAGACATTTTGACATGGAAAATACCATGGTAGTAATACAAAATCATTTCTACTGGATAAAATTTCGATAGGATGTTAACAAGTATATCAGGTCCTTCTCTGCCTAGGCCATTGCTAAACCAATTACTAAGAAGAAAGGCCTCTACACCCCTCTTCCTACTCCCAACATGTCATGGGAATCCATATCTATGGAATACATGTTGGGACTTGCTTCAACCAAGGAGGGAAATGTCTGTGTTTTGGTGGTGGTTGATCGGTTTTCTAATATGGTAGTTCTCACAACCTGCAAGAAAAATATCATAGCGGAGGCCACCACTAATATATTCTTCGAATGGGTGTGGGCTCACTTCAGGATACCACAGACCATCATATCATGATTTAGAAAATAGGGTACTCAACACATTTAGGTCAAGCCTCTCATCATTGTTGGACACCAATATCACTAAATCCACCGCCTTCCATCCCCAAACTAATGGCCAGAAAATGGTTGTCAATAGAATGATCATGCATATATTTCTCATGTACAAATCCAAACATTTGTGCACATGGGATGAGAGTCTCCCCTGTGTTCAAAATAGATACAACGCATCCCTTCATATACCAAACACAGTCCCTTTCAGGTGGGGTTGGGTTTTTAAGCATTGCGTCCCATTAATGTCACACTACCCATTGCATCCACACAGGAATAATCATCCCATGCTTAATCAGAGGCTGATAAAGCCACAAAGTTTAATGAATGAATTCATCTCATCCAAAAAAAGTTCCATGATATTCTATAGAAATCCAATGCTAAGTACAAACAACGCCATGATAAATGCCGGGTACCATACGAGTTTTAGGTGGGAGACAAGGCATGGTTTCATTTGCAGAAAGAGCACTTTACAAGACCCAATAAAAATCTTCATTGACTTCATTATGGAACTTATACCCCCACCGAGGCTATGGGTGACAATTATTTTGAGCTAAGTATTCACCCCTTCCTTGTCCTTCACCCCATGTTCAATGTGGACCTCCTTCAGCCATACGTCCCAACATTATTGGACACATCAAAGATCGTAGACGAGTTGACACTGACAGAGCTCAAACATGACTACATGGAACAAGAATCCATTGATCATGTCAAGTACACTCAGATTAATGGCACTCGATAATAGAGGATCGAACTTTATTGGGTTTTCAAAGCAGGGAAGCTCTTGCACCAAGCCAAGTGGCTCACCCAGGGCCAAGTTCAGAACAAGATTCCCCATCTAATGGGGGTACTCAACACAATGGAAACCATTGATCCCTAAGGGGGTAGGACTTATCTAGGTGGATATTGGTGGCCACCCACCTATTCCACTATCTCAAAGATTAGTTTTCATTTTGGCAAATTTTCCTACTTTTCAGGTCATAAACTTCTGGGGCCATTTTGAGGCCCTAAAAAACGTTTTTTGGGTGTGGCATAGTCACATTGTAGGATTTTGGATTTATAGGATTTAGAAAAAATGTGATGGAAACATGTTTATTCCTTGGATATTTCCTCTCAACGAGATATCGTGAGACTAAAACATAGATTTTATGCAAAATTTACAACCCTGGGAAGTTTATGTACCAACTTACCCCATTAGGGCCCATAAGAATTTTGGCGCTTCATCTCCTAGAGTTAGGTTTTTGGATTTTTAGATTTTTCTCATTTATGATTTATGTGAAAGTATTTGGAGCCTCATTGTAACCATCTACTTGCAAATGAGCATAGTCGTCACATATCTTCTCAGAGATAAGCTTCCACCATTCAAGCAAGTTTGTTTTGGTTTGAATTTTTACAGTTTTAGGATATTCTCTTTATTAATAGAAGTCAAATTTTACTGTATCTCAGTATATTTATTTTCTATAAATATGTATTCCATTTCATTCTATTTATAAATCTGGATCATAATCATAAGTTATAGCCAATGCAAAAGAATATGACTGGTGACATTGAAGAGAAGAAAAATGTATGTATTGTTTTGAAGAATTGTGTATGTATATATTTTTGTCTAAAATAAATCTAATTGCATGCACATTTTATTGCATACTTTAGAGGTACAGGAAGGAATTTTGGTTTCTATATGAGAACCATAGCCATGGAAGATTCCTAAGATTCCTACAGTCATGGATATGAATTTAGAGGGATACATGTCAGCATGGTAAATGCCGAGACATAATCTAATGGAAGAAGAGAGAGGAAATATCCTGTGACTATGAGAATCTTTTAGAGATAAGTGCAGAGTTACAGGGAAGATAATGAGAATATTATGAAATCCTAGGAAGATATACTTCATAGCTTGAACATGTTGCATATGAAAGCCGATAAAGACTCTAGCACAAAGTAAGAAGATAGTGCTAGAGAAGTGACATCATCCAAACCCCATACCATAAAGGATGAACATGGGAATGGAAGGAAATCAAGGAGCATGAGAAGGAACCATCATTCCCTAGAGAAATCCACTAGGATATCTCATGCAAATTTAGGGCCAGGAAGTATCCCAAGTGTGTCCCATGTGAGGAGACAAAGGAGAAGGCCCAAGGGAGACATATTGCAAGGTGAACTCAGGAAAATAAATCCACATACTTTCAATGGTGAGAAAATAAATGGAAAAGTGGTTGAGGCTTGGTTGTTGGAAATCATGAAATATTTCCAGCTACATGATTATCCCTTTAGGGTAGAAACAAGAATTGCAAGCTACCAATTGCAAGGAAAGGAAACCATGTGGTGATATCATCTTAATCAATAAAAAAACTTTGATGATAGGAAGGTATCATGGAGGCATTTCAAAGGATATTTCCAAGAGAAATTTTTGTTTGAACATTACTATGAAAGAAAGATGAAAGCGTTATTTGAGCTCAAGTTGGGAAGCATGACAATGGAAGAGTATGAGAAGAGGTTCTTTGAATTGTTGAAGTATCTGGACTTCATAAAGGATGAAAATGTCAAAATCCAAAGGTTTCTAAGTGGTTTACCCTCTTTCTATAGTGACAATATATAATATGATAAAACTAGAACTTTGGAAGAGACATATTTATGAGGAGAGAAGAGGGAGGTCGGTCTTCCAAAAATATTGGAATGACAAGATGAAGGGTAACAAATAGAAAAGTAGAAAAGGTTTTAAGACACTCTTTTTTGAGAAAAACTCACAATAAAATCAACAAGGAAAGTCAACCCAAAACTAGCACAAAAAAAATGATTCATTTTGGAAAAGGTCAAGGAAACAACCTGTACAATGTTGGCGATGTGAGGGAAATAACTTATATAGGGACTACCCTCACAAAGGTGAAAGAATGAGGATTTTCCACAACATTTAGGAGGTTGAAACAATTGAAGACATGGGAGGAAGCATGCTAATTATTTATGCAACCTTGGAAAACAAGCAAGTAGATTATCAATCCCCCATTATTGAAGTGGTCAAGTAAGATTGATAACCATCCCTTAGCAATTTTAATTGATTCCAGAGATAGCCATAGTTACATAAACTCTAACATTGTTGAAATATTTCACTTTAAAAGGAGTAAGCATAAGAAATATTGGTTAGTTAAGTTAGACACAGGGGATAAGAGAAAGATAAATGAGTTGGTTAAAGATTGTCTAATAGACATGAATGGACTCAACACAAAGGTATATATAGACATCATACCATTGGGTTCATTTGACTATCTAATTAGCATGGATTGGTTGGAGAAACACAATGTCGTGTTAGACTATTAAAACAAGACAATAAGTTGTCTTGATGAGGATGGATAGCAAGGAAATATTCAAGGAATTCTAAGATCTACGGTTGTTAGATAAATTTCATCCATGCACCTAAAAAAGAGTTTCAGGAAGGGATGTCAAATTTTTGCAGCCCATATGGAAGAGGAAGATAGAGATAAAGTGTAAATTATTGAACAACACCGAGTCTCGAAAGATTTTGAAGATATTTTTGGGGAGATCCCAGGATTTCCACCAAAGAGGGACATTGATTTCTCAATTGATTTGGTGCTAGGATATTCTCTAGTGTCCAAGACACCTTATAGAATGAGCACACCATAATTAAAAGAGTTTCAAATGCAACTTGAAGAGTTGTTAGAGGAGGGGTATATATTCCCAAGTGTGTACCTTGTGGAGCCCCAGTTATTTTTGTAAAGAATAAATATGGAACCTTAAGGTCGTGTATTGATTTTAGACATCTTAATAAGGTCACAAAAAAGAACAAGTATCATTTTCCAATGATTGATGATATTTTTGCTCAGCTGAAGGGTGCAAGGATCTTTTCAAAGTTTGACTTGAGATCAGGTTATCATGAAGTGAGGATAAAAGAAGAGGACATCAACAAGATAGCACTCAAAATAAGATATGGGCATTATGAATTTACAATAGTTCCATTTGGGCTATCAAATTACCCAACTATTTTTATGTTCCTGATGAATGAAGTGTTCAGGGAGTACATGTACAAGTTTGTGATTATTTTAATATATGATATTCCCATTTACTCGAGGACAAAAGAAGAGAATGAGAAACATTTAAGAATGGCGTTGAAATTTTTTAGAAAACATAAGTTATATCCCAAGTTAAGTAAGTGCATCTTTTATCAAAAGAAGATTCATTACTTGGGGCATATTATTTGTGTAATACCCTAGTTTTGAGCCCCCATATGAAATAATGTATTTTTTTATTTGATGAAAGGCTCGAGTGCCCAAAAAATTACAGAGGCTAGTGTGCCTAGGAAATTTAATGCTATTATCATTATTAATAATAAAATACATCACTGGTTGCAAGACAGAAAAGGACAAGAGTTATAGGGGGATTTGATTCCATGAGAGAGGGGGATTAAGGGGATAAGTCGTTTTATCATATTTTATTTACCCATAATTATTTTAATGGATAAAAGTGGTTACATGTGCTACTTAGGGAAAGGCCATGGTATTCTTGATTTTCAAGTAAATATTTAAACCCATCTTGTGGGTTGTTTGGGAGTTCTTCTCCATACACACTTTCACACTTTCAGTCATGATTTATCATTCATCCTTGTTCTTGGTGGGGGAAAGGAAAAAAAAAACTGAATTTGTTGGGAGAGAAGCCATGGTTGGATGGTTGTAGTGAATGTTGGTGTATTCCATCCATGAACTAATTCCTGCATGCCTGAGATGAATTGGCATGTACTAAATTTTATTCACAGTTGCAAGTCCTGAGAGTCCCAACATGGATATTCTCGACCAGATGCAGTGGAGACCTAGAAGGAGGTGGAAAGCCTGAGGGACTACATGGTAGAGAAGGGGGTCCATTCTCTTAGGTTGTGCATGCTAGAGAGAAGAGATATGGTGTACTTTGTATTTTTGTGTGTTGAGTAACCTGTTAGAGCTTGAGTACTGACTGGTTTGGGGAAGATGAGTGACACCCTGGAACCATACTTGTGGATTCATAGACCTCTCTTGGGGGTGACATTGTTGTTGATACTTGGATCAACAATGTCTATAGTTGGGTGGAACGTCCTTGGTATGCATCCATTTGGTGAACCAATTTGATTAAGATAAGTGCTCGCTATCATCTGTTTCTCTCTTGTATATTTATTTCCACTATGTATGAATTATTTTCTCTGAGATTCGTATGTTATAACATGCATGATTTCTATTTATTTCTATGCATAGCATGTTTAAGCATTCTTTATATGGTAGCATGAATATTTATTATTTCATGTGTTGTTATTATGTTTCTTTCATGCTTCTTTAATAATTAAATGGTATCCGAATTTGAAATCATCTTCGAACAAAGTTTTTGAGGTAGCATGCCCAACCAAGGAATGGTTGGGTATGTTACATATTGGTATCATATCCTTCAATCATGACAAATAATCCAAAGGTAAAAACATCAATGTTGGTAATGTAGAGACAAAATCAAATGTAACCATGAGCAAAGGGGAACAAGAAACCTTAATAGAGACTTTGAGAAGCTTGAAAATAGAAGTGTAGAGTTACAAAGAAAAAAATGAGAGGTTGATGAGAGAAACAAATCAAATAAATGATCAAGTAATGCAAATCCTAAATCAGTTGCATAAGAAAGCAAGGAATGGTTCATACTTAAAGCAAGAGGAAGAAAAAATAAATCATGAAAGAATATGTAACTACAAAATATCTTATCATTCAAGAAGTCCCAACAAAACTCATAGAAATCACTCACCACCTTACTCAACAAGGAAATTGTATGCATATGAAGACTCCATAAGCAGTCCATAAGTGTCTCATGTTAGGCACCAAAGAAGAAGGCATGAATTAGATAGTTTTCAAAGAGAGTTGAGGAAACTTAATCCACCATCCTTTGATGGTGAAAGAGAAAGGGTAGATTATAATGAAGCATGTATCCTTGGACTCGGGAGGTATTTTCAATTGTATAACTACTCTTAAAAACTAGAAGAAATAATTTCCACATACCATTTACATTGGAAATCTACTATGTGGTGGGATCATCTGAAGCAATTTGAGAACAATAATGAGATAAGGATCACTTGGAAGAAGTTCAATAAATATTTTAGAAGGAGTACCTTTTAGAGAAATTCTATGAAAAGAAGATGCAAGAGTTTTTTTTATCAAAGTTTGGGAAGCATGACCATGACATGATATGAGAAGAGGTTCTTAGGATTGTTGAAGTATGTAGTATTTGTCAAAAATGAAAAAGTGAAGATACAAAGGTTTTTAAGTGGACTTCCATCCTTTTATAAAGAGAATATTCAATATGATGAGCCCGATACATTGATTGAGACCATCAGGAAGATTGAGTACATGTATGATCAAGGAAAAGGCAGAGAATCCATGATGAAATCTTGGAAGGATAAGAAGAAGGAGAAATATGATTAGAAGAGGAAGGGGTTCAAAACTCCTTTCAATATAAACAACCCTATTAAAAATCAACAAGATCAATATGCTAAGGATGAATCCAAGAAAGAGGATTCCTTGGGGAAAATAGGAATACCACCAATCCAATGTTTGGGGTGCAAGGAAAATCACCTATAAAAGGATTTCCCTCACAAAGGAGGTAAAGTGAAGACCATGCACAACATCCAAGAGGCTACAATAGTGGAGGACATGGACAAGATATATGCAGCCTTAGAAGATCGACAACCAGAGTACCAATCCAATATGATCAAAGTGGAAGGTAAGATCATTAATCATCATGTTTCTATTTTAATTGATTTAGGAGAAATTCATTATTACATTGATCCTAAAATAGTGGATATATTACATTTGGAGAAAATTAAGCTAGGAAAGTCAAGTTTGGTTCAACTAGCCACTGGAACCAAAAGAAGGATCAATGAAGTTGTAAGCAGTTATCTAATAAATCTTTATGGAGTAAATACAGTTGTTGATATGAATATCATCCCATTAGGATTTCATGACATCCTAATTGGAATGAATTGGTTGGACTAGTACCATGTTGTCCTAGATTGTCATAACAAGAATTTACATGTCTTCATGAAGAAGGAAAACAAAGAACTCTGAAAGGAATTCCAAGACACATTTCTATAAGGGAGATTTCAGCCTTACAACTGAAGAAATGTTTCAGGTAAGGATGTCAATTGTATTCATCTCATATGGAATATTTAGAAAAGACAAAAGGGACATGCCTTGAATATTTTCTAGTATTTCAAGAGTTTGAATATGTATTCCAAGAATTAACAGGATTGCCACCAAAGAGGGAGACAAATTTCTCTATTGATTTAGTACCAAGAGCTACCCCGGTATCAAAAACACCTTACATTATGAGTGTTGTAGGAAAATCTCCCTGCGGATAGGTAGATCACCTCTAAGGCTTGACCTTAACCCTAGACAGAAAAATGCTTAACGTGGACAATGACTTTCTTTCAAATCTATATAAACTAATACATGAGAAGGAAGGATAACATAATTACCTCTTAACCGACATTTGTCCCTGCATGCTCCAAGTCACGCTCCAATCCTTTGCTCCTCACTGATCTATGTGGACAAAACAAGATACGACCACTTCCTACTCTACTGACATTAGCTTGAAAACAGATCTATCAATAAATGACAATTTCATGTAACATGAGACACAAACTAGAAAGAAATAGGCCAAGCGTGTCATATTAATGAGAATAACGACAACAATACTTATAATCATAGATGCAAATGCGACAGCTTCGTCAAGTCCCCTTCATCTAACCCTTGCCTGAAATATCCACAACCTAGATAACAACAGCTTCACTGATTACTCTCCTTTG
>JZKD02S1895253.1:444809-459966 GCA_000966675.3 Picea glauca | reverse complement strand
GACCTTGACCGAAATCAAGACAAAGAGGTCTGCAGGCCTTTGATGACCTTCACCAGGGTTTGTGCTCAGTTGATGAGGAAAGAAAAGCAATGCATGGATTTCGAATTTCACTCAATAGGGAAAAACTCAATGAAAATGGTGAAGGAGGCTACAATATCCAATCAACAAGGTGCTTATCCTTCAAAGAGACAGATGTCAAGGCTGAAAAGGAAGAAAAATTGACTCACAAGATCACTCAGCAAAAGACACACAAAGGTAAACCCTGAAAAAAGTAGTTATGGAGGGTTTTTGGGCCAAAAAGAGGTTGGCGCTCTGTTTCCAAGGGCAAGGAGTGTTATAGCGCTCTGTGTAAATCCTTTAGGAGTGTTTGCACTCTGTTAACACTAGGACAGGGGCGCCAGGGTCTAAAAGCCCCAGAAATGTCAAAAAATTTCAAAAATTGAGATTCAAGCTTGACAAGTATGCTGAATGTGATAAGGTAAGGAGCCAATCAACTCATGAAACTAATCAAAGAGGGGTGAAACAGGTCTAAAAAAATCAAGGGATAGAACAAGGTCAATGAGGAGAAAAATCCAAACAAGAGGTTTTGATTTGAGGCTATCTCCCCAGCGGAGTCGCCAGTTTCTGTTGTAGGAAAATCTCTCTGCGGACAGGTAGATCACCTCTAAGGCTTGACCTTAACCCTAGACATAAAAATGCTTAACGTGGACACTGACTTTCTTTCAAATCTATCTAAACTAATACATGAGAAGGAAGGATAACAAAAGTACCTCTTAACCGATGTGTGTCCCTGCATGCTCCGAGTCACGCTCCAATCCTTTGCTCCTCACTGAGCTCTGTGGACAAAACAAGATACAACCACTTCCTACTCTACTGACATTAGATTTAAAACAGATCTATCAATAAATCACAAGTTCATGTAACATCAGACACAAACTAGAAAGAAACAGGCCAAGCGTGTCATATTAATGAGAATAACGACAACAATACTTACAATCGTAGATGCGAATGCGACAGCTTCATCAAGTCCCCTTCATCTAACCCTTGCCTGAAAGATCCACAACCTAGATAACAACAGCTTCACTGATTACTCTCCTTTGGCTGACTGTGAGTTTCCTCCAAGATCATAAGTTTCATATGTTCAATTCTCCCCCCTTTCCACCATCATAGAGCCTGTTTATATAGGTTAAGAGGAGCTTAACCTCTTGAGTTATCTTTAGAACAAGTTGGGAACCTTCTCCTTAGATCAGGGATCTCTTGATGAAACCAAGAATTTGAGCACAACTGCCTTCTAATCTCGAATAATCCTCCCCTTATTCTCCTCAACGGACCAACAACTGACCCAGAATCGGGAGCGCTCCCTCAGAAGGGGTCTCAGAGCGTTGTAGCACTCCCTGGTAAGCCTTGGGGAAGCGCCAGTGCTCTCAAGATGGGAAACGCTCCTCCAAAAGGGGCTGGGTAGCGTTATAACACTCCCTGAAGCATTATAGGGGAGTGCCAGCGCTTCTGCAGCTGAAGTAGGGGAGCGTTCCCCCTCCAAACCTTTGTTTCAGGGTTTCTTTCAAGTGTCAAGAGTTATTTTACTCCAGTAAACCAGTTCTCTTCCTTCAAATCAGTCATGTGAGATGTTATAAGTGCCCCCTTGATGTCATTATCATGGCATTATGTCTGAACATTGTTTGCGACACTAGTGACCAACTTGCGACACTTGCGAAAGTTGTAAGGAATGATGCGACACTTACGACGATTGATAGGGACAATGCGACACTTATCCAGTTGAGCAATTTTGACGTGTTACAATGAGTACACCTGAATTGACATAATTAAAAATGTTGTTGGAAGAGTTGTTGAATAAAGGGTACATACGTCCAAGTGTTTCACCTTGGGGAGAACTAGTACTCTTTTTCAAAAAGAAGGATGGAACATTGAGTTTGTGTATAGACTTTAGACAACTGAATAAATCCGTTGTGAAGAAAATATACCCTTTGCCTAGAATTGATTACCTCTTTTATCATCTAAGAGGAAAAAATATATTTTCAAAGATAGAATTGATATTCATATACCATTAGGTAAGAATCAAGGAAGAAGACATCAATAACACAACCTTTAGAACTAGGTATGGACATTATGAGTTTGTAGTGGTGCCATTTGGACTCACCAATGCACCAACTATCTTTATGTGTTTAATGAATGACATATTTAGAATTTATTTGGATAAGTTTGTCATTATGTTCTTGGATGACATATTTATTTATTCTAAGTGCAAGGAAGAGCATGAACATCACTTGAGGTTGGTGTTACAAGTGTTGAGGGAACATCAAATTTATGCCAAGCTTAGTAAGTGTTATTTTTACCACGAACAAATACATTATTTGGGTCATATTGTTTTAGAACAAGGTATAACAGTATATATAGAAACAATTGAAGCCATTAGAGGATGGTCAGTGCCCAGGAATGTTCCAAAAATCAAATATTTTATAGGATTAGTCGGATACTACAAGAGGTTTATAGATGGGTTCTATAATATTTCTCATCCCATAACTTCTTTACGAAATAAAGGAATCATGTTTGAATCGACAACAAAGTGTGAAGATAAATTTAATTTGTTAAAGGAATTACTTACGAGTGCACTTATTTTAAATATTGTTGACCTAAATGAGAATTTTGTGGTATGTATAGATGCATGCAAGGAAGGAATTGGTGGAGTCCTCACTCAAAATGGACATGTCATTAGTTATGAGTCTATAAATGACAAAGATCATGAGAAGAATTATTCCACACATGATTTGGAGCTTACTTCCATAGTTCATGCATTGAATGTGTGAAGGCGTTATCTCATGGGAAAAATATTTGAATTAAGGACAAACTATAGTGGTATGAAATATCTTTTTGAACAACCAAATTTGGACTCTAGGAAAACAAGATGGATGGAATTTTTAAGTGAGTATGATTTTGACATCAAGGATATCAAGAGAAAAGAAAATAAAGTTGTTGATGCACTCAACAAAAGAGTACATCTCATGCATGCTACAGTTGTTAGTATGCATCAATTAAATTTAAAGAGTAGAATTTTAGATGTTATTGTTACAGATTATCATTACCTACATGTATAGAAAGTTTATAGCAAGAAAACGTACAACAAAAAATTAAAGAGTATGAGATTAAGGAAGATGGATTACTTATGGATATGAATAGAATTTATGTTCCTAGTTCCCAATAACTTAGGAACTTGGTATTAAAAGAAATGCATAATGTTCCATATGCTAGACATAGTGGTTACTAGAAAACAGTTGCAGTAGTAAGAACCCAATTATTTTGTCCAGGAATGAAGAAGGATGTTCCTGATTACATTTCCAAATGTATGGAATGTCATATAGTAAAAGATAATCATAGACATCCACCAGGTTTTCTTTAGCTATTTCCAATTACAGAGAAGAAATGAGAAGTGGTAACCATTGAATTTATAACTGAATTTCCAAGGACAAGAAGGTAACATGATTCCATAATGGTAGTTGTGGATAAATTGACAAAGGTTTCTCATTTTTTTCCTGTTAAAATGACTCGTACAATAACTAATATTTCATAAATTTACATGAGAGAAATTGCTAGGTTGCATGGGATACCTAAGGCAATTGTTTCAGATAGAAGTTCACTTCAAATTTATGGACAAGATTATTTAAAGGCTTGGGTACAAATATGAATTTTAGCAAAGAATACCATCCAAATTCAGATGGACAGACAAAGAGAGTTAACCAAGTGATTGAACACATGTTGAGAATGAATGTGATGGATAAACCATCTAAGTGGGAAGACTACTTTCATTTGGTTGAGTTTGTCTATAAAAATGGATATCAATGTTCATTGAAGATGATCCCATTTGAGGCTTTCTATGGTAGAAAATAAAATAATATAGTGAGTTGGGACAACCCATCATACAGAGTAGTACTCGGTCAAAATTGATCAAGGACATGGAATAACAGATGGTTAGAATTAAGCATAATTGAAATGTAGCCCAAGATAGATAGAAAAGTTATGCAGATAATTAGAGGATAGCTAGAGAATTTAAAGTGGGGGAGCATGTTCTTTTAAAAGTGAAGACCAAGAAGAGCTCATTGAGGTTGGGTAGTTGTATAAAGATAACAATCATATTATGTGGTCCATTTGATATCTTGGATAGAATAGGGTCAGTTCCATACATGCTTGCATTCCCTTCTTCCATGAATGTGCATAATGTATTTCATGTCTCTTTGCTGAAAAAGTATATATATGATCCTAACCATGATATTGATTGGAATTTGATTCAGGTAGAGCCAGAGGGATACTTTTAGGTCCAACTAGTGCACATATTGGACAAAAAATTCAGAATGCTCTAGAATCGGGTTATAGAGTTGGTAAGCATTCAGTGGAACTACTACGATCCTGAAGATGCTACTTGGGAGCATGAAGATTCCATGCGGGCAGAGTACTCGCGAATTTTTGAATAAATTTTGAAATTTTTATTTTTGTTTTGTATATGCACTGAGGACAATGCCAAAATAAGGGGAAGGGGGATGTAATACCCTGATTTTGAGTCCCCATATGAAATAATCTATTTTTTTTATTCGATGAAAGGAAAAAGTTCCCAAACAATTAAAGAGGTCAACGTGCCTAGGAAATGTAATGCTACGATCATTATTAATAATAAAATACATCGTTGGTTGCAAGAAAAACAAGAACAAGATTTCCAGGGGGCTATGATTCCATGAGAGAGGGGTCTTAAGCGGATAAGTCATTTTATCATATTTTATTTACCCATAATTGTTTTAATGGGGAAAACTGGTTACATGTGCTTCTTAGGGAAAGGCCATGGGATTCTTGATTTTCAAGTAAATATTTAAACCCATATTGTGGGATGTTTGGGGGTTCTTTTCCATACACACTTTCACAATTTCATTCATGGTTTCTCATTCATCCTTTATCTTTGTGGGGGAAGGGAAAAAAAAATAAAAATTACTGGGAGATGTTATAGAAAGATTTTCCTCACCCTATGCAATCTTGCACAGAAGGACTTTTTCCATTTCCCTATGCAGACTTTTCATCCCTTTTTGCAAATCCCAAAGCTAAAAAATACATTTTTTCCACATGTATGCACCTTGCCTACTATACAACATGAATATACACAGGCCGCACCACTAAAACCCATTTACATCGGTATTTGTGCCCAAAAATGAAAAATGGTGTCGGGTTTCCATGTCACAACAGGAGATCTATGATCCTTCGCCTTCCATATACTGGAAACATTCTGAATCGGCCCTTCAATTCCACTTGAAGGCTATAAATGGGTCAATTCTGAGCTATGGAAAGGAGGAGAAAGAATTCAACTTTGAAAGAAAATTTACATTGGAGAAATTATTTACTTCATATTGAGTCTGCATCCCTTTGTCCTTTAAGTCTGAACACAGTGTTCATCCCCCAAGATCTTCCCTTATTGGTTGAAAACTTCATTTTCTCTCTTCTATGAGATTTCCTTTGGTGGAGGATTGAAGTGGTGGAGGCCCAATTGGAAGGAACTTAGTTTCTCGATTTTGAATGGTGTCGACACAGAAGTATGTAACATTTTCACTTCTGTTGATCATGTAACAGAAATACCCTTTTCCCGTCCAATTGATATCTTCCAAATATTTGAATTATTATTCCATGGGTGTATTTGTCGTGTTTATTAATGTATTATGATATTGAATGTGCTAACATCATATATTATCACCATATGCTTGATTTTCTTGGTTGTTGAGGACTATTTGCAGGTATATTTGATGCAGGAGAATAGCAAGAACAAGTGGAGGATAGTTGGATATGCACCAACACACATCTTGAAGATATTTTGAATTTCAAAAGGATGTCATATTAATGTAATATCTGGAGAGACATAAGTTCTCTTAAATGATTTGGGGATTGTAACACAGATCTTGAGCAGTGCTCTCATTTGTCGGTTGTAGACAATTAATTTAATGAATGTAAAGTAATTGTAGTCTTTAATTCGATAAGATAGCTTGAGGTTGTAGGAGGGAAAACTCAAGAAATTTCCATTGTATGTATTGTATTGTATTATTATTCTCAATTGTAAGAGTAAAGTTGTAGAGAAAGAGAGCATAAGAGAGAAGAGAAGAACAAAGACTAAGAATATAGTTCTTTCTATAAAACCATGTACATAAGCACTTGAGTTAATATAAGAATGATTTGACTCAATTTCATGGTGTTATTGTGGTTATTGTTTGCATATATTTAATGGTATGTTTATAGTTTTCTTATATGCTCTGTTATGCATTTGTTTCAATGATTTATGTGTATGATTTCATGTTGAATGTATGAAGTTAGAGAGAGGGAGAGTATGAATTTCAATTGTTTCTCATCCTGAGAATTCCTACAAGGAGTGCAGTGAAGGTCCGTAAGGACTGCATTGACAAGATTCTGAGTTTTATCTCAGAAAGCTCAGGAGGGATACCATTGTTCTCATACCGACAAAGGTGAAAATATCACACAGATTCATGCAAGGTGTGCGTAGGCTAGGTTGAAGACTTAGAATTTTCCAACCCAGGGGAGTGGTTGAATAACTACTGTCACAAGGAGTGCGCATATTTGGAAGATTTTAGATAATCAAAGATTATCATGAGGGCTGCAAGGCATGCATGCAAGAATCCCTTAGAATCCTTGAGTTGCATCCAGAATCAAGCTCAGGAGGGATAGAGTCTTGGAAAGTTCAAAGAAAGCACAAGGGTCAAAGTCACCTCACAGAAACCAAGCTCAGGAGGAAGGACGGCAAGTTGTTTGGCCAAGAGTCTTTAAGAACTTGAATGAACGGTTAAGTTTCTCAGAGGGAGAAGCACAAATATCCATGGATCGTTGGATCCAGTGGATCAGCAAGGGAGGTTAAGGCTGATTTTCTTTCAACACTCGTAATCTTAGGAGAGATAACAACCATTAGATCTGGATCAATGAGAGTCATTGATTGGAGATTGGAGTTTCATCATTTCATAAGTCAGAAGTGTGGAGGACATTGTTTCAAGAATCCCCGACATGCGAAATCCCAACATGATCTGAGCTATTAGATCATGGGAAGCTCAGGACCATTGATCAGTGGTAAAGAAGTCATGAATTCAGACTTCGGGAAAAGGAGAATATTTTCATCATGAACTCGTAAGTCACGAAATCTCGATGTGCTAAGAGGTGAGGCCCCAGGACTTGACTAGAGGTCATATGGTTGAAGCATAAGAGAGGAGCTAAAGACCCATTATCCCTTTTTGGGGTTTCGATAATCAAAGGAGTCAGAGGGACTCATAATAGAAATTGTGAAGTCATGAAATCTGAAACACCTTTTTGGGTTAAGTCACTGGTCACGCCGGTGGTCACGGGAAGTAAGGGTTCACGCCTAGTGCTTGTTCACGTGGATGTAAATTCTAGAAGGACCTATGTATTTATATGCATTGAAGGTTCCAGTGGGAACTAAAGAGCCATTTCGGCTTAGGGGAATAGGAAGCTCCAATTACTGGGAGGTCAAGAAGAACCCTGCTGAGGGTAGGGTGCTACGTCAATATTTATTTGGGTCAAGTGATCAATGATGGACTTCATTGAACGTCTGGACGAGGTAGGCCTTTTATCTTGTCTTGCTAGAATATTCATTTATATATCATACTTGATAATAGAGTTGATTTATGAAGTCATTTTTGTCTTTTGTGGTTTACCCCTAGCCATAGAGAGATTTTCCTTGTAACAAAATTGGCGACCATACTGGGGATGAAACCCCTTCAGGCTATCCTCTTCATGGAACCCCTTTACATGGGGGAAAAATATATCCTCACTTGAATATTCCTTATCATACTTTCATCTCTTCGCAAACTTCAGTGATGATGCTCATACAAACTTCTCTGGATCAATTAGGTGGAGGATACTACATTTTCAGACAAGGAAAGGGGGTGAGATAGGATCCTTCCTAGCCTGCAATGTTTCAAAGAACATATTTCCTTGGACCTTGGTATCAAATGCCACAACCCATCGCTAGTCCAGTCACTTATAGTCATACTAGAGCTCCATCACTAACCTTTGTCAGTCATGTTGGAGATGGGTCGACGACCTCTGCAATTCATGTTGACGACCCACACCCAACCACTTATAGTCATGTTGGGGGAATCACTCTAGTTGCCAGGAGTCATATCAATGTCACATCTCCAACCTATGTACATCATGTAGGAGGTGACTCTCTCATCTCTTCCATTCATGTTGAGAGCATGCCACCAACTATTGTAAATGATGTTGGGAGCATTCATATGATCGATAAATATAGACGTGTCAGACGTAAGCCTAAATTACTTTGCAGGACTTGTGAAGGATATCACCATAATTGTTTATGTCCAGCTATTGCTGGGATACCAAAAGTGTGGTTCTCACCACCCGAGGGTCCTTTGGGTTCTGAAGTGTCTGTTGGCCCTTGACCAAGTTTTGGGAGATCCTTGGTCAAGTTGACCTATTTTGGGACTTCAACAGCCTGTCAAAGATAGAGTTCAAGATGTAGTAGAGATAATGGGATCTCGACCCATTTTTGGGTCATTTTTGGGGATTTGGAAATATGTAATGGGAATGGGATGTCGGACCATGGGTTTACCCATGTTTAGGCCTATTTTGTATGTATAAATAAAAGGTTAGGTAATGTAAGAAGTAGTTGTGCAAGTTGGCTAAGTGCTAAGAGTTGGATCTGTGTGATCAAGAATTGTAAGGCTTCATGCATATTGTGTGAGACTTGTAGAGCTAAGTGAAATTTATTGTAAGACACTATGAAGGGATTTGTGTTGTAACGCAAGGAAGAAGGATCTAGCGAGCTGCACAAATCTCTTGTCCGATGCAGAGTAAGGGTTTTGTGGCTCTATGCATGTAGAGGACTGATTGAAGCTTATAAAGAAGAAGATTTGGTGGACATAGCCCCAGGGTGGGAGTGAACCACGTAAATACCATGTTATTCTTCTCTGTGCGATGTTCTAATGTATTTAAGTGTTATTTTCTAAGTGCTTGATATATATAGATAGAGAGATTTGTTTATGCTTTGTTCTTATGATGAATCTGGATGTTAGATATGATATAGGTGAATATGCTTAGTGCTTGAATATGCCATATTTAATCCATTTATTTATGTTACGTTCTTAGATACGTTAGATCAGGGTGAATGTTGCGATGCTCTGTTTTATCTGTGAAGTAGATATTGGGTAAATAATGATGAACTAACTGTGGTAAGTGCTCTATTAAGTATTATAATCACAGATCTATGTCCCAGCTAAGGTTGTAGACACCTGAGTCCTACAACCACCCCTTCCTCTACCTCGGGTGAGACTTCATCTGCTTCGCAGTTGTTGTTGAAAGGGCCGGTAGTTAGGGTTTTGTTGGTGTGTTGTTGTAGCATTGAACCCTGGGTCTTCTGCTATGCCAACAAATGGTTTCGTTGCCGGGACCTGAAGCTATGATTGCTGGGAACTGAGGAAGAAGGAGCTCTGTGAAAAGATCCGACCTGAAATTGTGGAATCTCTGTGTGTAGATATGTTTCTCTAGTGTACATCACTATACTTAGTTTGAAAAGATTTGTGCTAAGGAAAAGAAGTCCGATCTAAAGAAAAGAGGTAAGATATGAAAACTTTGTGCTCTGATAAAGGTAAGAATATTGAAAAGTTCTAGATCTGAAAGTTTTGTGCTCTGTAGAAGTAAGATAAGTAGAAATTTTTGTTTCAATAGTATGGATCTAGGTATGTTTGATAGATTTTATCCTGGCTTGAAAAATAGGATATTAATAGATGAAAGAAGATTTGATATGAGTAGATCTGATGAGAAAAGTGAAAAATATGTTATACCTATGCATAGAAAGACTGTTTGGACTAATAAGTGTATGCAGGATCTTAGAAAGAAATGTCTGCAGGTTAAGTACCATGATCCTAGCGCGTAGTACAAGAAAGGATGGGGATCATTTAAAATAAAGAGAGGATTAACCCTCTGTTACAGTGGGACATATTGCTAAGGAATGCCCTGGGAGAAGACCCAATTGTATTTGTTGCAAATCTATGGACCATGAACTATTGGATTTCCCTAGAATGATTGCTAAGATTGAAGAAATGAACATGAGACAAGAAAACCCTAAGGCAGATTCAAAAACTAAGATTATGAAAGAATCCCATAAATAATTAGAGAAAGTATTGATACAGATGAAAGAAACCCTGAATGACCACCGACATGTCAGATTATTTGATATCTTCAAAGAAAAAGAATGCGTTGAAGCAAGAATAGGAGACTTCGACATTGACTATGTTCTATATGAGGAAACACAGGTGAATATCATGAAAAAGAGAACCTGGGAAGCTATAGGGAGGCCTACTGTGATTCCTTCCTTTGGAGGAATAAGACTATTCAAAGGAAAGCTAATAAACCTATGTGGAAAGCTCACCCAGATACCTATGAATTCCAATGGAGCTTCGATAGAGGAAGATTTTGAGAATATTAAATTTATTGAGAACAATGCCACATTTACCATGCTATTAGGATAACCTTGTATTGAAAGAGATCAGGCCATAAGGCAAGAAGAAGAATAAGTTTTACAGTAGAAGAAGTGAGAGTTAAAAGAATTCATGACTAGAAGGATTGCACAATTGATTGAAGAATAGAAGAATATATCAAATATATTTAACACCAGAGACATGGATGTTGAAGTTGCAAGAACACTAGAATACCCACAGAATATTGAAGTACCTATTCCATATAAAGAAGACGGATTCCCCTTGAATCTTAGGAAAGAATATCAACAGTGTGAAGTACTTATGCCAAAAGAAGATAAGAATCAGAATGGAAAAATGCCCACCGAGATGAAGTTCATTAGGAAGAAGGCTAGAAAGCTAAGTAAGAAGAGAGTTAAAATCGACAAGTTGCATAAGGTTCCAGAGGGAACCTCGCAGAAGGAAAATTTGCAAAATTGGAGCTTCGTCAGGATATCAGAACAACGACACATGGCACTTCATCATGATGAAGAAATATAGTTGTTGGGGACATTACAACCATTATACCATCGCTCCAAATAGGTATAAAGGCATTTATGGACCTCCTTATTCCAACAAATCTTGGGGAGATATCTGACATCAACAACCCAAAAACTGCATAGGATACACACGAACCTAGTAGAACAAAGAAGACCGAAGAGGTCCAAGAGATAGACATTGCATCCATGAAGAATGCTTTCATATCACCAGAGTGAGGAGGTGACGGAGAAGAGTTGAATGAAAAATAATTTGAATAGAAGCAAGGAGACAAGGTTGATCCCTTGAAAAAGAGGAAAGGTTCACCTCCGAAACCTTCCTCTCGGAAGAAAGTGAAGGCCACCATGACCAAGATGTAGATTGTTCTCACCTCCGATGACTTCGATTTCCTCATAATAGCCCTGCAAGATGTTTCACTAGAAATAGTAGGGAAAAAAGATGCGAAGAAAGAGGAGATGTATGATCGAATTGAGACTGAAATCTGAGGGGTACAATAGGCCCTACAGTCTAGCCATGCAGTCTCCACTACGCCTGGAGAGCCAGAATTGGGAGATGAGCCCGCTCAACTCCACTACCTAGCCGATACAATCGAATCTCTCCTTCGAAAAGCACAGGAAAAAACAGTGCAAGCCACCCATGCTTTGACACAAGTACAAGGAGTAATCATAGAGAAACACAGTGCTACAGAACTGTTGGACAACTAAGAGGGGGGGTGAATCAGTTGTTACAGTGCTTAAACAATAATGATTCTTTTGAAATCTTTACAAGGCACTCGATGATGATCACAATAATGCAGAGAGATAAACAAAGGCACATTCAGCATCAATCACACACATGTGATACACAGAGACAAATATTTACTGAGGAAACCCATAAGGGGTAAAAACCTATTTTTATTTATATGATAAGTAATAGTTACATTCTTTACATTATCATACACATGAGCACCAACTCATAATGAGGCAAAAACCTCTATTTTGCAAGATGAAACTTGCTAAGAGCACCAACTCTCTATTTTCTCTAGCACCGACTAGAAGGAAGCACCAACTCCCTAGTTTCTCTAGCACCAACTAGAAGGAAGCACCAACTCCCTGTGTTCAAGCACCCAATTGAACCTTTGAGAACACCAGTTCTCCCTAGCTCCTCACAACCACCCTGAAATATAAATCTTTGCTACGGAAACTTATTACAGTGATATGATGTTCAAAAATGGCTTACCAGACTCATCACTGTTCTGCTGCATTTCGTTGCTTTGTCTGCCTCATCGCCTTTCTACACACATCACTTGCGTTGTCTGTTCTTCTACGTTTTATGATCTGTGGGTCATGTCCATTCACTACACAGTTCCTCTTCTGTTCAATTCCGCTGCTGCACTCCCCTCCTTCTTCACACATGAATCACCTTCAATAACAACAACCACAACATACTCCAACAACAACATCAACCCTTCTCTTCTTTGTACCGTGTATATATTGCTTCTGTGCATCTTGTGAATGCAATATTTTCCGCTCCTCTGCATGCTCATACCATGCCAATCTCCTCCACCTCTCGAGTGATCTGCGTGATCATCATCATAACTCTTCAACTTCTCTGTCCATTTTCCCACGCGTTCAACATCACTGGATGTTATGCTGAGATTCCTCAGCCTCTCTGGCAGTTGAGACTCTTCGTCTTCTCTGTGACAGTCGAGCTCACCTTCTCTATTTTAGTTACTGGCTTCCACGCTCATGCATCTGTCAATCCCTTCTAATAATAGTCTTCCTTTACTTGGATGAAGCTTGGAGACTCTTCTTCTCCTCTGGCGATCACATAGGGGTTTCTTCGAATTCTCTAGTAGACGCCATCAATGGTTTCTGGTAGTTTCACTGTGTCATCCATCAGTAGCCTTCCAATCAACACTTGATCTGATGGTTTATATTATATCGCAATTTCACCTATCGCGATATCGGGATTCCTGATGTCAATTTTCTTTGACATGTCTAACTCTCAATCCCTGATGCCTCTCCATTGACTGGAATCAATGGTCCAAATTTGATCTTGATTCAACGACTACGATTTAAGTCGTGATTTTCCATATCGAGAAATTGGGATTCCTGTTGCAATGTTTCTTTGACATTTCCAAAACGCGATCCTCGAAACTCCGACATGGTGTCCATTTGCTGACGTCACATGTGGATTGACACATGTTGAATACTGCCACGTGTCACTCTGATTTGTGACTTACATGTGCCTAAAATGTTGAATCAGTCTGACACTTGTCATTACCTGGTTGTGCCATGTGTCCCTAGCTGGCATGGTCTGCTAACGTGAGTCGGGTCAACGGTCTAGATCACATCTTGATCTGACGGTTCAGGTTCAGTCAGGATTTCACACATCACGATTTCAGGATTCTTGATGACAATATTTTTTACATCTCTAACTCTCGATCCTCGAAACCCCGAGAGGGAGTCAAATCAACGGTCCACATAACCCCCTGAGATGGACAGTCCTCCTACTTCCGGGATTTGTGAGCCCTCTACTCCTTGCACTTTTTAAAGATCGTGAAGGTTTTCCTCGATCCAATGGTAGTCGGACCCTGCGCTCAGATCTGACGCCTCTAATTTCAATTAGCCCTCCGGCTAAGCTCGTGGTCCACGTAACCTCCCCCTATATGACCACTACCAAACCTCCTCATTGGGGTTTCAGACTTTCCAATGTCGTAACATGTATGTCCTTAGGATTCGCGATCCCTTGAATCCTGACACGCTCTTTATGCACTAGCTCTCATGGCTAGGCTCCTGGCCCATATGACCGTTATCCCCATGATCGCAGTCTTACCACTCATTGGGGTTTCGAGCTTTTCAATGCCACAATGCATTGGCTCATGGGATTCCCGATATGTGAAACCCTTATGAGTCAACCCTCCTTTCGGGATTTCACCTTGGCTTTTCCCGATGGTAAACCTCGTGCAGCTTCTGTCCGATCTGACGGCTGATGATATTTTTGAATGAGATCCAACGGCTCTCAATATTTTTCTTGCTTCTCCTCTCCGAACTCCTGTATCTTGAGCTTTGTTGTGTGCGTTCTCCTCGATGTTGTTCCTCCTGAGCTGCGCCTCTACAAAGTCTTCACATGCACACTCAGTGTTGTCTCCACTATTGTACTTGCCATCAATGAAAAGCATACGCTACCTGTTAAACATTTGCCAACAATCTCCCCCTTTGGCATTGATGGAAACTAAGGCACCTGAATTCTTTTCTCCCCCTTTGACATCAATGTCAAAGAAGAGACATGCTCCCCCTGAGCTATTGCAGTAATTTTAGGAGGCATTAGATATTCAAACAATACAAATCTCCCTCTAACAAGATGGACTCTTTTAGGTGTGAAACAAAATGATACCCAACTTCTGTCTGAGATATTCAAACGGTGTCTTGGCTAGGGGCTTAGTAAAGATGTTTGCAATTTGTTCTGTAGTGGGAATGTAATGGACCTGAACAATCTGATTGGTGACCTKCTCTCTCAGAAAATGATATTTTATGGGAATATGTTTTGTCTTGGAGTGGAGGATAGGATTTTTAGACACACTGATGGCACTTGTGTTATCACAATGAATTGGGATCGGTGCAGTATATTTTACCTCTAAGTATGCAAGTGTCTGAATTATCCATAATACCTATGTGCAATAGGTAGTAGCAGCAATGTACTCTGCCTCTATGGTTGATAAAGAAATGGAGCCTTGCTTTTTACTAAACCAGGCTACTAAGGAGTTACCCAAGAAGAAGGCTCCTCCACTGGTTCGTTTTCTCTCATCAACACAATTTGCCCAATCTGCATCTGAATAACCAGTCAACTGAAGACTTTGATTTCTGGGATACCAAAGACCATAAGTCATTGTTTATTTTAAGTACCCGAATATCCTTTTGATAGCATGAAAATGACTCTGTTTAGGTGTAGCCTGATATCTTCCTACCATTCCTACAACATGCATTATGTCTGGGTGAGATGCTGTGATGTACAACAGGCTTCCGATCATTGATCGATATGAGCTTTGATCAACATCAGGTGAATCATCATCCTTTCTTAATTTACATCCAGTTACCATAGGTGTACCCACAGGTTTAGAATCTTCCATTTGAAACCTT
>JZKD02S1895253.1:402544-441218 GCA_000966675.3 Picea glauca | reverse complement strand
CAAGCACCCACTTGAACCTTTGAGGACACCAGTCCTCCCTAGCTCCTCCCAAACACCCTGAAATATAAATCTTTGCTACTGAAACTTATTACAGTGATATGATGTTCAACAATGGCTTACCAGACTCATCACTGTTCTGCTGCATTTCATTGCTCTGTCTGCCTCATCGCCTTTCTGCACACATCACTTGTGTTGTCTATTCTTTTTTGTTTTATTCTTTGTTCGTCATATCCATTCACTGCACAATTCCTCTTCTGTTCAATTCAGCTATTGCACTCCCCTCCTTCTTCACACATGAATCACCTTCAATAACAACAACCACATCATACTCGAACAACAACATCAACCCTTCTCTTCTTTGTACCGTGTATATATTGCTTCTGTGCATCTTGTGCATGCAATATTCTCCATTCCTCTGCATTCTCATACCGTGCCAATCTCCTCCACCTCTCGAGTGCTTTGCATGATCATCATCGTAATTCTTCAGCTTCTCTGGCCGTTTTCCCACGCGTTCAACATCACTAGATGTTATGATGAGATTCCTCAGCCTCTCTGGCAGTTGAGACTCTTCGTCTTCTCTGTGAAAGTCGAGCTCACCTTATATATTTTAGTTATTGGCTTCCACACTCATACATCTATCAATCCCTTCTAAGAATAGTCTTCCTTTACTTGGATGAAGCTTGGAGACTCTTCTTCTCCTCTGGTGATCACACAGGGGTTTCTTTGAATTCTCTAGCAGATGCCATTAATGGTTTCTGGTAGTTTCACTGTGTCGTGCATCAATAGCCCTCCGATCAACACTTGATCTGATGGTTCAGATTATATCGCGATTTCACCTATCACGATATCGAGATTCCTGATGTCAATTTTCTTTGACATGTCTAACTCTCGATCCTCGATGCCTCTCCATTGACTAGAATCAACGTTCCAGATTTGATCTTGATTCAACGGCTACGATTTAAGTCACGATTTTCCATATTGAGAAATCAGGATTCCTGTTGCAATGTTTCTTTGACATTTCCAAAACGCGATCCTCGAAACTCTGACATGGTGTCCATCTGCTGACGTCACACGTGGATTGACATGTGTTGAATACTGCCACATGTCACTCTGATTCATGACTTACATGTGCCTGAAATGTTGAATTAGTCTAACACTTGTCATTACTTGGTTGTGCCACGTGTCCCTAGATGACATGGTTTGCTGATGTGAGTCAGGTCGACGGTCTAGATCACATCTTGATCTAACGGTTCAGGTTCAGTCGGGATTTCACACATCGCGATTTCAGGATTCTTGATGTCAATATTTTTTACATCTCCAACTCTCGATCCTCGAAACCTAGACAGGGAGTTCGATCAACGGTCCACATAACCCCCTGAGATGGATGGTCCTCCTACTTCTAGGATTTTTGATCCCTCTACTCCTTGTACTTTTTAAATATCATGCAGTTTTTCCTCGATCCAACGGTAGTCGGACCCTGTGCTCAGATCTGATGCCTCTAAATTCAATCAGCCCTCCGACTAAGCTCATGGTCCATGTAACCTCCCCCTATATGACTGCAGCTAAACCTCTGCATCGAGGTTTCGAACTTTCCAATGTCGAAACATGTATGTCCTCAAGATTCGCGATCCCTCGAATCCCGATGTGCTCTTTACGCACTAGCTCTCCTGGCTAGGCTCCTGGCCCATATGACCGTTATCCCCGTGACCGCAGTCTTACCACTCATCAGGGTTTTGAGATTTTCAATGCCGCAATGCATTGGCTCGCGGGATTCCCGATATGTGAAACCCCGAGGAGTCAACCCTCCTTTTGGGATTTCACCTTGGCTTTTCCCGATGGTAAACCTCATGTAGCTCCTATCCGATCTGATGGCTAACGAGATTTATGAATGAGATCCAACGAACCTCGATCTTTGTCTTCCTTCTCCTCTACGAACTCCTGTATCTTGAGCTTTTCTACGTGCGTTCTCCTCGACACTGTTCCTCCTGAGTTGCGCCTCTACAGAGTCTTCACATGCACACTCAGTGCTGTCTCCACTATTTTACTTGCCATCAATGGCAAGCATACGCTACCTGTTAAACATTTGCCAACAAGAACATGAAAAGATTTCTCTCCAAGAAAAGTTTGATGAAGAAAAAACACAGCTACATCAAGAAAAGGAACAGTTGCTCGTGGAGGAACTCGAAGTAAAAGATGCGGTCAATAGAGCACTTCACTCTGTGATAGTCTTCAAAATCAAGGCAGAAGACCGAGTTACACAGTAGGTGAACCAGCTCACAGAATCCATCTAATAGCTACAACAACACATAACAGATCTGGAGCTATGCACTGTACCTGAAACCCCACAAGATGTAAGAGACCAAAGGGAAGCAACCGCCAGGAGCACAATTGAAAGGATAAAGGATCTTACCCTAGAATGTAAGCAACTCTCTGATCACAGTGCCCAAACATATGAACAACTCACAGAGAACCCAGAACTAAAGGAACTGGAGTCACACCTCCAAGAGGTGAAGTATCAAGCCGAAAAGATACAGGCGCAGGTGAAGTCCCTGTTAGTTGTGGAAAGAATGAAGCACTCCCAAGAGAAATACACTTCACAAAAACAAATCCATACTATCCAGAGTAGAGTTATGGAGTTAAATGAGAAGATCCAACATGTACAAGACAAGGCCTATCAATTGTTTACAAAGGTAGAAGGCCAAGGAGAAGAGCTAGAGCAGGTTGTCACTACAGCTAAACAACATCTAGACGGACATATAAATGATGCAATCATCCAAGAGTTTGTTGAAAAAGAGGTCATAGAACAACAACAAGTTGAAGTAGCTCAAGCCAAGCTTGAGGCATTTGAAGAAGAGCTAGTCAGACCATAGTGACTCGGGATGAGTCACAGGTGAGTGTTGGGGGCCTGTTGGCCCTTGACCAAGTTTTGGGAGATCCTTGGTCAAATTGACCTATTTTGGGACTTCGACATCCTATAAAAGACTGAGCGCAAGACAAAGAAGAGATCGCAGTATCTCAGTCCATTTTTGTGTCCTTTTTTGGGATTTGGGAATATGTGATAGGAATGGGATGTCATCCCAAGGGTTTACCCATATTTAGGCCTATTTTGTATGTATAAATAAAATGCTAAGAAATGTAAGAAGTAGTTGTGCAAGTTGGTTAAGTGCTAAGAGTTGGATTTGTGTGATCAAGAATTGTAAGGCTTCGTGCATATTGTCTGAGACTTGCAAAGCTAAGTGCAAGTCATTGTAAGAGACTGTGAAGGGATTTGTGCTGTAACGCAAGGAAGAAGGATCTAGCGAGATATGCAGATCTCCTATCCTATGCAGAGTAAGGGTTTTGTGGCTCTGTGCATGTAGATGGCTGATTAAAGCTAATAAAGAAGAAGAGTTGGTGGACATAGCCTTAGGGTGGGGGTGAACCATGTAAATATTGTGTTATTCTTCTCGGTGCAATGTTCTAATGTATTTATATGTTATTTACTAAGTGCTTGATATAGATAGATAGATAGATCTGGTTATGCTTTGTGCTTATGATGAATCTTGATGTTAGATCTGATATAGGTGAATATTCTTAGTGCTTGAATCTACCAGATCTGATCCATTTATTTATGCTATGTGCTTAGATACGTTAGATCAAGGTGAATGTTGTGATTCTCTATTTTATCTATGAAGTAGATATTGGGCAAATAATGATGAAATAACGGTGCTAATTTCTCTATTAAGTATTATAATCATAGATCTGTGTCCCAGCTAAGGTTGCAGACACCTGAGTCCTACAACCACCCATGCCTCTACCTCAAGTGAGACTTCATATGCTTCGTAGGTGTTTCAAAAAGGGCTGGTAGTTAGGGTTTTGTTGGTGCGCTGTTGTAGCGTTGAACCCGGGGTATGCCCCTGTGCCAATAGTGCATGTGGTTTCCCCACACCTTGTTTCTCCTTTGATTGACACGAAATTCATGCCACTGCAATCCTCTCTTGACCACATCCCCATTTTCGAGGGTGGCGGGTCTCCCATACCTGTTATCACACATCCTATTCAACCAATGGTTGAATAAGTGGTCGTACCAATGCAATCTTTGGTCAATCTGACTCTCCTTTTCGAGGGTGATGCATCCTTCAACCATATTGTCAAAATTCCTGATAACGCTCCTTTTGAACACAAGATATTTTTTCTCTCCCCAAGAATTCTCCCTCTAAGTCCCGAAGAAGTTCCCTTCGATTGGGATGGTCTTGTGGGGTATCGAATGCCCCCACCTATGTCCTTTCGAGTAAGAGACATTATCCGATATATCATGGAGATGATAACCTCTGCTAGAACTTTGTCCTCCTCGACTTGGAGAGATTTGGGTTTTTGCAATATTATGTTGGCTATTCATAAGATACCAACATTCTAGAGAAGTCCAACATAGGAACCTTGGCCTCCCCCATGACTTGCCTCCTAGAATCTCCCAAATGAGTCTAATTTAATCTCTTTTCTGACTCGCCTAAAAGCCGAAAAGATCACTAAGTGATTTTTCCCTTTCACACTTGTTAAATTGGACTTGAAAGGTCATGAGTCTTAGTTAAGCTCTTTTTTGACTCATTTTTCACAAAGTGAAAAGATTTCCAAGTGAACTTGTCTCTTTCACACTCATAAATTGGATTTGAAAGGACGTCTATTTGGCACAAATTTATCCCCTTTTCACACCAAGTAGACTAAATGTCGTGAAAAAGGAAATTTTTTGGCGTTAAGTTGTGATTGCATATCATGCACTTGCTTACAGTATTGAGCCTATAAACAGTTTTGGATTTGTGTTATAAACTGTTTTCCTCAACAGTTTTTCATCCTCAACCAAGTAGAGCCTTATTTATATCCTTTGCAATTTGACACCCGATACCTAGGAGGGAACATTCCCCCAAGTGTCCATCTCCCACATGCATCTCCTTACATTGAGCATAGGTATGTTCCACTGCTAGAAATAGTTTTTCTTACTTGCGACACTCATTTCCTCCTCTGTAGCATAACATTCATTTGTCTAAGAAAAAAAAAAAAAAGATAGGCAGGAAGGGATTATTATCTTATATTGGCAGTAGTCGTGTCTCCTTTGATCAGAGAAAAAATTTATTGAGTCCATTTTTCATCATAATTTTGGGTTTAGCATGGCCTTAAGTAGATGAGCTCGTTATAGATAGTCTTCTCTATTGATTGGTTACTCTTCCAGTACCTATAAAGAATATCATTGATGCCTCCTACATCTAATGGTTCCATCATTGAGTCTATTCTTCCAAAGTCTTCCATATGTCTCATGCTCTTGTCCAAAGGGAGTCTATCAACCTGTGTTGGCCATTTCTCAGAACTCTTGACTTTTCATGTTGCCCATACCCTCAATTTGTCTCAGAAACACATGATACTATAGTACTATCATGCACTCTGGCCCTACTTTCATCATTGGTAGGTAAACTTGAACCCAACAATTGACATTTCATCATTGATCATTGACTGGGTGGTTTCCTTTATGTTCGACGACAAGACATCTATTCACACATTGGGATTTGTGCAGTGTCTTGGATGCCATTAGCCTTATTTTTGGTTTCCTCACCTTTGTCATCAATTTTCCTCATTAGATGTTATTCAGAGGGTCTTTTTTGTGTACCATTTGCACTTGGCACACACGAAAGATGCACAAGGTCGTTGGTTCGTGAACATGGTCTTCATCCTATTTCCTCCAAATCATGAAGCTCCTGCTTTGTACCTCATGCTGAATCATGGGAGATGCCTTAATGATATCCTTTCAATGGGTCTCCTTCCATTAACTTCAGCTCATCTATTCTGGAAATGGGACCTAGAGTATTATGAGTACCTTGAGGCTTGTAGTCATTAGTGGCAGGTTCTCTAGCCATCGAAAGTTGGGAATACATAAATGTCTCCTGATCGATGTATTATTCAAGTGTTCAACCCTGAATCCTTTATTCAGACTTGTAAGAATGTACTCGATGCCTTGATACCTACTTTCATTATCAGTAGGTTGTCTCACATTTGTTAACAGTATACCTCAATGACCGGTAATCAAATGATGTCTCATTGTGTTCGACCTCAACTCCTTTATTTGCATGATGTACACTTCCACCTTTGGCGTATTTTGTAGAAGAATTGAATACATTAGTATGTGGTCGCATATTTCCTGAGATGTTGCTTCCTTTTCATTGGACCAGTACCTATATGACTTCAGTGAATATGGGAGATCATATTGTACTCCATTGTATACATATATCTTTAGATTTATTTTGAGACTGGTTCTACTATTCCTTGTTCGTGACTGTGACAACCTTTGGCATGTAATTGCATTTGAATTTTCCTATTCATGGCCACGAACAAATGTTTGGTATATTTTCACATGGATCTGCAATATAATTCTATTGGCATCCATGTATGCAAAGTTAGTGTAGAATGTAATGAGAAACTAGTTCTTCTAGTTGGTTCCCCATCACTCCACTTCTGGGTTGTTTATAATATATTTCAGCCATCACATATACTCATCTGACCTCACACATTAGGGGGAATCTGTTATAGAAATATTTTCCACCTTATGCAAGATTTCACAAAAGGCCTTTTTCCATTTCCATATGCAGACATTTCATCCCTTTTTGCAAATCCCAGAGCCAAAAAATATATTTTTTCCACATGTACGCACCTTGCCTACTATACAACATACGTATACGCAGGCAACACCACTAAAACCTGTGTACATCGAGAGTTTTTCCCAAAAATGAAAAATGGTGTTGGGTTTCCATGTCATGACAGGATATCTATGATCCTCGACCTTCCATATACTGGAAATGTTCTGACTCATCCCTTCAATTCCACTTGAAGGCTATAAATGGGCCAATTCCGAGCTATGGAAAGGAGGAGAAATAATTCAAATTTGAGAGAAAAGTTACTCTGGAGAAATTATTTACTTCATATTGAATCTGCATCCCTTTGTCCTTTAAGTTTGAATATAGTGTTTAGCCCCCATTCTCTTCCCTTATTGATTTAGAACTTCATTATCTTTTCTATGAGATTGCCTTTGGTGGAGAATTGAAGTGGTGGAGGCCCAACTAAAAGGAACTTAGTTTCTCGGTTCTGAACCATGTTGACACAAAAGTTTGTAACATTTTCACTTATGTTGATCATATATTAATAGAAATACTCTTTTCCCGTCCAATTGATATCTTGCAAATATTTGAATTATTATTCCATGGGAGTATTTGTCATGTTTATTAATAGATTATTCTATTGAATGTGCTAACATCATATATTATCACCATATGCTTTCTTTTCTTGGTATTTGAGGACTAGTTGCAGGTATATTGCTTTGGATCAAGTGCTCAATGGTGGACTTCATCAAATGTCTATATGAGGTAGGCCTTTTATCTTGTCTTTCTAGCATATTCGTTTATATAGCATACTTGAGAATAGATTTGATTTCTGCATTCATTTCTGTCTGTTGTGGTTTACCCATAGCCATAGAGAGATTTTCCTCATTACAGGAGAGAAGCCATGGATGGATGGCTATATTGACTACTGGTGTATTCCAACCATGAACTAATGTGTGCATGCTTGAGATGCATTGGAATGTACTAAATTTTATTCACAGATATGATTCATGAGAGTCCCAACATGGAGATCCTTGACCAGATGCATTGGAGCCCTAGAAGGAGGTGGATAGCATGAGGGATTGCATGGTGGAGAAGGGGATCCATTCTCTTGGTTTATGCAAGCTGGAGAGAAGATAGTCGGTGTACTTTGGATTGTTGTGCTTTGAGGAACCTATGAGAGCTTGAGTTCTTACTGGTTTGAGGAAGTTGAGTGACACCTTGGAACCTTCCTTGTGGATTCATAGCCCTGGATCAGGGGTGACATTGTTATTGAGACTTGGAACAATAGTGTCTATGGTTGGGTGGAATGTCCTTGGTCTGCATCTAGTTGGTGAACCATTTTGATTAAGATAAGTGCTCTTTGTCTTGTGTTTCTATCTTGTATATTTATTTCCGTTGTGTATGAATTATTATCTCTGTGACTCATATGTTATAACATGCATGTTTATTGGTTATTTCTATGCAAAGCATGTTTAAACATTCTTTATTCTGTAGCATGAATATTTATTATTTCATGTTATGTTATCATGTTTCTTTCATGCTTATTTAATAATTAAATGGTATAAGAATTTGAAATCAGCTTCGAGCAGAGTTTTTGAGGTAGCGTGCCCATCCCAGGGGTGGCTGGGTATGTTACAATTTTAGCAGAGGGGATAATAATTGATCCCAAGAAGATAGAGACAATTATGAGATGTTCGACATCAAGAAATGTCACAGAGTTTAGATCTTTCATGGGTCTTGTGGGTTATTATCGAAGATTCATAAAGGGGTTTTCAAATACTTCAAGCCCAATCACTTCTTTAAAAAAGAAGGGAGTGAAATTTGAATGGGCTCCCAAATGCGAAGAAATATTTCAACAATTGAAGGATATTTTGAAAAGTGCACCAATCCTGAATATTGTAGACCGAAATGAAATTTTTTTATTATGCACCGATGCATGCAAGGAAGGGCTCGATGGAGTCCTCGTCCAAAAGGATCATGTGGTGTGCTATGAATCTAGAAGACTAAAATAACATGAGATAAATTATTCTACACATGACTTAGAGTTAGAAACAATTGTTCATGCATTAAAAGCATGGATACATTACTTCACGGGATGAATATTTGAGCTAAGGACAGACCATTGTGGTATGAAGCATTTGCTTGGACAACCAACATTAAATTCCAAACAAACTAGAAGGCTATAATTTTCAAGTGAATATGACTTTGAAATCAAGAATATCAAAGGAAAGGAAAATTAGGTGGTTGATGCACTCAAAAGAAGAGCTCATGAAGTGAATATTTCATCCATTATCATGTTCAACACAAATTTAAAAGGTAAAATTTTAAAGGATGGAAATTTAGACCAACAATATGTAAAAATAAAAGAGATATTGTAGAAAGGAAATTTACAACAAAAAATTAATTATTATAAGTTGAAATGGGAAGGAATCCTCATGTACAAAGGAAATATATAGGTACCTAATTTAGGAGACCTAAAAAATATAGTGTTCAAGGAAATTCACAAAGTGCCATACGCTGGGCACCCAGGATATCAGAAGACAATTGCAGTTGTAAGAAGCCAATACTTTTGGCTAAGAATGAATAAAGAAGTGGCTAATTACATATCTAGGTGTCTAGAATGCCAAAAGGTGAGAACAAAGCATAGACATCTAGCAGGGATGCTACAACCATTTCCCATTCGTAAGTTGAAATGTGAAGTGGTTACAATTGATTTATTTACAAAGATTCCCAGAATAATGAAGCAACATGATTCCATCATGCCAGTGGTAGATAAATTAACAAAATATTCACATTTTATTCCTGTCAATACCACACAGAAGGAAACAAATATTGTAGAGATTTACATGAAGGAAGTTTCCAAGCTACACAGAGTGCTTAAGGAAATTCTTTTAGACATAGATCCAAAATTTAAATCTAATTTTTGGAAAGGTTTGTTCAAGGGATTTGGGACAAATTTAAATCTTAGCATAGCTTATCACCTAGAATCAGATGGGAAAACAAGGAGGACTAACATAATCATTGAAGACATGCTCAAAATGTATGTGATGGACCAAATGTTAGTACTCAATTTTATCAAGTCATTAGCATGCACCATGATCAATATTAATGGGTCAAAGTTCAAGAGAAAGAGGTAGAAGGAGAGCTTAGATAGCTCACACATCAAATAAGAAATGCATATGGTCAGGATACAAGAAATATATAGTGAAAAAAAAGGCCCTAAGGGACCGAGACTCAGTTTCAATACTCATGTACTTATCAGGAACACAAAAGGCACTTATCTCATCCAAAATAACTTTAAGCCTTTACCCGAATAGAGATATATCATATAACCAAGGCTTAAAGAGAGGGTGTGGGAAAAGGTGTGGGCCTGATCATCAGGAAACTACAAGTGATCCTGATAAATGGTTGAGGGTGCATGTCACTTTGGAAATGAATTCTAGAGTTAATGCAACATTGGGGCGTGAAAATGGTCTTAAAGAGATATGTGTCAAAGAATAAATATTGTCGCATGGTAAGATATGGAAAAGAAAAACACTCCCCTAGGGTCATGACAATGGTGTTCTTGTATTTCTTGGTCACACATACACTAGCTCAATGCATACCCAACCATTTGCGTAATTCCACCTGGATCCAACATAACATCCCACTTAGACACTAAGAAATATAAGAGAGACCTGACAAGTCAGAGATCTGTATTTTTGAGCCTATCAAATATTGCAACCTATGAGGAGAAGTCCCACCAGAGATTTATGCTATCTTATTGAATTCAACCATACATATGTCGAGCCCTAGAGGACACTTCAATGCCTACATGGGCCAATCCCAATATGCCATGTGTCCATAGATGCATGCCGACGTCAGCATGAAGTTATCAAAATTTTACACATTTTCCAAATTTCAAAGGGCTCTAAACCATAGGGAAAAGGATGTGTGTATTCAAACAGGGGCATGAGAGAGAATGTTTTAGACAAGTGGGAGAATACACTAACATCCTACGAAATTAGTTGGAAAATATGTGACATGTAACAGAATACACAACATCATGTTTTCCATCCTTCATCCATCATCATACCCATGCTTAGAGCCTGAAATGGGCTACTAATCATCACCTCGACATGTGCATTCATGTGAGCCTAATATTTTCATACATTTTATAAAGAGTAGAAAATCATTTCCCCTCATTATCTATCTTCTCAAACACATGTCAATATCTCATAAGAGAAATCTCTAGAGATCATAATCCAAAAATCTACAAGTGATATGGGTTCTTAAGGTGTGTTACTTGGATTCCAGGAGTTTTAGATGATGAACCACCCGCATTAACCCTCCACTTAGGAGAGGATTTATGAACCATCTTTTCTACAAATTTTGGGATGGTCTGTTCGTCATTTCATTATGAAAATAATTTCATTCTTTGCCATCATTAGAATGATCTTGAAGGAAAAGGGGCATTTGGGAGTCCACCCTAAAGAGTATTGGCCAATCCCATAAACACACTGGAGAAGCTTGAATCAGAGGATACAATGAGTTGTTCCATTGTACCCGATGTTATTGAGTATTGTTAGCTAAAAGGAAAAATTTAACATATCAACTTAGCAGCTATTGTAGGAAAATTCCCCTATGGATAGGTGAATTCCCTCTTGGATATTAGACCCCTATGACCAAGACAAAAAAGTGCTAACTTTGATCACTAACATTCCCTTAAACATATCTAGACTATTCAATAGAGAAGAGGAATAGAGTATGAGTACCTTTTTACGACGTTTTTCCTCACTCATTCCAAGTTGAGCCTTGATCCCCAAGCCTTTCAACAAGTCTTGCAATCCAATAAACCACGAAGACAAAGCATACTTCCTATTATACCATTATTAGTTTAAATCTAAATTTATCCAAAGATTCAAGTCCATGCAAATGAGCACAAACTTGAAGGAAACAATGTTGCACGGAATTGCAAGTAGTCAATGCTCCCCAATGTATCGTGACAAGGGACTAATCACCTCTCGTGGATCCTTGAAATCTGGTAGTGGTGCGTTTACCGATCACCTGCAGGTTTTGGTATAACGACAACCATACTACAAACAAATGGTATCAGAGCTAGAGGTCACGAGTTCAATACACACTCGGCTCTCTCTGAGGGGGAGATTGTTGCATGAAATTGCAAGTAGTCAATGCTCCCCGATGTATCATGAAAAGGGACTAATCGCCTCTCGTGGATCCTTTAAATCTGGCGGTGGTGATTTTACAAATCACCTGTGGGTTTTGGTGTAATGGTAGTCATACTACCAACAAATAGACCAAGCACATGTATTAATGAGAACTCAAAAGAAATACTTACAAACCATTGATGAAGTTGCAACAACCTCTCCAATTCCTCCATGTCCAACCCTTGCACAAAGCTCACAAGAACATAAGTTTGATACCTCCAATTTTCTTCCTTCCTTATGAGATCATAAGTTTGGTATATCTAAACTTCTCCATGCCTTCCTCCTCCATGGAAATCCCTCATTATATAGGATTTGGAGGATTAAACACCATGGAGAGAAACTTTCATTAGATCTACTAAAAAAGGGATCTCTAAGATATTTAGGGAGAAAATATTTCGTAAGGATTTTAGGGAGGAAATATCTCTCAAGGATTTTAAGGAGGAAATATTTCAACCATCCATGAGATCCTCCACCTTCCCTAAAAAATACAAAACCAAATGTGAGGTGCATTCTCACACTTAATTAATTTCTTTTTCATGAATAATAATAATAATTCATGTGCACTTGATATTTTGGCCTCCATGTAATATATCCCTCCTCCACATTGACTATGTATTCTGACATAGGTTATTACATGGCATCGAGGTGTATGCAACACTTATATGACACTTTATGACACTTAAGACGAGGTACCTAGGTGTGAAAATTTCATGTGTAACATAATTCCCCCTAAAGTGTGAGGTCAAAAGAGACTATTATGGCCAAAATACTTTACAAATGTTTAATGCAAGGGTGTGGAGTTAGAGAACCTGGTATAAGTTGCAAACAACCATCAAAACAATATTAATATATGTTCCATTTCTGAGGCAAGCATACCTATGATCGGAATATGAGATGACTCAAAGCATGGTCATTGACCAATACACTACAGATCCATGAAAAATATTGACTAAGGATATGGCCAACAAAGATACAATGTGGATCCATATCTCCATGACATGAACTTATTGTAGCCACAAAAAATACACAGTGGAGCTATGACATGATAAAAAATAGCCACAAACCAATACAATGTGGATCTATGTGAAATTCTATATATCAACATGCTCAAATGATATCCTTCGCATCCTAGGCAAAGAAAATAACAGAGTGAACACTCAACCCAGGGTCTTCATCCTAATCTCGATGTTGTACGAATATAGCCATGTGAATAGATTTTTTGATGTCGAACATGGTAGAAACCACTTGATTACCGGTCAATGAGGTAAACCATTAACAAGTGCGAGGGAAATCACTAATGATGTCAATGACTCCCAAGGTACCCTAGTACATTCCAGAGAATGTGAATAAATGAGATAAGGTAGAACATTCATGGAATCATCCGATCAGAGGTCAATGATGTAAACCCACTATCAGAAGAGAGGAGGCCTGCCATTGAGGCATGCAAGTCCCAAGGTACTAACTGGTTTCTAAGTCTAATTCCTGGATGATGTTTTGCAGTCGACAGGACGAGACTCGTCAAAGGACGGCCTTGATGTATCCCCCTTCAGCGAAATGAAACTGACATAGGAAAGTCATGTAATATGGTGAATCAAATGAGTATGTACTAACACATGAAATGGAAACTGATAATACTGCAGATGGATGGTTTGAAGTGAAAATTCCCTTGAACATGATGAGGCACGACAACTAACTTGGCAGCATTGACTCGATGAGTACCAAAATGTAATGTGATGACAATAAGAACACTCTTCGATTGGATGAAAAATTATGGTGACAAATGGAATTGGTATGAATAAGAGACAAAAATATTACCCAATTGTAAGATGAGACTCAAACAGGTGCCATGTTCAAGGGTGACAAAAGCTGCCATAAAGGATTGTCAAAAAACTTGAGCCACTTCATTTTTCCCCCCACCCAGATAGATGAGTACCTCTTTTTACTTCAACGAGATCAAGGAGGGTAACACACGCTCGATATAACTCACCTTCAGTAAGTTCCTCTTCCTTTGTTTAACAAACTGGAAGAAGTAAGGGTTCATCCCCATATGGGTCCTTCAATGTGTAGTTTAGCGAGTCCAGAGAAGGAAAAATCAGTGGTTTTTCATGTTTAGAGAGTCTGAAAATGACTCAAAGGTGACTCCAGGTTTGTCCTTTTTCGTAATTTTAGTGTCATGGGGTCGAAAAATAGATAAACTACCACTCGAAAGATGCCCTTTCAAACCTTTTAACGAGTGTGAAAGGAAGAAATATCACTCGACAATCTTTTCATGTTTAGAGAGTCTGCAAATAGCTTAAAGGAGACTTCAGGTGGTTCATTTTTTGTATAACCATTACGAGTCTGAAAAAGTGATAAAAGTCTACTCGGTTACATTCTCATGTATTTACAAGCATGAGAAATAACAAATACTAAGCTTGATATTGGTTTCATTTTTACACAAGCTTGAAACAAAATTAAACTATGCTTGTAAATTCCTATATCTCCCAGATTGTTGATGTTTTATTCATTATTGAGCAGGGATTATAGGTCTAAATATTTCTCATAATACTTCCTATCTAAGTGTGGCTCAATATTTTCATCGCTAAGGTTGTTGAGATCTTCTTCTAACTCATAATTTTTCATTTCATCCATCTACATAAAATTTTCAGTTTTAAACGGGACCTAAATCTTTTGATCTTCATTTTGTACTTGTCTCTATTGTATCTAGGGGTTAGGGTTTCTCCTGAACTGATTCCTAATGTATTGATCAGGTTTGGCTTGATGTAATTCCATTCTAGATATTTTGTTTTATAAATCTTTAATTATCTTGGCCATCTCATCCATTTTTTCTTCTATGGACTTCCTAGATCCAAAGGGTTCTGCCTGTTCTTTGAAATACCTAGGTTCTTTGGTTCCCATATCAAACTTATTTTTTAATTTTCCAGATGCCATCATATTGGATTCAATTTCTATGGTAGTGTCTTTCATTCCTGATAAAGTGGTAGATCTCCTTTCTCTTAGTAGTAGATCGAAGTCAGAATCAAAATCCCCTGCGAAAGTTACTTTTGTAGTAGGTTGAGAAGGTTTGACTTCGTCTGGTATTTTGTTATACAGTTGATTGAAACAATGGATAAATTCAAGGATTGATTGAAATTATTCTTTTCTAAATCCATGAATTTGGTTAAAAATAAATATGGTCCTTTTCTCTCCCCATGGTCTTAGGAAGGAATTTTCTAGTTCATCATATGATCATATGGAACCCACCAGGAGTCCTCTGAACCAGGTCCTCACTTGTACTTCAAATTTTTGTACTAAAATCCTTGAGTAAAATTCCTCATGTTCAATGCCAATTATATCAACAAATTGATAAAAAAAGGCTATGTGTTCTATTGCAGTTAGATCTCCTTCTCCCATGAATTTGGGGAGGTTCTTCATGTAATTTTCAGGAAAATCATGAAAGATAGTAGGGAGGACCAAGGGAGAATATCTAGTAGCTACTATAGAAAATATTCTAAGGGGTTGATTTCTAGCACCACCAGGGCCAGTACCTCTGGCTCCACTAGCATCAACACCTCCAACACCAACCATTGAAAGTCTAGGAAATGGACTTCGGGGAATAAAAAGGTGATTTTCAAAAACTTCGAGGGAATGAGTTGTTTACCTTTTGAATACCTCGGGGTGTGGCAAAGGAAGTTCAGGAAAAATAATGCTAGGATATGGAAGATATATATGAGGAGGAAAAGGGAAATCTGGGTTGGTTTTCTCGTATTTACAAGATGTCTATATAGGAGAGATGATAGGGGATGAATCAGAGTATAAAAAGTACTCTTCAGAGTTTAAGGAAACTGAAACCTTTACTTCAGGAGAGGAGAGAATTGGTAGAGAGTTTCAAGGACAGAGGGGATCGAAACGGATCTTTTTTTCTCACTGGGAAAAGTACTTGACAAGTCAATCTCAAATTTTATTTCGGGAACACTTACCTCTGGAGTTTCGAGTTTAGCCTCAGGTTTACTAGTCGATGCTTCTGCAGAATGAATTGGTTAAAAAATTTCATTAGGGGTTAGTTCTTTAGTGTGAACCTTAGCATTATCTTGTGTAAATATGGGTTGGTAAGCCTTACCTACCGATGCAACATTCAATTTGAGATATCCCTTTGGTTTCAACAAAGTTTTGGGATCTGACACTAGTGTGGTCTGCTTATCGCCTGGATTTTTCACGATATTTTTTCTACTGAATGCCAATTTTGTCTACGATGGAGTCGCCAAGTGAAAAATAAAAATAATCCTTACTTGTGTATTTCAATCTTTGTTCACAATCAAAGATCAAAATTTACTTTGTTATTTTCCCAGGGAAAATGATTTCGTTTCTTCGTCCCCGCCAACAGCGCCAAAAATATGTTGTTCCTGAGATCAATCTTAAGGCTCAAAGAGTAATCTCAGGCATCAAGAGTATTTAAAGAAAATGTTTTACATGAGTGCTTTTCCTACCTTTAGTCATATAAGAAATGATCCTTAAATGAAATTAATAACAGGAAAATACATAGGTTGTATTCTGTTGTCTGAGTCACAATTATAATATCAAATGGTGTGAAGGAAAGTTACAAAACTGTTAAACAAAGCTAGGCATCAATTTCATATGAGTCTCACCTTGTTTGCAACAAAATAAAAGTAGAGAGAAAACCCTTGAACATGATATAAAATGCAGTAATTCACACAGCTTGAAGGTCTTGTTTTACTCACAGTAAATAGAGAGGAAAAATTGCTTAACTAATGAATTGATAATACAACATTATTATAGTAGTTGTAATACTAAATTGAAATCAATCGATTTTCAACGAATTACATAAATAAATTCAGAGATATGGAAATACAAAAGAAACACATAACTCAAACTGAACGAAAATTAGAATCTTTGTCTGCACTTGTATTAATACTAAAAAAAAATAGTTTCTCTATTACATCTAGAAAGAATCAACCCTAAATAGATCTTGAATCTATGTACTTATACAAAATCTGTCACAACTCAAAACAGTTGGACTTCTTACAATATTTAATTAAAATAACATAATCCGAATAAAACAAAAGTGTGTAGAATTTGATGAGCTTTGTTAGTGTTCTCCTCTGTCTCTTCATCTGCTGGAAGAAAAGCCTCTTTTCCTTATTCCTTTAGGCTGAATACAGATGTCATATAGGTCACCTTAATAATTATGCATATTGGCTTGGTATTTTTAGTTTTATTGCCATCTGTCCCTCGAGATATGTTCAACAATGTAATGAATCATAGTTGAAATCAAGGAGGAATGATAATCGAATGAATAACACTGCATGGCTCGTCAAGTAATGTATAATAGGCACAGGAAAAAGTAACCACTTGTGGAAAGAATGATAATGGAACAAGTGTATGATGATGAATTAGGTATACGTGGATATTAGAATGTGAGTGAATGAGATAATTGGCTCTTGGAAGGTGAAAGGTAGGGAGGGAAAAAGAGAAGGGCATTGTGCACGTTTTATTACTTTCTCAAATCTATTCTTTCTTTTCCATGTTCAATACATTGGTTGCATCTATCCAATAAGTCCACCACGAACCTTGAGGGCACAATTGTTTCATTTACCTCGAAAGTGAATAATTTCCTTTCTACCTGAGGCATATTTTCTTGGATCCTTTTCACTTCTTGAGCTGTGGCCTGGAACTGTGATCTTGGATTCACTAGCCATTTATTGATTTTAAGAAGATCAATCTGGCTCATTTCTTGAATGCCTGCCAGAGTTTCTTCTTTTCTCTTTCTGGAATTTTGCTAGTTCATTTCTATATCAGTTTTCCCCAGGGCTTCTGAGATATCACTTCCCTCAAAATCAATTAGCCTTTTTTCTAATGATGAAAATGATTCTAGGAAAGATTCTTTTACCTCTCTGGAAAATATTTTTCTCTCTTCCAGATTTGTTTGCTAGACCTTTAGGGTCATATCACCTCTTAATTGTTTGTAAGGAGAGAGCAGAGGAAAATCAAGGACATTATATTTCTTCACCAATATGATGGCTTCTTGAGACTTAGCTTGGGCTGGGCAGGCCTCTCTTTCCTTGACATAGCTGTCCTTCAGAGAAATATCTATTGCCAGGTATCACTTTTGGATGGAATCTACCTTTAGAAAAAGGTCCTGCTGGGTAGCTTCCATCCTCTCATTTTTTTCCAATGCTTGAGTTTGGAAGGCCGAAATGTCTATTGAGGTGCCTTCAGTTAGATCCATTCTGGATTGCAGCTATTCTATCAATTAATCAGGCTGAGTGACCATTCCTTGGTTAGTTTGTGAACTCTAATGGAGCTCATCAAGGTTGGCCTGAAGCTGTTGAATTTGTTGTCAATCATTAGCTCTGATTTGATCAAAGTCTTGACTCATCCTGTTCATGATAGTCTGCTCAGCGGTATATATCTGACTTTTCAAGTGATCTATCAAAAAGCACTTATGTTGCAGTTGTTCAATCAAATTTTCCACAAACCATTGATTAGCAATGACAAAAGCACCTAACGAACCTGCAACCTCCTTTGCAAATTCTGTACCATCTCGGTCATTCCCATCATATACCATTCTCTTTCTTTTAATTATTTCTCCATATTTTTGGTGCAATTCCCTTTTCACGATGGATTTCTGTTTCTTTCTAAAAAATAAATATGAAGGAGGCATCTCTTTGGGCGAGATGGGGGTGATATCACCTACAAAAACAATTTCGGAATTAGGATTTCCAAAGATCGATTGTAGAGGGATTAGCGATGTAATGGGAGTAGAAATATGTGTGGACAGTTGATTCTATGGTGTATTTGAGGTGACAACAAGAGTAGTTGGTGACAAAGGAGGCACATATTGTTCATGTTTTAGGAAAGAATTGAGTTGAGCTAGTGCCTAGGGGATTAGCTGGCTTGAAAATGATTCTTCTAATTTCTATGTTAACACCTCCAAGCTCTTTAGGGTTTCCTCAACTTTGTGTTTACCATAGTGACTTGGTTCAAAACCTGTAGGCACGGCTTCCTATTAAGGGGGGGTGGCTATTGACTCTCTTTGTAGTACCTTTGGCAGATTGTTTCACCTATGCTTTTGAAAGATGATAAAACCAACTTGTTGATCCAGGGGAAAGGTTTGGATTCTTTCATGAACCTCCTCATAATATCTAACTCCCCTGAATATTTCATCATACGAGGAGTTTTCGTGCATATATCATTTCATGTTGAAATGGGCTAGGTGGTTTTCAACAATCTTACATGGATCATGTCTCTTAAACTTGATGTCAACCAATTTGACATCCTTTAGGGATGTAGCTTCAACTTTGGAGTGACCAAAATATAATAATGAGAACATGACAACCTTAATAGGGAAAGTCGACCAAACCTTTTTCTGGGTTGCCTTCAGCTCCTTGCTAATGCCTCTTGTCACTTTCCGGTATGCCACTTCTCTGCATACCATACTGTTGGGTAAAAATCATGGGAGAGAATAAGGAGGAACCGAGCACCCAAAGACTCTGATGTAGGATAAGTTCTCCTCAATAAACCAATCTTCTAGCTTACCCAAGTTTCCCATAATCTTGTCTAAAATCCGGGGAGGTGAGTGACCAAACAGCGGTATATGAACAAGAACTACAACATTGTGGAATATTTCGTAAGAGAAATATTTATCTTTATCCTCCAACAACTTGGAGTGATAAAAATCAGTGGGCTCAGCACTGGCCGGGGTCTAGCTCCAATTCGTAAATGGAAAAGGTGTCATGAAACAAATGGCATCCATGATATATGTCAACATGTAAAAGGAGGAAGACTATCCTTTTTATTTCGTTGTTTATATTCACAAATTACCTTGTCCAAGTTATCTAACAACATTTTGTCCCAATTGAACATGAAACCTTTGGATACCTCATTCATGATGGATACCCATTCCACCAAGAAATGCGTAGGGCTCTTCTTCCCAAACAATCGACAAATCATCATGGCCACATACACCATATGAGCATCCAAAGAGGCTGTGGCATATATACCATGAGTGTTGGCTCTGAATATCTCCGGGTGCACCCACCAAGACATGATTATATCGTGACAACTTTTGGTGTACTGGACATATTCCTTTTGCTCGAACTCTAGAATGAATGCAATATTATATGTAAATTTAGGATTAGGAGAGAGCTTATAAATTACTTGCAGATGTTTCGGTTATAAAGAGCCGACGATAACCTTCTGATGGTTGATGATGCTCCTAGTCTAGACATCAACGTGCTCCAACACCCATCTTATCATGTCGTTATAAGGCATGAGTCTTGGTTGTGCCTCTATCTTGTTCAGCTCTGACTATGCTATGTGTATGAGTTTATATGTATAAGTGTCTTCCTCTTATTTGATGGAGTCCTTCAGGAATTTGATGATTTCACGTTCCATAATCTCGAGAACCTTTGTCCAATTTTTAGCAGTGTTTGTGGCTCGCGACGTTGTGTTCAACATAATGTCTTCTTTTGGGTTTGAATCCTCGCCCACTGCATCAAGATTTTTCTTAACTTTCCATGGTGCCATAATTTCTAAGGGAACGGAGTGAAGTTACCTATTGCAGAGAAAATATGTGAGTCTTTCAAACACATAAAACTTGCTAATTGCGAAAGGTGAAAATAAATTCGAAATTGAAATTCTTTTATTCAAACCAGATTCATTGATTTTCGTACATCTTTACTGACAAAAAGATTATTGAAGTTAATGGAAATGTACACCTGGAGATACGTAATCTGCATTTGAATCATTATCCTTAATTAGTCATAAATTCCATCAACATTTCGATGGTTCGCATTCGGGAGTTTTAGATGTGACAGAGTGGGAACCTCCTGAATCTCGAATCCATGAAAAGATTAATCTTTGAAAACCTTAATTAATTAACATTTAATACTTCGACATTTTTATATTTCGGTGATTTGTGAATTCATTCTTTGTTAAATTCTGAAGGATCATCTTCCGTAGTGACATGTTATAGAATACGTCATTCTGGATGACGTGTCAAGAAAAGGGAGGTGCCACATGTTACATGGAATCATGTGAATCCTCCAATTAAAATGTAAAAAATAGGTTCCATGTGTCAACTCGGGAGAGACTCAAAAGGTACATGTGTCCTATGACTTGTGTCTTTAAAAAGGTTTAGGAAAAGTTGTGAGTAGACACCTTCGGGTTTCAGAGTTTCGTAGTTTTTATTGTTAAGACTTATTGAAACATCTGGAGCATGGAGCTATGAAGCAACCATTAGAGATTTACCTCTTTAAAATTCAAGGGGCTCCAAAACTCCAGAGATATTAGGATCATTCGATCAAAAGAAAAAACTCTTCAACGACAGATATCGTGCATGCCTTATTATTAACCAACCAATATATGAATTTGATTTAAAATTAAAATTTCATTTACCAATTTTTCGTCTTCTTTGGGTAGAATTATATTTTCATGAGTGAAAAGTATAAAGCTCAAAAGTTCAGAATTGTACATGTTCCAACATCTTTCACAAAGTGATACTGAACATCAATATGATTTTTATTTGAATGATAAGTTAGGTTCTTCATTGGGAAGATTTCACTATGACTATCAAAATATATCCTTACAACTAGTTGTACTAAACCGATACCTGAACACAATCTTTATAACCATACTGCTTCCTTGATTTCATGAGTGGCTTCCATGTATTCAACTTTTGTACTTGAGAGTTCCATTACATACTGTATTTTTCTCATCCAACTAATTTCTCCTACAAATAGGCTAAACACATACCCACTTGTAGATCTTTTGTGATCCATATCTCCAGCTCAATCTACATCCACAAAGCCATGTATTTCCAACACTTTCTCCAATACGGGTCGTCCTTGGTAGCACAATCCATAACTATTAGTTCCACAAAAATACTTGAAAATCCTTTTTACTATTGTCCAATGCTCCATCCCTAGTTTTGACATATACCTTCTCAATAATCCAATTTCATGTGCAATGTACGGTCTAGTACAGATCATTTCATACATCAAACTACCAACCGCACTTGTATACAAAACATGATACATGTCCTCTTCCTCTTCATGTGTCTTGGGACATTGATATGCAAATAAATTTACGTCCACATGAATAGGAACCTTGATCAGTTTACATTCCTGCATATTAAACCTTGGAAATATTGTCTCAACATATCTCCTATGATTTAACCATAGTTTCATGTTTTCCCAATCTCTTTTGAAATTTGCAACACCAAGATGCTTCATGTCAAATTTAGAGGTCAGATAAGTTTTCACATCCTAGATAATTTCCTTGTTGTTTCCTATCAAAAACATAACATCCACATACAAGACCAAATAAATAAAATCATCACCAATTAAATTGAAATAAACATAGTGATATGCTTTGCTCCTTGTGAAGCTAAGTCCCAACATATAAGTATCAATTTTTGTATACCACATTCTTGGTGATTACTTTAACCCATAACGAGACTTTCTCACATGGGGGATTCACCTTGTTGATTGATATCTTATCACGTTCATTCATAAATGGGGTTTTTCAATTATGAAAAATAAATTCAATATGTTGTAAATATTTTTTTTTTGGGGGGGGGAATGTGGGGTATGGGGGGGTATAAAATGGGGTATCTAGTGAAAATAAGGGTTTTCTATTGAAAATATGTATTGGGAGGGGGGTTCAACAAAAGGATTTTGGGAGGTATGTATCAATATCTACTGAAATTAGGGGTATTCTTCAATATATCACTAACGAAGGTGTTATGTCATAGGTTCATTGAGTTTGAACCCCGTGTTTTTTTTGCTTGCATACTGGCTCCTTTCCCTTCACAACAAAGCCTTATGGTTGCTTCATGTAGATTTATTTTTCCATATCCCCATGTAGGAATGTTTTCTTCACATCCATCTATTATACTTCAAAATAAAATGCAACATGAATAGATAAAAGAAATCTAATTGAATTTTAATTGGAAACAAGAGAATGATATCACCAAATTCAATTCCCTCAACCTCGGAATAACCCTTTTGCTACTAATCAAGCTTTGTATTTCTCCACTTTGCCTTCTACATTTAGCTTCTTTTTAAACACCCATTTTTTTACAATGAGATTTCCTCTAGTTGGAAACTCCACTAGATCCCAAGCCTCACTCTTATATAAGGTTTCCATTTCTTCAACCATGACCTTTGTCCATATCTTTCCATCCTCTGAATCCACTTCCTCCCTAACAGTTCTAGGATCATTATTAGTAATAGACAAAGAAAAAATTGAATGGAAATTAGGTGGATTATACCTTTTTGTTTTCCTTCTTTCCCAAACCGATATCCTCAATGCTCGATCATGAGGATCTCCTTCTTCTTCTTCCTTTTCTTATGTAGAGTCGAATTCATCATCCTTTAACTCAAAATCTATTTTCTCTACTTCTTCCTTCCTTGGTAGGACTTCTTGTTTGAAAAAATCTTTGATTTCTCTAAATACCACATCTCGGTTATACACTACCTTCTTAGTTTTTGGTTTCCAAATATTATAACCTTTCAAACCATCTTTATACTCACTAAAGATACACTTTTCATCATTTTTACATAGCTTACTCTTATTTTCGTTTGAAACATGAACATAGGCCTGATAGCCAAATACCATGAGATATTTGAGAGAGAGTTTCTTATTGGTCCATACCTCGTGTGGAGTCTTGTCATCCAATTCTAATGAGGATGATCGATTGACTAGGTAACATGCAGTACCCACTGCCTCTACCTAGAATTCCCATCCTAACCCGACACCCCTCAACATGCATAGGTATAAATACACCATTGTGCACCAATTGTAGAATTCCATCTTCCCTCACTACACCAAAAGGGAATATTACCCTATTTTTCTTCCCATATACACAATGTTCACAAAAATCAAAATCCAGAAAGAAGTTAGACATACCTTCAACCATACCTTTACTTTGTAGTAGTTGAAGGCTCTTCTCTTTGATATTCCCCAGTATTTAATGCCACAACATAACCTTTTCTCTAGAGAATGTAGTATTTTTTTCTTATTCAACTCCATTCTCAGGAAAAATGGAACTATTGCACTCATCACTAACTGTACTTACCTGCATCTTATACAAAGTTCCAATCCAAACTCCCTCAAGCAAAACCATTGCTCCTTGAACCCTCCTACAAGTTTCTTTCTTAAACATTTTTTTTACCTCTGCATCATCCATTTTGTTTATACAAATCATTTTTTTTTTCCAATCGTGGGATGTGAAGAACACAAGAAAATTTTCTAATCCTTCCATCAATGAGATTCAACTTGACGATTCCTCATCCTATGATTTCTTTTGTCAAGTCATCACCTAGTATAGGATCACCTCCATCATATCTTTCATATTCACAGAACCATTCCCTATGGGGAGTCATATGAAAGGATTCACCTAAATCAACCATCCATGCCTAATGGTCTACATGTGTGCTTGAAGAATCCAAGTACACATTCCCTCCTTCTTCCAAGGAGGTTTTTTCTTCTGTAGAAGGAGCATCTTCAAATCCCTTCCCTGACTCAATTCTTTTGGATCTATATTGCTTCTTGTAGTGCCCTTATTTTCCACATATTTAGCATACATTTACAAACTTTTTGAGAGATTTTGATCTACCCTTGGATTTACATCTCCCACTTGAGGAATTATATCTATTTCTTTCCTGGGAGAATCCTCTTGCATATAATGTATATGTTCTCTGTCCTTCCATTTTATTCCATCTCATATCCTCTGACAACAAGGATGAGATGACATCATTGAAAATTAAAGTACTTTTATTACTACCTATGGCCACAACTAGACTATCCCATGAGCCTATTAAAGAGAACAATACACTAATACACTTGTCTTTATCAAAAATATTAATATTAAAATATAATAGTTGATTTAACATAGTATTGAAGGAGTTAAGATTCTTTGTCACTGTCTCTTTTTTTCATCCTCTGTTTATATAGCTTCTTTCACAAGAATAGTTTATTTACCAGGGACTTATAATGATACAAATTCCCCAAATTATCCCATAATTCATTGGTTGTAGCTTCCCATGACACATTCAACGATATTGAATATGAGAGACACAACTGTATTGTGCTCTTCACCTTCTGATCCAACTTTTTTCATCCTTCTTCTAACATTGTTGTAGGTGCATTACCTGGATCCACGATGATCCACTGATATTTTTCCACCATCCGATATTCCATATTGAGCTTCCATAGCTCAAAATGTTTCCCATTAAATTTCTCTATCTCTATTTTTGAACTACTCTCCATTTATTTTCACCTAAAGAATCAGTACCGCAGATCTCCCACTATAACAAGGCTTATCACAAACCCAAGCCAAACCCCTGACCACAAAGGAATACACTTCAATACAATAATTTATCTAATAACAAATGTAGATTTTAACCTCGTATAAATAATTAATGAAAACATATTCTTAATAAAGAAAAAAAGATACAATGGCACACACACACACATGTTACACAAAGATTTTTACCCTAGAAACCCAAACCAGGAAAACCAATAATCTATTTAGAGTCACACCTCTAATCTTATTTAGTCATCAACCTCTTCATTATTTACAATACAATATACATATAGAATCCTGTGGAATCAAAACCCCTAATCCATTGACCTGTATTAGTCAACAACCCTAATTCCTTAACCGTAATTAGAAAACCATCAGTAAAAACCATGTGACAAAAAAACAAATGCAAAAATCCACCAAAAATGGACCATTTGTTTTTTATCAAGGGCTCTTGCCCCTAAATCCCCACAAAGATTTTGGATGGGGGGTGATAAGCACCCATTAGACCCCCTTTTTTCTCATATAATTGTACAATACACAAGATCAATTTTTCAAAGAATATAACACATACCTAACATGTATCCCAATGTGTTTGTTGCACTAATGTTGAATTGGATCTTTGGTGAGTTTGAGGGCACTCAGATTGCTACACCAAAGGGTAGTTGGATGATTCTACTAGAAGAAAAAATTTGAAAGGATCTATTGAAGCCAAAATACTTCTTGAATTGCATTAACTATTGCTCAATACTTTGATTTTGTATAATAAAGAGAAAGAGCCTATTGTTTCTTACAATCCCAAGTGACAATTTCAAAACCAAGGCTAAAAATGTAACTCGTAGTAGAGTTTCAATCATCAAGGTCATCGCCCCAATTCAAATTAGTGAAACCAACCAACAAAGGAGTCCCCCTAGAACTATAATGTATCCCAAATGAAACTGTACCTTTGACATATCAATGTATGTTGGCATAGGGGAAGACCCATGGTTCAGATCCATAAGAACATCGACAAGCCCTAACTACTATCCCTTTCAGAAACACCTGTGAAGAAGATGTCGTCTCACCCAAAGTAGCTATGGGGGGGTTTGAAGGAAAAATATTTCTACAACCAAGGGGATATCAAGTGGCTCCAGTAAAAAATCAATACACCAATTATATATCATTTTCCAGTTCCGATCTACTCCATAAAACTATCTATCATATATAACACCATAAGGCAATTAATAGTATAGCAAATGGCAAAGAACTCAGCATCAATCACACAAGACACCCAAGATATGTGGTTTACCCTCTCTCTAGGGCTACATCCACAAAATTGTGCTTTATAATATATTAAGATGAAGCATACAGTTCTTGTTTGTGCTCTCCGCTAGTAGACTTCTTTCTCCTGCTCTCTATCTCTCCCCTCCCTATGCACCTAGCTACAGGGTTGACCTTCACACCTAGATGAAGATATTAAAATTCGAGAAGGCCCTACACTCAACACTTCTCTCTCACACAATAGTCCTCACTCGATCACACAATAAAAAAGATAACAACAACAACAACCCATCCCAGGTCCTTTAGACCTCTATTTATACATTACAATAGTTCTCAGACACCTTTAGGCTAAAACCTAAGTGTAAATACACTAGATACCAAAACACTAGGTGTTTAAAACCCTAGGTCAACTTGACCCACGTTTTCAAGGCTTCACCAACTTGTCTTTCCTTCCTTCTCGCATGGTGCTCCAAAGCATCCAATAATGGTTTTTTCTTCTTGTTCAGTTGTCCACGATCCATCTTCCTTGTTGATCTGTCATCCTCAATATTTTTATCCAATGTCTTGCTTTCTCTTACTTTGCTCCATCATTTCTGCTCTTTTGCTCACTTCGACCCAGTAACAGTCACTATGTCTTCCATGTGGTTCACATTTTTCCTTTTCTTCCTTTTTCTTCACTTGCTTCCATAACCGAGGGCCAATAGGCCCCTAACACTCACATGTGACTCGTCCCAAGGAACTTATGATATGATCCCTATGCGTTGATTCGTCTTTAGACTATGCAGGGCAGACTGTGCTTCCATCTCTAGTCCTCCCTTCCTCCCTTGTGCAGACTTTCTTTTCTATGTCTGGTACCCAATTTCAACTACATCTGGTACCTAGACCCTTATCCTCATGCTTTTACTGAGAGCTGTGAGGAAACTAGTTGTCATAATACAACTTCAGTCAACTCCCGTTCACCAAACCTTCCTTCCATTCTCCATTCAAAGTCTTCAACTGTGCATCTCCTCCTTTTGTAACATAGGCAACCTCATATGGCATGAGCCAATGTGTTCTAAACTTCCTAGGATGCTTCATGAAATTATTGTCATATACCAGTACCAGATCACCTTTCTTAAATACCTTCTTCTTAACATATCTGTCATGGTAGGCCTTCTCTCTTTCTTTCTGGACCTACTGATGAAATCCTGCAACAAATATGTCTTCCTCCAGTTGGACCAACTGTGCAAGCCTCTATCGAGTAGTGCTAGACTGCTAGTGTTGTCCATATTTGTAAAGGAAAAAATTCTTAAGCTTGGTACCAAATATTCCATTGGGACAACAACTTCAATACCATACACCAATTTAAAGGGGGTCTACATTGTTAGCTTCTTGCAAGTGGTTCTATAGGCCCATAATATTGTTGGTACTCTTATATCTCATTCGTCTCTATTGACGCTGCAAATCTTTGTTAGTGTTGTCTCCAAGATCTTGTTGAATGCTTCAAATATCCCATTTTCTTGTGGATGGTAAGGTGTGCTCTTCTGATGATGAAATGTAAATTCCTCGGTCAAGGCTTTAATTGTTTTATGAATGAAATGTGTGCCTTGATTTATCATAAGGATATTCAACCATCCAAACCTGGTTATGATGTCATCAAATATGAAGCACGCAATTGTAGTGGCACTACAGTCCTTAAAGACTCTTGCTTTGACCCATCTGGTCAAGTACTCTATCGCAATAATTATGTACCTTGCTCCTGTGCACTTCCCTAGTGGGTTAATAGGTCCCACGAAGTCAATGGTCCATTTCTCAAATGCTTGTAGGGTTAGTTGTGGTGCTAACGACATTTCATCTCTTCTGGATAGTTTCCCAACTCTTTGTCACACATTGCGGGCTCAGTAATAGTACTTAGCATCTTTGTGTACGGTAGGCCACCAAAGGCCATCTTGAAGAACCTTTTGCATAATGTCTTTCCCTACATAGACTCCTCCTTCCATCATGAGATTCAATGAGGATTAATGGTCTTTCTGCTTCCATAACACACCTCCTCAGTATCTCATTAGGTCCCATGTTGTATAGTTGTCCTGCTATAAGTGAAATGTATGCAGTGCGCACTACTAGCTATTTCTTCTGGGTAATTGTATATTCACTCGGTGCCATTCCTGTTGATAGGAATTGGACTATCTTTGTTAAGTGGTCATCAATATTTCTAATGGATAGCATTTGTGCATCTGGTAGTGTATCCTCCAAACTAGTGGGCTCTTCTCCATGTCCCAACCTCAACAAGTGGTCAAGACCTTTGTTCATTCTCCTTGTATTAACTACAATCTTGAAATCATATTCCTGAAATAACAGGAGCCATATGCATATTCTTGCCCCCAGCACTGGCTTGTTAAGTAGGTATTTCAGTGCAGAGTGATCAATAAACATTTTAAGTGTCCTCCCAACAAGTAGTGGCAAAACTTTTGCAGTACATACACCATGGCTAACCCTTCTATTTCAGTGGTGGTGTAGATGATCTCTGTTGTTGATAGCTTCCTGATAGCAAAGGCTAATGAGTGGTCGATGTCTCCTGTACCTAGTTTTTCTAACATAGCTCCTAATGCAATAGAATATGCATTGACATGCACATGAAACTCTTTAGTCCAATATGGGAAAACCAAAATAGGCGCAGTAACCATTTTCTGTTTCAGTGTGTCGAAGCTCTGTTGGCATTCTTCTGTCCAGTGAAATTGACAATCTTTCTTCAAAAGATTCTCCATGGGTGTTGTAATCTGGGCATAACCTTTAATGAACTTCCTGTAATATCCTGTGTGTCCCAGCGTAGTGTGCAGCTGTTTGAATGAAGTAGGAGGGGGTATATCAACTATGATTGCAATTTTAGATGGATCTAACAAAAATCCCCGCTTGCATACAATATGACCTAAAAACACTCCAAATGGTGAAAAAAAAATGCACTTCTTTAGGTTTAAGGAAATATAACACTGCTGTCACTTTTCCAACATTAGCCTTAAACATTCGATACAATTTTTCAATAAAATAAAAACAGTCCAATCATCAAAGTATGCTTCTAGAAAATTATGTAGGAACTCCTTGAATGCTTCAACTACCACCCTGGAAAAGATGGCTAGGGCATTCTTCAATCCAAAAAACAGTACTATATATTGGTAGGATCCCCATTATGTGGAAAAGGTAGTCTTATGGTGATCTTCCTTAGCAATCCGGATCTAATGGTATCCTAAAAATCCATCTGTAAAAGAATATACATCCTGACCTCCTAGATCATCTAACACTTCATCAGTGAATGGCATAGGGAAGGGGTCATGCAAACAAGCATCATTCAGCTTCTTGAGATCTACAGAGATCTTGATCTCTCTTGTATTCTTGTCTTGTACCACCATATGACTAATCCATTCTTATTCTTCGACATTTTCTATAATCCCTACTTCCAGTATTTTGTTGAGCTCAATCTTAACTTTCTCTTTATATTTAGGGTTCAATCTGTAGGGTCTTTTCTTGACTGGTCTTGCATTTGGTTTCAAAGGGATCCTCATTTCTCCCATAGTCCCTTTAATGCCCTTCATATTAGTGAACTTGGTGGGAAACAAGTCTTGATATTCATGCAGTAACTCAGTGATCTTGTCAATAGTGGCAACATCCCAATAATCTCCAACATTTGCAAGCTTCGATGTTTTCTCTATTCCAATACTGACTTTCTTTATCTTGATCGACTATCCAATGAATGGTAACGCAACTCATGGTCCTTCCACATCTCTCCGGCCTTCTGATTCTGCGATGTTCACCTTCCTAGGATCGTCGTCTTCATCAACATTGATGTTGGAACAACCTTGCAGTTTATGGAGAGGCGCAATCCATTCATCCTCTTCTTGATCCAAAGGGAGGCTAGGTGCTTCCTCAAACACTTTTTGTCTTACAGTCTGTAATTCTTGATCTACTGTAGGATATTGGGTTTCAAATAAAAATGTGGTCACAAAGTTTTGAGTCATACCTTCCCAATATATAGTGATGAGGTGTAGTTCTACTTGAAGGTACTAGTTGATAGGGATAGTGTCCAGTGTGTTTATGAATTTGTGCACCCACTACTCTTGAGGAATATTGCTCCAGGCCTCCTCATAACTTCGCACATGGCCTTTCGGGCAGCTTTGACCTGTGTACTTAACTTCACAGCCTTCTACTTATGCTAAGAACTGCGTGGTCATGAGGGTATGCCATTGTACCCATTTTGTAATGTTGTTTTTATGTGTCCCCCACCATCTTACTGGTGTGGATTTCAAGGCCTCATCCATTTCCAACAAGCGTTGTTGCATTGGTACACTTTCTTCAAATTACAACAAGAAGGTTTGTAAAGGATTCATACCATCAAAGGTGGGTAAGTTACTTATTGTTGTGTTGATCTAATGTACTTCTCTGGTTAATCTAGCACATCTCCTTGTAGATACTTGATACATTTTTTTCTGCCAGTTCTCCAGTGCTTCTTCTGAGCCTGATGAACATGTGATGTAACTTCGCTAGCTCAAATTTCCATCCATTGTAGGATTAATGTAATCATGTTGTCTGGCTGTTAATTTGTATATGTTTTCTAGTTTGTATGCATGGTATTCTTCTTTGATGGGATCAATTTATCGCGGAACTTCATAGGGATATAATGGTGCAATGACCCTAAGGCCATATCCTTCAAACAACATTGTCCTTTTCTTTAAATCAACCACATTGGAATTTTTGAATACCCAATCAATTCCTAACAGAGCAGGGTAAGGACAACTATCATCAACTATCTCAATCACCTTGAAGTCTGCAAACGTCTTCACTCCAACAATATCCACAAGGACATGTTCCAATATTCTGAAGGGGATTACTAGTTGCTGATTGGCCATCCTAAGCCTGATAGAGGAATAGATCAACTTAGGTTTTCCCATCAGTTCCCAGGATTTCTTCATCATGACATTGACCTCTGACCCTAAGCCAAGGACCACATAGTCTATATCATATTCTCCAACCTAAGAATTCAGGTGTAGTTCCTTATTTGTCCTTCTCTTCTTGGATAGTTGATGTATTTATTTATTGAGTAAAGGATATACCCTTCCTATCTCATACTATATGACCAAATTTTGCAGTTCTTGTATAGATTTCTCATCTTTAATTAGCTATATAAACGTATACAAGAAACTGACAAGATTACTCGCCTCTTTTCCATCTCCGGGTGAAGCCAACTGTTCAAATTCTAGAGGCATCCCACATTCTCTTACTTCTGGCTGTGTCTTTGATGAATAACCTTGATCTCCCCAAAATTCTCTTCTTTCCTCCTCAAAAATTTGTTTTTGTTTCTTTGCATCAAAATTTTGTGTCTTCTCTTCATCATTCCTGATTCCCGATTCTTGTGTAGTCTTTCCTTTGTTCATTCTATCTTCTCTTGTAACAGTGCCTCCTTGAGTGATAAAAGAGACTCGAGGGTCTTCTCCACAAGGTTCATCTTTGATCAATTGTATTTGTGGGTTCTACTGAGGTCCCCATTTCTCTTGAAGTTTATCTAGCAATGTTGGACATTCCTCAATAACATGCTCGAAGGAGTTGCAATAGCTGCAAGTGGTACACGGGTTCTGACAATCCCTTTCCAAGTGTCTAGGATATGCACAATTATATCATATTATCTATCCTTGACCTTGACCCATACCTCCTTCTCTTTCTCTTCCTCGAAATCCACCTCGAGGGTTGAAGTTTCCTCTCTCAGGGGAGTTATACTGCATAGTGTGTCCTTCTTTCTATACTTCACCTTGAATCTTGTATATATCCCTTGACCTTTCATGCATGAGTTCATAAGCCCTACAATCCCTATCATCATGTCCCATAGACTTAAAAAACATGCAATATAGATTTTTGGGTGTCTGAACATATTTTTGCATGTAGTATCGCTCACCAGGGCGATGTCTATTTTTTCATGCCTCACACAAGGGTAGGGTAACTTGTTTCAAGGGGCTCAAAGCTCCAAATGCCAAGTATTCATGGAATAGGGGATAGTGTTCCTTGTCATGGCCTTTTGACCTACATCTGACACACCAGATGTCTTCTCTTTTATCTTTTCTGTTGTCTTTCTTCATATCTTCGACTTGTAGAGACAAACTTGTTAGCTAACTCAAGATTTGACTCATACCTGAGCTGGATTATCCCATAGGGGTTGATTCTAACTTCATGGTGATCTCCAATGCCTCATCCTGTGAAGAAATCTTATGTTGCATCAAAGGAACTATGATGTGTGGTAAGAGGGAAGCAATGAACCATTCCTTGTTCTTCTCATCTAGGATTTGAAAATGCAGATGGCATGTCAAAGTATTGAATCTTTAATCGAACTCCCATATCAGTTCATCTATTCTCTGCTTGATTTCTTTCATCTCTATAATGCACTGTGATTATGACTTGGGTTTCTTGAATTCAACAATTAGTGAAGTCTTAATAGAATTCAACGGTTTAGGCATAGCTCCTTGGACAATTTTCATATACCATCTCAGTGCACGGTCTCTTAGGTTAGTACTGAACTAAACTCGTTTGACAACTTCATTAGTGATACTCTTAATACTTCACACAACTTTACAGAGGAACTAGTGTTTCTCAGGATATTCAGATCCGTCCCCTCTAAAGGTGGGTAACCTCATCTCATCTGCCATAGATATTCCTAGGTTTTTGGACTGAGTATGTGATGGACTACTAGTGACAATGTTGTAATGACTTAGGTTACTCTGGTTACATAAGGCTATTGAAACAACATGAAGAGTATCGGTACTTACTTTGATAGTCGATGCAGTTCCTGAAGCTTCTGGCTCTTCCTGGCAAGGTTCCTCTATCCTAGTGGATTTTGAATGCTCCTCGTCTGTCATATTTGTCTCTTCTCCACTTTGGAAACCCTCATCCCCATATTTCTTCTTAAAAAGATTTGCACGATGAACTTCTTTGAATGCTCTCCCACTACGCGTATGTCCAGCCTTTGTGTCTCTATAGCTATCTGAATTCTTGAACATTAGCCTTTTCAAATATATCTAGCTACTGTATCTTCAAGATGTTCTTCTCATGCAATAGCATCTTGATCCTCAACTTTAGAAAATGTAAGCATTTTCCTCTGGGTCCCTTAAAGAAATATCTCTCAGCTTGGCTATATGACTCTACTCTGTCAACAACAAAATCGGTGATGTACCCTCCAATGGTGCTATCAAACCGATGATCTATTGCTCTTGACATGGAGTTATCAACTCTCTTGACCTTCTTGTTCAGTGTTGACGTCCAAACCACAGGTGGCCTAGATCTGATCTCAAATTGGGTATCTTCTAACCTAGATATCCACTCATATAGATCCTAATGGATTCCTCCAAAGAAAATTTCATGTATATTAGTAAAGATATATCTCTCCAACCAATCCTCTATACTAAGATTAGGGTTCTTCTTCTGGGATTCAACGAAGTCCTCTTCTTGGTTTTGTATCCACTTCTGAATCTCTGTCTTCGATGAAAACCACCTTGACATTCCATCAAGAAGATTCCTGTACCGACAAAATAACCATTTGTTGGCACAGGGGTAGACCCAGGGTTCAGCTCCAAGAGCGAACTAACAAGCCCTAACTACTGGTCATTTTGGCAACACTTGCAAAGCAGATGTAGTCTCACCTGAAGTAGCTATGGGTGGGGTTGCAGGACATAGATGTCTACAACCAAGGGGATATCAAGTGGCTCTAGTACAAAATCAATACAACAATTATATATCATTTTCCAGTTCAAATCTACTCCGTAGAACTATCTATCAGATCTAACAACATAATGAAATTAACAGTATAGAAAATGGAAAATAACTAAGGATCAATCACACAAGACACCAAAGATACATGGTTCACCCTCTCTCTAGGGCTACGTCCACATAATTTTTCTTTATAATATATTAAGATGAAGCATACAGTTCTTGTCTGTGCTCTCAGCTAGTAGATCTTATTTCTCCTACTCTCTATCTCTTCCCTCTCTATGCACCCAGCTACAGGGTTGATCTTCACGCCTAGATGAAGGTCTTACAATTCCATAAGGCTCTACAATAAACACTTCTCTCTTACACAATAATCCTCACTCGATCACACAATAACAAAGATAACAACAACAACAACCCATCCTAGGTCCTTTAGACCTTTATTTATACATTACAATAGTTATCAAACACCTTTAGGCTAAAATCTAAGTGTCAAAACCCTAGATACCAAAACCCTAGGTTTCTAAAACCCTAGTTCAACTTCACCCACGTTTTCAAGGCTTTTCCAGCCCATCTTTCCATCCTTCTCGCACAGTGCTCCAAAGCAACCAATAGTGGTTTTTTCCACTTGCTAAGTTGTCCACAATCCATCTTCCTTGCTGATATATCATCCTCGATCTCCTTGTCCAATGTATTTCTTTCTCTTACTTCGCTCCATCTTTTCTTCTCTTTTTCTCACTTTGACCCAGTAACAGTCATTGTGTCTTCTGCGTGGTTCACGTTTTTCCTTTTCTTCCTTGTTCTTCACTTGCTTCCACAACCAAGGGCCAAAAAAGTATAATTTTAGTTTCTTTCCAATAGATTTCATGGGGTGCTTGCATATACCTGGAAACAAGACCAACAAAAAAGGAAATATCAATATGTGTATGCTTCAAATATAAGAGGATACCAACTAATTTATGGTACAAAGTGGTGTTTGGAAACACATGTAATCCAATAGAGGAAAAACACCTTCAATAACCACTCACAAAACCAGATCAAATATCAACACACTTGTGTTTTTATGTGGTAAAACCTTTATGGGGAAACATCCATGGCCCCAACCAACGTGGACACTTGGACCAATTTATTAATGAAAAATAAAATATTATAGAGATATTTACAAGATATTTTCTCATAATTGATTATTGGAAAATGATCCTCCATGATCCTTAAATAGATATCACAGACCAATCGAGTCTTAATCCACATATCAATGTAGTTTTTAATATTGAGGATAATATGAACCGTCAAATCAATCTATGTTAGGAACACATCATGACCATCAGATTACCTAACTACAAATGAATACTAACGCATACTAAAGAAACAAACTTTTACCTAACGACACATTAGAACAAGTTGATCTTAACTAACTCCTAAGTTTCTAAATATCCTAACTTCCCCTTGTTAATATTATGGTAGCTACAGGACGTATTTACCTCTACATGTGAACCTGACGAGAATAGAAGACTCCGGGAAGCAAGAGAAACTCTAATGAATTGGCTAATAACCCTATAAGCCTTATCGGCTCAAGAATATAATTTATATTAGGCTATTAGCCTCCAAGAGAAGAAGTCGACCATAATTAATAATAATATATTGAACAGACACATACCCAGAAGGAGAAGTCGGCCCCAGTAAATTAGCAGGATTACTATAAATACAAGGTGCCAGTTTTTCATTTGTCACATCTCAGGACTACAGTTTTCCCAGTTGGTGCACACTGCAGTTGCAGCTGGTGCGCAGGTTTGGAGGAGGGTTGTAGGTGCAGCTGTAGCAACGACAAGTTCAGTGTTTGGCTTGGATATCTCTTGGCTAGGGTTTGGAACATCTGATCAGTCTTTTGTATTGTGCTATCCTTGGGGAGAGATGCACTGCTCTTTGTTTGGCTATCTAGCTTAGGGTTTGCTTCCGGAGGAATTCTCAGGTCAAGGTTAAGGTGCTCGAAGGGAGGTTTCGGCCTGTGGTTGGGTGACGAGGGTATCATCAATGGTAAAATGAGCACACCATATTCTATATTCTAACAGGTTATGGGCCCACACCCCTTCAGTTAGCCTAAAACACTGGAAGGAAACATAGCTGCTAGATATTGAGCTCGTTGAGGAACTGCCACTAAGGTTACTAGCAGGAGCAACTTCCAAAAGTGTTGCAGCTAGGGTTACCAACAGAAGCAGTTGCAAACATCCTAAACCTCTTGTTGAGGCACCTTAAGTGACGATATTGACCTAATCTCCGGATAGATCAGTGCACCCTAGCCCAACACATATCCTGGTACTCTCAGAAGGCCAAGACGTGAAGTTTGGATTTCTAGTCAAATCTAGGGTTTGACCAAGTCAAGCAAGCCATGATGAACTCTATGAAGTCTGAGAACAAGTTAGATGGAGCTTCTAACTTCATAGCATGGAAGACAAGGATTGACCTCATCCTTGCTAAGAATAAAGTGTTGGACATTGTGAAAGGAAATATCGTGAAGCCAGAGTTTACAAAAGGAGAAGAGAAGGAACCGTAGAACATTGCAGCTATGGAGAAGTTCAAAGATGTTTACATCAATGCTATGAGTATCATAGTGGATTCCATAAAATATCACTTGATACCCTACATCTCCCATCTTGACTCATCGAAGAAGATGTACGATGCCATAACAAATCTCTTCTCAGTCAGAAACATTGGACAAGTTATGAGTCTAAAGAATGAGCTCCATGACATGAATATGAATGATGATGACAGCATAACATCATACTTTGTAAGGCTCTCCCAGCTAAGAGATCAACTACAAGCTATTGAAGAGATCAATTTAGAAAAGGAATTGGTGAACATAGTACTCAATGGTCTTCCCAAGACATGGGATGGATTTTCCGCAAGCATGAACACAAGGAAGGAGTACCCGACATTTGAAGAAATTTGGACTTGTTTTTCTCAAGAAGAATCAAGGATCAATGCAAAACCTCAAAAGAAGTATGATGATCAAGCCTTCACAGCAAGATTCAAGAAATTTAGGGACAAAAGAAAGTTTGGTTCAAGGAGGAAGCCAAACCAAAAGAAAGACATTTCAGAAATACAATGCTTCAACTGTCAGAAGTACGGTCACTGCCAAAATCAATGTCCCGATCTAAAGAAAAGGAAGGAGAAACACGAAGCATTGATTGCCGAAGAAAAGGAACCTGCAAAGAAGACTAAGCAGGATGGAAGAGACTTCTTCTACTAAAAGGTAACAACACTCTTCTTATTTTCTTGTACATATCTTGCTTGCACCATCTCTATACATATCTTGTATATCTATCTCTTCGAAGATAATGTGTTCCAAGAAGAACTATACCTATGTAAGAACAAACAAGATGAAACGATTTATCAATAGATATTACACATAAAAGAATGAAATATATCATGTGAAAGACATTACAAGATAAGACTGAAATCAAAAAAGACTTGGAAAAAGCAAAGACAGAAAGAAGTCAACAATCGAGAGGAAAAACTTATGACATTCTGTAGAAGACAACAAGATGGAAGCATGGACTCTGTTAGACAAGATAACCAATCATATATTTCATAAGATAATAAGGATGCAGATGGAAGCGTGGACTCTATCATATATTGCAGAAGACAATAAGGATACAAATGGAAGCATGTACTCTATCAGACGGAGGGAGCCAATTATATGCACCCTTACATGAAGCAAGGATTAGGAGGGAGCTAATCCTATGATCCATTGAAGATGAAAAAATGTATATATCCATGGTAGTAGCCATGAAAAAGATAGTACGTGTTTAGCTCAACCGTAGAAGAAGACCTCTTCAAAGAGAAGCCTTAAAGTATTCCTGGTTGTCCATCCAGATCCGTGAACCGATGATGAAGGTAAGAAGTGGAATCTCTAGGGCATGGAATCTACAAGAAACTTCATGAACACAAGAGATAATATAAAACATGAAGAAGAACATGAAGATTCCAAGAAAGAAAGAGAAGCCAGAACAACCAGTGATTGTATCTGTAATGCCCCATATTTTGACCTTCGGTAGTTAGAACATTGTTGTTTACTAATCTTAATAATTCAAAGTTTAGCATTTGTTTGGGAGTTAGTTAGACTTGGTTAGACATTGAGATGTGTACCTCTAAACCTAATTGTATGATACATGATATATGCTCATGACAAAGATAGTTTGATTATTTGAACATGAAAATTAAAATGGGTAAGTTCGGTACATGTATACCAATTCAAGTTATGTTGTGAATGTATAATGGATGCAATGCATGATGTAAATAGGAATACAATTCTTAATTGAGCGTCGACGCAAATATGGATTCTTATATAAATTTGTGATGTATCTGCATCAATATGTGTTATTGGTGAACTAACCTACAGGATGATGAGCTATGTGATAGCCAAATGACAATAGTATTGAGGTAACTAGGATGTCATAGACATCATGAAGATATTGTATGCTATAAGTTGTACTTACTCTTTAATTTATGATTCGAAATATTACTATGATCTATGGTAAGTGTGGTTTTGACAGGATGCACGA
>JZKD02S1895253.1:375762-399340 GCA_000966675.3 Picea glauca | reverse complement strand
ATTATGGTAGCTGCGGGAGGTATTTACCTCTACATGTGAACCTGACGAGAATAGAAGACTCCGGGAAGCAAGAGAAACCCTAATGAATTGGCTAATAACCCTAGAAGACTTGTCGTCTCAAGAATATAATTTATATTAGGCTATTAGCCTCTAAGAGAAGAAGTCAGCCAGAATTAATAATAATATACTGAACAGGCACATACCTAGAAGGAGAAGTCGGCCCCAGTAAACTGGTAGGATTACTATAAATACAGGGCGCCAGTTTTTCATTTGTCACATCTCAGGACTGCAATTTTCCCAGTTGGTGCACACTGCAGTTGCATCTCGTGCGCAGGTTTGGAGGAGGGTTGCAGGTGCAGCTGTAGTAGCAGCAAGTTCAGTGTTTGGCTTGGATATCTCTTGGCTAGGGTTTGGAACATCTGATCAGTCTTTTGTGTTGCGCTATCCTTGGGGAGAGATGCACTGCTCTTTGTTTGGCTATCTAGCCTAGGGTTTTCTTCCGTAGGAGTTCTCAAGTCAAGGTTAAGGTTCTCGGAGGGAGGCTTCAGCTTGTGGTTGGGGGACGAGGGTATTGTCAATGGTAAAACAATCACACCATCTTATATATTCTAACACCCCCCTTAATGACAACTTGGGGTAGGATTGAAGCATTTACAAAGGAAACACAATAATATAAGGAAGAATGAATTAGAGCCTATCCCTTCTTAATAACTTCATGAACTCCTAACATAGATCGAAGTTTGGAAAACTTGACTTCTTTAAGAGACTTTGTGAATATGTCAACAACTTGATATTCTATAGGGAAAAAGATAACTTCAATAACTCGATCATTAATGATCTTTCATATGAAGTGCATGTGTACCTCGATGTGTTTGTTGTGTTGATGTTGAGTTGATTTTTTTTTAACTTTATGGAACTCTGATTATCACACTAGAGGGTTTTTAGATGTTGTTTCTAGAATCCAAACCTTGAAAGGATATGTCAAATCCAAAAGGATTATTGACTTGCATTAACCATTGCTTGGTACTCTTCTTCAGTTCAAGAAAGAGAAATAACATATTATTTCTTACAGGACCAAGTGACAGGTCCTAAGACAAGTATGAAAACATAACTTGTAGTATAATTTTGGTCATCATGGTTGTCGAACCATTCTGAATCAGTGAAACCAACCAATAAAGGATTCCCCCCTAAGCTATAATGTATCCCGAAATAAATTTACCCTAGAAATACCGAAGTATCATTTTATTTTCTTTCCAATTACTTTCATGTGGTTTTTTCATATATTGGGAAACAAGACCAACAACAAAGGAAATATCAATACATGTATGAGTCAAATACAAGAGACTACCAACTAACTGACTATACAAAGTGGCATCAACTTTGGGAAAAGTACAGGTGGAAGAAAGATTGACTCGAGATTAAAAGGGAGAAGAGTTTGGCCTAGAATATTCCATGTGTAAGTAATGAATAAGGTCACAAGAATACTTAGACTAGGAAATAAAAATTCCTACCTTGAATTTAAAAACTTGGAGGCCAAGGAAATAGTGCAAATAGCACAAGTCGGTCATTTCAAATTTCTTCTTAAGGATATTTTTCACATGGATTAAATTCTTTGGGTCAATACTAGTGAGGATAAGGTAATCAATATAAAGACCAATGATTATAATATTTATTCCTACTTTTTTTATAATATACATTAGGGTTGGAATGACATCTAGAAAAGCTAGTATCAAGAATAAAGTAGTCCATTTTGGCATACCAAGCTCGAGGATCTTTCTTAAGAGCATAAATATATTTATTAAGGTTCCAAACAAGGATGGAGTCATTATGGAAATGTCCAAGATGTTTTTCCATGTATATTTATTCTTACAAATCCCCATGTAATAAATAGAATTTAACATCCATCTAACAGACCTCCCATTTATGTAAGGCAACAATGGAAAGAAAAAGGAATATGGAATTCATTTTGGCTATGTGGGAAAAGGCTTCATTATAGAAAATGCCTTCAAATTGAGAGAATTGTTTGGAAACTTACCAGGCCTTGTGTCTTTCAACACTTTCGTCTGATGCAGAACAATCCCCTAGGTCAACGGCATTTGGAACTTGAAAAATTGAGATATGCAACCCCTAGAGGTGCACTCTTCTTACATATCAACCATTTCTCATCAACCCTAGAATAGTTGATTCTCTTAATCAAAATATTTATAATAATAACATAGTGGGTGTTTTTAGATAGGAATAATATTTCTAACATTGATCACCTCATCCCCAATATAGTATTGACATCATTTGCTTGTTTCTTTTGTCAATTTTCCTTCTCATATTTAAAAATTTAAAATTTTTATATCTCAATGTTATGACATACCTTTGAAACTTTGAGACCGAACTCTGAAAATATTTACAAAAATAAATATTCAACATCCAAGAAAACCTGACATTCAACAACATTATAGTTTTTCATTTGTATATTTATTAATCTCATGATTGTTTAGTTATGTGTGTAGGCTTCTTGTTCAGTTAGAATCCATCCATGAGAAATCAATTCTTTGCATACTCTTTTGCACTCGACCAACTTCCACATTAGTCAACAATTTTTTCTCGAGCATATTTTAGCAATCATCAAGCACCGAGTGACATCCACGAGAAGTGAACCATGGAAAATCAGACAATCAATATTACTTCACACCACATCAACATGCATTCAACCACAAAAAATCAAGATCTTTGCACAACATCAAGACTCCATGAGAATCTTCAATATAAAGAAGACTACATATTCTTGATATCTCTATTTTTCCTTTGTGTGGGATTATTTATTTTCACAAGCATTGACATGCATAAATCTTCATTAAATATTCAACAATCTTTCATGCATGATCAAATCTTTTCTAGATTGTCCTAGTTAAGTCACATGAAAATGGAACCAAAATGTTGTGGTCCAGGGAATAATGATATGCATTCAAAAATAGAGAGATACATTATAGGAGGAATATTAGGGACACACACATATGCAAGGAGATATTTGTGGAAAGGGTATCCAATCAAGTTTGTATTCCATCTTCATGAACATTTATACAATAGAGAGATAGCTGGAGCGATTTTACCCACTCCAACTAATCCTTCCTTAGGTTTCATTTAGCCTGTATGTACATTTACTTACTTTAATAGATGAGTTAATGTATTATATTATGCTAGTGTATGATATATGATGACTATTACAAGGGCCTAAGAGACCTCCTCAGCAACACCCATTTACATCTGGCAAGTTTTGTTCCTTTCAGAAGAGGTACTAGATCTCAAGTATAATTTTCCATTAGAGAATGATACTCTTCATTCATTGTTGTATCCCAATATGGATGACCCGAAGATTTTGAAAATGTCTCTGGATCATGATTCTTTGAAACTTTAGCCAAAAGAGAGGAGGCTCTATCAAACTGTCAACATGTTTGACATTGATCTAAAGGATCACCGACACGATCACCAAATACTTCTTGAGTTGAATGAATCCATGTGGGAAGTTGTGGTGTCGATGTGGGTTCATGTTTAATGGACTCAAATGGAGGAAGGTGAGAAGGAGGAGGTGGATTATCATCCTCACTATCATCATCTAAAGAAGAAGTAACCTGAAAGGAACAAAATATGGCACAAACATTTAATATGTATTGGAGGCCAAAGACGGCACAAACATCGAATTATGCTTGCAAGAAAAGAGTTTTTCATCAAATTTAACATCTCCTCTAATAATAAATTCATTATAATTAGGTTGAAGAAGTATATAACCTTTGAAATCTTCAAAATAACCAACAAAAGTACACTTCTCACTTTTAGGTTGTAGAGATTTCCTTTTCTCATCAAGAATGTGAGCCCATGCTACACTGCCAAATACATGGAAGTGACTTACATCAATATTACTTTTATTCCATTCTTCTTGTTCTGTAATAGTTTTTAGAGGCTTAATGGGACTGTGATTTACTAAGTAATTTTCATAATTAATGGCTTCCTACAAATAATTAAGAATTAATCCCTTAGATTGGATCATACAATTATCCATTTATTTTAATGTGTGACTCTTTATCTTAACAACACCATTTTGTTGTAGTGTATATGGAACATTGTGTTTCATTTGGATTCTCTGTGTAGTGCAGTAACTTGTAAAATTGTTGTTCAAATATTCTCCTCCATTATTTGTTCTTAACCTTTGAAATTGATGTCCATATTGTTTTTCTACAAGGGCCTTGTAGGCCAAAAAATTGTCAAATACTTCTCTCTTAAGTTTTAAGAAGTAAAACCAAGTGTGTATGAAGAAGTCATCAATGAAATTTAAAACATAATTGCACCAATAAAAAAAAGGAGAAGAAAGTGAACCACACAAAGTCACTGTGAAAAATATGAAAATGGGCCTAGGCATGCCAAGAGGAACATTTGTTGAAATTGTCCCAATTACATTTTTCAAGAACACAACTAGCACAAACACCATCTTTGCAATAAATAAGAGGAAGACCAATCACCATCTATTGATTACACAATTGTTGCAATGAGCAATAGTTTATATGATCAAACCTCTCATGCCAAATTTTTCTCAAGTCATCGCTATGAGAAAAAAGAACAAATGGAAAAGATGATGACCCAAAGTTGTCGAACTTGAACAACCTGGTAATATCATAAAAAATTTCAGTTGCAATAACATGCTTAGGATCTTTTAGATCCTTGATTACAACTTGATGAGGTGAAAACTCTACGATTTTACCTTCACCTGAATGAGTGATTTGATACATTGATAGAAGGTTGCAGGAAAGAATTGGAACACATAATAGATTAGTGTAATGACCATTATCTACTTGAAATGTTCCATACCCTACAACACTAAGAGATCTATCATCCCCAACAAAGATTTTCGTGGTGTTACATTCATTAAGAGAAGAAAATATGGATTTATCCTTAACCATATGACAAGATGCTCCTAAATCAATAATCCACTCATTAGAAGAATACGTAGTAGTTGCATTGAAGGAGAAACCAAAAGAAGAAAATGCATGTTCGTGAGAAGAAGAATAAGAAGAATATTCAATAATCATGTTGTGCTTCTTCATCACTTCTTATAAGGCTTTCGTATTTTTAAAACATTTAGACTCCACATGACCATGTTTCCCACAAAATTTGCAATGTTTGTCACCAGTCTTCTTACTTTTACGTTTTTCTCTTTTGTCACCATTAGGAGCTTAATCTAACTAAGAGGATTTGGGACCCTTGTTTTGATTTTTGTTGTTGCGAGGATGTTTCTTCTTGGGATTATTTGATTTATCTTTTTTTCGGTCTGCTAGTCTTTGTTGGAGGTACCTGCAATGTTGATCACTCCATTAATTTGCACAAGTTTATCTTACTCTCTAGTCAAAGAAACAAAAAAAGACTAAAGAGTGGGATCTTTATAGAAACTTTCTAGAGCATCTCTAGTGGCATAAAAGGTAGATACAAAGACATAATATGCACTACCAATATTAGAAAGAATAATATAGATGCATATGTATTCCTTCAAATCTATTTTGCAGTCTATACATAAAATTCTAAGTGTTTTGAACTTAGATAAATAATATTCAATGCAAGTAAAATAATTAGGAATTAGATTCATTAATTGATTTTTTATCTGGTGGTCTCAGATAATATTGTGTTTACCAAACAAAGATTCTATATTAGTCCAAGTTGTATCGAGAGTATCAACTCCTTGAAGGTCAAACCTTAAATAAGGAGATATGGACATTTTGATTAGTCCATGTCTTTCATCACTCTTATTATCCAATTTGACTTTATTTTCATCATCTGTGGGTTCTAGTTATTTTCCCAAGGTAATCTATTACAATCCTTTACTTCTTAATACATCCTCCATATGGGATTTCCATGTGAAGTAGTTGGTACTAGTAAGAAACATTTCACCGGGGGATGTTATATTACAATATGCAGAAAAGTATGAAACTAATGGCATGGATGGTAATACCTTGAAAAAATAGACCGTTACAAAAAAATGGCACTGAAAATGGACTTCAGATGTGAAAGTTATGCCCTTTAAAAAAAAAAAACATAAGCAATAACCAAAGAGACACATGGAAAGTAGAAGTCGGTCCATGTGGTAATTTTCCTCCTTCTGATAACCTCACTTTTACAAATAAGTTGCTTATGAAGTGACCCGCTTTTATAAAATAAGCGGGGATCACTTTTACATTGAAGTTACTTTATAAATGAAAGTTGCATGAAAAATAAAATATAAAAGATACTTATAATGATTCACTTTTATAATCAAAGTGAAATACAATTTAAAATGGATTCATGAACTTTAAAAAAAAAGGTAACAAAAAATACACTTGAACTCAAGACCTCTTAGTTAATAAAGAAACTTTTAACCAAGTGAGCTAGTACAAAACATTATATTGTTAAGAAGGAGAATTGGGGGTGTTGTTGTTGTTGTTGTTGTGGTAGACAGCCTTGGAGAGAGTGCTCATAAAAACTATTTCCAGACAAGAAAAGCAATTTCTTCTCGATGGAAACAAGGGTTATATCTCGGTTAGCTTACTCAGAAAATGCAAGTTTTCCCTTTGTTTATGATTTAACGAGATCACATAGAGTGCACGACAAAGAGCATAAGTGTCGGTCTATTAAATTGTCTATTTAAACAACCAATTCATTCAATTTTCAACCTAGCATAAGTATTTTATTACAAGGTTATTATGAAATATATATGCACGCAATATCCCTTGGATAACACTATTTGTAAAAAAAACTCATCAATCTAGCGATCATAACAGTGAATGAAACTACTATCAACTAGTTCAAGTCTAAGCTTATATCGATTTAAAGGAACCAAACCAACTGCTCTTTGTTAAAGAAAAGAAAACAAACACCACACCAAACCAAATGGCTCACAATAGGGACAATGCTAATGCAAGGATGAAATTCTATGCTTTTATCCTACATAGATGGACTTACTCTGCTATCAATGAATTGAAGCTTCACACTCTAATTACAACTCAATCCCAATCCTATCATTGAATCAACTCAACTCTAAAGATGGAATCATCCAAAGAAGCATTCTCACTAGAATAAAATCAATTGAAGACACATCTGTTGGAAATGAAATCAATCATTATTCAAAACACACAGTGGTTCAAATGAAACTAATTAAAGGCTTTCTTGCTGGAAATGAAATCAATCTTCATTCAAAACACAAAGTTGTTGAAATGAAACTAATTAAAGGCTTTCTTGTTGGAATTAAAATCAATCTTCATTCAAAACACAGAACTGTTGAAATGAAACTAATTAAAGGATTTCTTGTTGGAAATGAAATAAAAAATGCACTACTTAAAATAATTCACACCATAACAATCATGTCAATAATAAAAATCAATGACAAGGAATCACATTACTTGGACCTTTGTACCATACATTCAACCAAAACAATTACTAGAAAAAGAATCTAATGAACAAATTGCAACTAAGCTACCCACTAATACAGTAGCAACGACCATGCTATAGAGGACGTCCCTTCCTCCTCAGCAGGGGTTGAGAAAACTATATAACTTACAACTTAAACAAACATACAATTGAACCACAAACTTGCCAAATATTTTTATTCAAAATTAGGAGGTGTAGATACAAGTGTTGTTCTTCCTCAACTAGATCGATTGTCCTCAATTTCTCCCAAAAACCAGACTAACTTGGGAGTAAATATGCCTTGCCTCTTAATCTCTCTCACTAGTATAATCTTGGAATATTATTATTAAAAACAATATTTAGAATATTTCGATTCTAAATATGTTCCATGTCACCTTAATTAGGATACAAAATAATATATAAAATAATTCTTGTAATTGATAACAACTCATACGATTGCTTTTATGGGTTTGATCTACTAACTGTCCTATTATTCTAGTTGATAAACCATATTCATGAAATTCAATAATAATGACTTGAAAATAGGCACAAAATGAAGGAGACCAGTCACTTCCATGGGTTCGTGAGTTAGCAATCTAATTGTAATTAATATTACGACCTCTTAGAGTAACAACATCTTGAAACAACAATGTTGATGGACTCCAAAAATTGTCCTTTTTCATGACTTTATTTTCACTAATTTCATAGCCCATTTACTAGTAATTTAGTATATCTATCTTCCAAAGGAATATCTTTTAATTTATTTTATTAATTAAAACTCATAAACATAAAATATTCCTAATCGATTTTGATGTATTAAATATTGTGAAAACGATAAGCATTCTAGTACTCATTTCGACACTTCTTCTGTTACTGATCTCTGCGCTAGGCCTAATTTTTAATAATGAATTGGTTCAATGGATTGACAATTAAGTGTTGAAATAAATAGTATATATTTGACTCTACATTTTTGTCATTGTTGCTAGGGATCAAACTCGGGTCACCCATGTGTCAGGCGCGAATACTTACCACTATACTACAATGACTAAACCAAAACAATTTAAAATACTTATTTCTCTTCATACATGCATAAAAGTTGATCAAGACCAAATTGAAAACATCATGGGGATTTAGCATAACTTTAAGGTCTATCTAATACCCATAGGTCACTTGTACAACCTAGTTCCATATCAGAGCCTGTCATTCAAGCATCTTTATCAAATAATAGTAGGACGTTGAATGAAACTTCTATTTTGTGAGGTTACACTACTATAATTATATATTAAGAAGATCAATTTATGGACTAGAGAAATATTTCATTCATTCTTTTATGGCCTCATCCACTACACATTAAGTAAGTTTGACCATGATATGTCAAAATGCATAAGTTTATTTTTCATGTGAACAACCTTTTATGGGAAATTTATATAGTTTCCTCCAACCCATTTACCATCCCATTCCATAAAAATGTTTTCAGATCTTCCTCCCCATCTCATTGCGAAAGAAATACATATATACAAATCTTAAGGGTGGTGGCAAAGGCTAGTTTCTTCTGTAAAATGGGTTAACCCACTGAGAAACTGAATAGTTCTTTTGGAAGTGGGTACTAACCTGTGGTATGACTAGGAAAACCCATCGGGGTACTAAAATGGCTCACTAGAAATGGGGCATTCTACCTATGGAGGATATTTCTTAGATATCAAAGTTACCCCATTAGGGTACTAAACATGATTGTTAGAAATGGGTTCTGACTTTGATGTCCTTTACTATGCCTAATCCATATTTGTTTATATGAGTGATATGGATGGATGAACAAAAAGGCTAAATGAACCTCATAGAATTTACATTTGAGAATGTATGTAAGTTTCACTTAAGACCCTGTCGTCTAATTCATACTATATCTAGGGTGTCATTATCCTAGAAGTGGGACCCATAATTTTAGGATTCTAATGAAATCAAACGAAAACTTTAACCATATTACTTGAATGACAATAAGTCTTTGAGAAGTTAAGAAGGGATGATTGGTTTCCTATGGGATTTATAGGCCATATATACCCTCATGTTTTCTATCTAGGGACACGAGGAAAATCCCCTATCATAACTGATATGGTCTTCACAATTATAAATTATTACCAATTGATTAAATTGTATGTATTAAGAAACCCGCATTAGTATGGTGTCGTTTTGGTCCTATCATAACATGGCATTAATAATTATTTTTCTAAAAAGTTCTAGTTTTCTTTAGAATAATGATGGCTTCCTAGAACTGCTTGTCGATTTTTGTTCATAAAAGAGTCCAATTTAGTTTCAATTTATTGATGGCCCAAGGCTGTGTCATATCTTCGATCTGGGGGAATGATGGGCTCCAAAATATTGTCCTTTTTCACAAGTTTATTTTCGCTAATTTCACATCCCATTTACTAGTAATTTAGTACATCTATCTTCCAAAGGACTATCTTTTACATTATTTTATTAATTAAAACACATAAATGTAAAAGATGCCTAATATATTTTGATGTATTAAATATTGTGCAAACGATAAGCATTCTAGTAGTCGGTCCAACACTTCTTTTGGTACTAAGTTCTGCACTAGGCTTGATTTTTAATAATGAATTGGTTCACTAGATTGAAAAATAAGTGTCAAAATAAATAGTATATATTTGACTCGACAAGCATCATATAGTAGAAAAACTATGTGGATTAGAAACACTTGTGAAAAAAATTCCTGGAGTAACATCACCTCAGAGCAACAACATTTGTGAAATAACATCCTACAGTAGCAACACCTCGGAGTAGAAACATTTGTATTACCCAATTGTTATGCAAGGATTGTTGATACTTCATTAGTAATCACCCAAAACAGACATCATTCTTCCCTAAATGCAAGAAAAACTTAAAGAATCTAGGAATCAAGTGGATTGAACATACCATTATAAAAAAGGTGGAATTTTGGGCCATCATGGCTATGAAAAAGCATAAACAATAGAGGAAAGATGGAAAGTAGTGGAAAAATGGTTACAAAAAGAGTATCAATTCGTAGACCCAAAAATACTTAGACAAAAAAACCTTTTTTGCTCTGTTTTTTATTTTTCGAGATCACATAAAGCATAGGCAAAAAATCATACACAGATAAAAAAGAGTTGCAACCTGAAAATTTAAAAACAAAATTGAAATATTATCTCTATAAAAATTTAAAAGGGTGTATTTGGGATTTATAACTATGTAACATATTGAAATGGCCTTATCTTGGGAAAACATAAACCTTTTAAAGTGAAATGAAAGGTGTTTCTAAATAAAATGAGTGCTCTGGACACAATGGAACATTTATCTCCACCCAAAAAATGTACAAAAATGATAGAAAAAAGAGATGAAAAAACATGGCTTCATGATCTCGATCTACAATGAGAGAATGTCTTCAAATCCACCCGGATACCATGTTTGACAACACATGTATTCTTATAGAGGAAGAACACGTTCAGTAACCATTCACACAACCAAATAAAATATTAACAAACTCATGTTTTTATGTGTTAAATCCCCTATGAGGAAACATCCATGGCCCCAACCAACGTGGCCACTTGGAGCAATTTATAAATGAAAAATAAAATACTATAGAGATATTTACAAGATATTTTCTCACAATATATCATCGACAAATGACCCTCCATATGTTTTTAATAGATATCATGGATCAATTGGGTGTTAAGCCATGAATCAATGTAGATGTTAATATCAAGGAGAATATGAACCCTTGGATCACTCTATGTTAGGAACATATTGTGATCGTTGGATTACCTAACTACAAATGCATAATAATGCATACTAAATAAACACACTTTTACCTAATGACACATTATAACAAGTTGATATTAACTAACTCCTAAGTGTATAAATATCCTAACAAGTAGCAACTACTTTGGGAGTAGTACAGGTGGTATCAAGTTTGACTCCATACTAGAAGGGAGAAGGGGTTGTTTTACAATTGTCCATGTGAAAGTAGCGAAGAAGTTCACAAGCATACTTAGACTAAGAAATAAAAATTCCTTCCTTGGTTTGAAATACTTGGAGGCCAAGGAAATAATGCAAATAACCTAAGTATGTCATTTCAAACTTCCTTTTAAGGATGGATTTCACACAGGTTAAACTTTTAGGGTCACTGCCAATGAGGATAAGGTCATCAACATGAAGAATAAGTATTATGATATGGATTCCTAATTTCTTGGTATAGAAATTAGGGTGAGAATTCCATATAGAGAAGATGGTGTCAAGAATAAATATGTCCATTCTGACATACCAAGCTCGAGGAGTTTTTTTAATACAGCAAAGAGATTTATTAGGGTGACAGACAAGGATGAATCCATTTTGGACATAGCTAGGAGGTTGTTCCATGTAAATTTATTCTTGCAAATCCCCATGCAAGAAGAATGATTTAACATCTGTCTAATGGACCTCCCATTTATATGAGGCAACAAGGGATATAACAAGGAGGATGGGATTAATTTTGGCTATGAGGCAAAATGTTTCGTTATAGTATATGACTTCAACTTGACAGAATCTTTTGGAAACTAATCAAGCCTTGTATCTTTCAACAATTTCATCTAATGAATACTTAGTTATAAACACCCATTTACATATGATAATATTTTTTCCTTTTGGATGATGTATAATATCCCAAGTATTATTCGTGATTAAGGAACAATATTCTTCATTCATTGTTGTGTCCCAAACTAGATGGACTAAACCTTCTGCAAATTTTTATGTATCATGAGTCTCTGAAACTTGAGCCAAAAGAGAATAGGCTCTTTGGCACTATGAATGTTTCTGACACTGATATGAAGTATCACGAGAAATATCACCACCTTCTTCTCATGTGGAACAAACCCATTTGGGAGGTGGTGGTGGTGGTGAAGGTTTAGGTTTAATGGACTCATCTAGAAGAAGGTGAGCAGGTGGAGGTGGATTTTCATTCTCATTATCATTATCATCTGAATAAGAAACCAAAATAGGAACAAAAGATGGCATAAATGTTGAATATGGATCATAGGCTTAATATTGCACAAATGATGAATTAGGATCATAGGCCAAGATATTTTCATCAAATTTAACCTAGCTTCTGATAATAGTTTCATTGCAATGAGGTTGAAGAATTCGGTAGCCTTTGACATATTCAACATATCCAACAAAAATGAACTTCTCACTTTTACATTGTAATGTTTTCCTTTTCGCATCCAAAATGTGAGTCCATGCTACACTACCAAATACATGAAACTGTTGTTACAACTAGCTTAATTTTAGTCCATGCTTTTCTAGTGTTATATGTTTTAAATCCTTTGTGAGAGTTCAATTTACTATTTAATTTTCACAGTTGATGGCTTCCACCCAATAATCAAGAATTAATCTTTTAGGTTGGATCATATAATTATCCATTTCTTTTATTGTGTGATTCTTTCTCTTAGAAAAACCATTTTCTTGTGGTGTATATGGAACAATATGTTACATTTCAATGCAATGTGCAATGTACTAAAGTTGATTTCCATATTTATTTTATATGAGGCCCTTGTAGGCCAAAAAATTGTTTAAAATTTCATTCTTAAGTATTAACATGTAAACCCAAGTGCATCTAGAGAATTCATCAATGAATTTTAAGAAATACTTGCACTCGAAGAAATAAGGAGAAGAAAGTGGACCACACAAATCACTGTAAACAAGCTCCAAAGGGGCAAAGGCATGCTAAGATGCATATTTTTCAAAAATGTCTTGATGATATGTTTTCAAGAACACAACTGGCACAGACACCTTCTCTACAAGAAATGAGAGGAAGACGAGTCACCATATGTTAATTACATATTTGTTGCAATGAGTCACAGTTTATATGACAAAACCTCTCATTCCAGAGTTTTCTCAAGTCATTGCCACAAGCAACAAAAAATGATGGAAAATATGATGACCCAAAGTTTTCAAACTTGTACAACATAGTAATATCATCAACAACTATAGTTAGCTAGGATATGCTTAGGATATTTTAAATCCATGATTACAACTTGGTGAGGTGAAAACTCTACAATTTTACCTTCACTCGAATGAGTGATCCAATACACTGATAGAAGGTTGCATGAAATACTTGGAATACATAATACATAATTGAAATGATCATTATCTACTTGAATATCTCTAGAACCTACAACACTAAGAGATCTATCATTGCCAAAAAATATTTTTTGGGTGTTACATTCATTTAGAGTAGAAAAAAATGTTTTATCCTTAACCATGTGATAAGATGCTCTAGAATCAATAATCCACTCATAAGAAGAAAAAGTAGAAGTAGAAGTTGCATTGAAGGAGAAACAAGAAGAAAAAACTGCATGTCTATGAGAAGAAGAGTTAGATAAGAATAATCAATAATTATGTTGTGATTCTTCATAATTGATTATAAGGATTCCATATTTCTAAAACATTTAGATTCCACATGACCATCTCACCCACAAAAGTTGAAATGCATGTCAATATTGTTACTTTTGTATTTTTCTCCCTTGTCCCGATTGAGATTAGAAGCCGGCTTAGAGGGTTTGGGACCCTTTTTTTGTTGTTGTTGTGGTGAGAATATTTATTCTTTGGATTCTTGTATTTATTTTTATGATAGGATACTAAGGCTTTGTTAGATGTACCTATAGTATTGATCACTCCAAGTTGAAAAAAATTATCTTTCTCTCTAATCATAGAATCAAAAAAACACTCAAGAGTCAGTTATACAACCTAAGTGGGACTAATGATTAAGAACATGTGTTTCCTCCTAAGAGGTCACAAGTTCAAATCAAGAGGGGGTTATGGTATGTACACCCCCATAGACTTTACCTATCAAAATCGTTGGGTGGAGGGGGTCTCATACACCAATTTGGTGTCTGGATTGGTTGTGACCTTCAAAACAGATTATTATAAGCACTCCATAGATCTTCTCTAGTGGAATAAAAGCTAGATACAAAGAAAAATATGCACTACTAAACTTAAAAATAATAACATAGATTCATTGATCATCCTTTAGATCTATGTTATAATCTTCAAAGTTTAATTTTTTGAACTTAGATAAATAATTTTCAATGCAATGAAAATTATTGGGACATAATTTAATTAATTGGTTTTCAATCTGGTGGGTTCAAATCACATTGTTTACCAAACAAAGATTCAATATTTTCCCAAGATTTATCTGGTCCATCAATTTCTTGAAGGTTAAACCATAAGTTAGGATAGATAGACATTTTTATTAGTCTACATGTTTCATCAATCTTGTTATACCACTTGGCTTTATATTCATCATCATAGGGGGCTTGTTCTTTTCCCAAGGTAATATGGTACAATCCTTTACTTCTAAGTACATCCTCCATATGAGATTTCCATGATAAGTAGCTGGTCCTGGTAAGAAAAAGATCACTTGGAGAAATCATATTAAAATATGTAGATAATATGGATTCAAAAGATGGAATGGATGGTATAGATGAAAAGATCTTAAAATAATAGGTTGTTTAAAAAAAATGCCACTGGAAACATACTTCAGATGTCAAATTTATTCCCTTTCAAAAAATGACATAAAAAGTAGCCAAGGCACCACATGGAAGGTAGAAGTTGATCCAAGTGGTGATGATTACACAAAGTTCTCTTCCTTCTCTAGCTTTTCCTATAAGCTCACTTTTACAACTAATTTACTTATGAAGTGACCCACTTTTATAGAATAAGTGAGAATCATTTTTACAATGAAATTACTTTAATTGTAAAAGTTACTTTCTAAATAAAATTTACATGCAAAAAATAGATTAAAAGAAATTATTAAAGTTATTTTATAGTGATTCACTTTTATAATTTAAGTGAAATGCACTATACAATGAATGCATCAACTTTTTCAAAAAGTAACTGAGAATCACTTTTACAATGAAGTTACTTGAATTGTAAAAGTTACTTTATAAATTAAAGTTCCATGCAAAAAATAACTTAAAAGAAAATATCAAATTTATTTTAGCTCAACCTCTCTTACTAAATAAAGCAACTTTCAACCAAGTGTGCTAGTGAAAAACAAATTATAATTGTAAATGAGGAGGATGGGGTTGTTTTTGTTGTTGTTGTTGGAGCTCTGCCTCAAAGTGTGTTCTTATGAAAAAATATCCATGTGTTCACACAAAAAAAAATGCTTCTTAACAACAACAATGGAGTTAGATCTTGGTTACATTACCTAGAAAATGCAAGTTTATTCTCTATTTTTTATTTGTTGAGATCACATAGAAGACATGGAAAAGAGCATATGCAAACAAAAAAAAACTTTCCACTCTATTTCTAATTTTTTGAGATCACACAAAGCACACGCCAACAATAATACATAGACTAGAAAGAACAGAAACCCATAAATAAAAATAGAAAACTGAAATATTAAGTCTTTAAACAAAAGAAAAAAAAGGGTGTATTTAGTCTTTATACCTCCGGATATGAACGAAATGGCCATATCTTTGGAAAAAATAAACTTCTCAAGTGAAATGAAAAATGTTTATAATTGAAAGAATCACTCCAGAAATAATGGAATGGACCTCTCAACCCAAAAATGTACATAAATAGAAGAAATCATAAATACGACAACACAACTTCAATATCTCGATCTACAATGGGAGAGGGCCTTCAAACGAGCTTTGATATCATGTTTGACAACACAGGGTATTCCAATAAAGGAAAAACACCTTCAATAACTACACACACAACCAGATCAAATATAAACACAGATTTTTTTACGTGGTAAAACCTCAATGCGGGGAAACGTCCATGACCCTAGTAAACATGCCCACTTGAGAAAATTTATTAATGCAAAAGAAAAATATTTTACAAGATAGTTTCTCACAATCGGTCATCGACAAATGATCCTCCATGATATTTAAATAGAGATCGTGGACCAATCGGGTGTCAAGACACAGATCAATGTAGTCGTTAAGATCGAGAAAAATATGAGTCGTCGGATCATTTTATGTCTACAACATATAGTGACTGTCAGATTACATAATTACAAATGCATGTTAATGTATAATAAAGAAACACACTTTTACTTAAAGACACTTTAGACCAATTTTATCTCAACTAACTCCTAAGTTTCTAAATATCCTAGTAGATAGTTGGCATGGAACTGGATCTGCTATTGTGGGGCCAATGAGTTTCAATATTATATGATGCATTTTCTTCCATAGATATTAATACATTTTTTATAGCTATTGAATTCTTAATCGCTCAACATGTTTTTCTTTATCTTATAAACTACAAGATTAATTCTCAAAATTCCTTGTATGTTTAATTGTTTTTCTTCAAAATTCACCCACTCATCACCTTGCAATTTAAATTTATGAAATACACATGGTCACATGCCTCTTGAGGTTGAGGGTTAATTATTTGTTCTAAAACATTTTGAGGGTCAGGAGAGAGAGATCCAAGAAATTATTACAACATTCATTTGTGCATGATGTTGGATCATGGTGTCATTGATGTCAAAGGATTGATGTCAAAGCAACAATGTCTTGTCATAGTATATTTATGTAGTATGTATTTCCATTAATAGATTGAGATCAATGTGTTTTAATTGATATATGATACATATATGATGTCATGCATAGATGAATATGGATCGATGTGTTGTCACTTTTATATGATGCATAGATGGATGGATGAATTAATGTATTGATCGTTGGATCATGTGGTCATGCATAGAATCAATGACAAAGGGATAATTTCATAGTGATGTATTTGTCATGGGATTGGTGACTCATTATTGTCTTCTTATAGATTATAGGAAGTAAAAATTGATAAACTCCAAAGTGGTCCCCATATGGTGAAATCTCTCACAGGAAGACACATTGCGATTGAGTTATCCTAGAAGTATGGTTAGAGAATCCATGCTTAATTGTGGAATAATGAGATGAAGATCAGTGAATTTGTCAGTAAAACTATCCTAGATGGATAGTCCTTGTCATTTCATTTCCAGTGGTATGTGTAACATCATATAACTCCTCACGGTTTGAGATTTATGGCCTTACGAAGTTGGAGGACCCCCATGTGTTGGCTAGAAGCCCCAAAATGTCAAAGAAGTCAAAGTGATTACAAAGAATAAATTATTTGAATAATAAAGTGAAGTGACAAAGTAAAAGAGGATTATTTAAATAATAAAGGTAATGAAGAAATTTCTAACTATGGAAAGTGGTTATAAGTGGGTTAACCATAAACTAAGGAAAGTGGGTTAGATGGAAAAGTGGCCATGTGAACAAAATGGATAAGTGGACAAAGTTGGATAAATGTGGCTATGTGGACAAATGGGTATGTGGATAAAGTGGATATGTGGACAAAGTTTCCTAGTGGATTATTCTAAGGAATATACTTGGAGAGTATAAATAAGAGGCAATGGTCTTTTGTAAAGACATCTCTCTTGAGCATATATTGAAGATCTATTCTGAGGAAGAGAGTAATTTAAGGATCTCATGGATTCATCAAAGTTTCTGTAAGTCTGAGATCTTGACGATGAAAGTTTTGGGAGTTCAGAAATCCTAGTTTCTAAAGGAGTATGCGAGCAATAATGGGCCAAAACGCATACATATGAGGGTTGTAGTGAGCCAGAGCATGCACACACATGGGTTGAAGGAGTTCAAAGCGCGTACAGTTGGAGGAAGTCATGAAGACATGAGTGTGAGCTAGTGCAAGGTTCTTGAAAGTCTGAATCAAGTTCCATATCTACATTCTATGGGCTGAAACCTGCCATAGAATTTTTGGTATGGTTACATGATTTTTTTTATGGATACTCTTTCTTATGGTATAGGGAATTCTTAATGAATTCTTGGTATGGCTATTGTGATATGGTTTTATTGGTTCATTGAATGAGTGAGAAACACTCTTATGTTTCAGTATTGATATGGTTTCCATAATATATTGGTTTCTTATACATGATTAAGTAACATTCATATTGTATGGTTGAGGATCATGAGTAAGTTATTGGAGAGAATAGATGTGTTGTGATTGGTTCTAGTACAGACTGGACAGTGAAAGGGAGAAGTGGATGTGACTAAAGGATGCAGAGGATCTGAGTTTTTCAACAAGAGAAAACTCTAGTTGTTCAGAAGGCATACACAGGCTGTAGTATAGATATTTCGCATACATATGCGAGTTGTACTACTGGTAGGGCTCGTACATACGCATGATGCGCTACTGACAGGTCGTGTACCTGTTGACAAATTGGTATTTGTTAAGGATTGAATCCTCTTCTCAGTTGGTGTTGAGTTGTGTAAGATAACTCTTGCATTATAGAGCTAGTGCTCTTATGGAGTTGTAACTCTATTCAGTTGTTGTTGATAAACCCAAGGATTGTAGTCCATAATCAAAATAAAATTGTACATACATATTGTGTTCTTTGTGGTGATGGCTTGTTGACAATATGTGTTGTTGTTATCTATTGTTGATATATGTTCTCTTGGCCTTTTCTTGACTCTTCTTGAAGGCCTCTCTTTCTTCATTATTCATGGGTTACTCCACCACTATGGTCACATACTTCTTAAGATCATGCTCTTCCAAGATATCTGTTATCTAGATCTTCCACACATTGACATCGGTAGCTCCTTCTAGCTTATCCTTAGCTATGACTGAAATGGAGGATGCCATGAACTTCACAATGGAAACTTAATCAAGATAGCTTGGATCTATGTGTACCTATTGTTGTGCTTCAACGTGTTTAACACACCCTAATCTCTAATACCATGTTAAATTATGAGCTTGATTTCTTATGTGGATTAATTCTTTTATTTTCTTCAACACTTTGATTCCAGCTTAATACACTTCAACAATACCAAATCATAACCAAATATAAATAATTATGTAGATAAGTAAGCATGCACATCAACAACACATATACCCTGGGGAAACCCTGTATAGGGAGAAAAACCCCAAGAAATGATATTCCTTTATTGCATTAATAATGTATGATCACTTACAAATATCCACCATGAGTGTTCTTCTCTTAAAGAGCTTGCCAGGATGACTCTGACCTGGCAAAGACCTAAGAGACCTTGTTGAAATACACCTCTAATATGATGCCTCTATTGTTGATATACAACACCGATATGTTGATGATATATGGATTTGATGTGCAACCTCTATTGATGATATACAAAACTAATATGTTTCTTTGGTATGCTACCTCTTTATAATTGATATGATCCTCTGTTGCTTCTCCCTTAACCTGCATATCAAAAACTATTTTGAAGAGATGGGTTGAACTCTGCTTATATAGCCTGAAGAGGAGAATAGGATAGGATCAAAATATTATCTTGTTTGCATTATTTAATCATAACTTAGCTTCATACTTTAGTTCGAACTAGACTTGAGACTAGTATACTCTTGTTCGAAAATAGAACTATACTTGAGACTTCAATTACAACTCAACATTACTCTTTAGTTTGAAAATAGAACTAGACTTGAGACTGGTATACTTTAGTTTGAAAATAGAACTAGACTTGAGACTTCAGTTACAAATCAACTTTACACTTTAGTTCTAAAATAGAATTAGACTTAATACTTTAGTTACAACTCAACATTACACTTTAGTTCTAAAATAGAACTAGACTTAAGACTCCAGTCACAAGTTGTTGGCACAGGGGTAGACCCAGGGTTCAACGTTACAACATCACACCAAAAAAACCCTAAATATCAACCCTTTTGGCAAGACCTACGAAGCAGATGAAGTCTCACCCAAGGTAGAGGAAAGGGTGGTTGCAGGACTCTAGTGTCTACAACCTTACATGGGACACAGATCTATGACTATAACACCTTAACAGGAAACTTAGTAGTTATAGTTCATCAATATCCAGTCTTAGTTTACATCGTAGTTAAACCCTAATTACAGAGCATTGCAGTATTTAACCAAATCTACTATATTCAATCACTAAGGACATCCACATAGGCCATATATAGTATTCATCCTTACTATTAAGAACATAAAATTAACATATCTATCTACCATTCATCTATATCGAAGCACTAAGCAAGTTAATAGATAAACACATCAATACATCGCACAAAGAAGAGAAACAAAACATGTACGTGGTTCAACCCCACCCTGGGGATATGTCCACCAACTCTTCGTCTTCTTTATTAGCTTCTTCAATCAATTACATGCACAGAGCCACAAAAACCCTTCTTCGCAGAGGATAAGAGACATGCGCACCACGCTAGATCCTCCTTCCCCATGCTAGGTTACAACACTAAGCCTCTTCTCAATCTCTTACACTCTCTTTCATTGAGCTCTGCAAGCCTCATACAGTATGCACAAAAGCAATCTCCACTCAGCACTTAGCACTTTCGATCACATAGATCGAACTTCAACACTTAGCACACTGGTGTTACACGTCAAAATTACTCAACTGGATAAGTGTCACATGTTCCTCTCAATTGTCATAAGTGTCGCATCTTCCTTACAACTTTCGCAAGTGTCGCAAGTTGTTCATAAGTGTCACAAACGCTCTTCAATCATACTGCCTTAACAAAGACACTAAGGAGGCACTTAAAACATCTCATACACTTGATTTGAAGAAGAGGAAATGATTAACTGAAGACCAGGAACTCTTGACACCTGAGAAGAGCTCTTAATCAAAGGTTCTGAGGGTGAGCGCTCTCCTATATCAGTCTAGGGAGCGCTGGCGCTCCCCTATAAGGCTTCAGGGAGCATTATAACACTCTCCTACCCCTTTGAAGGAGTGTTATCCACCTTTAGGGTGTTGACGCTCCCCTCAAGCTTCTTAGGTAGCACTACAACGCTCTGATGCCCTTTTTGAAGGAGCGCTTCCTAATATGGGGCAGTAGTTGGCCCATTGAGGAGAATAAGGAGAGGATCTTTCAATATTAGAAGGCAGTTGCATTCGAATTCTTGGTTCCATCAGAGGATCCCTGATCTAAGGAGGAAGTTCCACAAATTGTTCTAAAGATAACTCAAGAGGTTAAGCTCCTCTTAACCTATATAAGCAAGCTCTATGATGGTGAAAAGGAGGAAGAATTGCTAGCATGAAACCTATGATCTCATAGGAAACACACAGTTAGCCAAAGGAGAGTGATCAGTGAAGCTGTTGTCATCCAGGTTGTGGATCTTTTGAGCAAGGGTTAGATGGAGGGGACTTGACGAAGTTGTCGCATTCGCATCTACGATTGTAAGTATTGTTGTCGTTATTCTCATTAATATGACATGATTGGCCTGTTTCTTTCTATTTTGTGTCTAATGTTACATGAACTTATCATTGATAGATAGATCTATTTTCAAGCTAATATCAATAGAGTAGGAAGTGGTCGCATCTTGTTTGTCTACAGGAATCAGCGAGGAGCAAAGGATCGGAGCTCAACTTAGAGCGTGCAGGGACAAACGTCGATAAAGAGGTACTTCTATTCTCCTTCCTTCTCATGTGTTTCTTTGTATAGATTTGAAAGGAATTTAGTGTCCACGTTAAGCATTTTCTGTCTTAGAGTTAAGGTCAATCTCTTTGAGACAATCTACCTGTCCGTAGGGAGATTTTCCTACAACAAAAACTGGCAACTCCACTGGGGATCGAATCAGAACTTTCTTAGTTTTGATTTTTCCTCATAGGACTTGTCTTACCTAATTGTTTTCAGACATTTTTCACCCCATTTATCTGATTGCATTTGCTTATTGACTCTTCACTCCATCACACTCAGCTTGTTTGTCGAAATTTGATAAAAAATTTGGTTTTGTTTTAGACTTTTTGTGAGTTTTTGGGCACCAGCGCTCCCCTGCCTTGTTAGCAGAGTGCTAGTGCTGCCTTAAGATGTTGGACAGAGCTTTATAATGCTCTGGTGACCCTTATACCAGAGCGCCATCCCTTTTTGCCCAAAATCCCTTCAAAAATTGCAATTTTTGGAGGTCAAAACCCTATTTTTTGACTTGCTGAGTTGTTTTGTGATTCAATCATTCTTCCTTTGACCTTTGACATGCTTCATCTTGAGAAGTAAACACCTTATTATTCATATTTTATGCCCTTCTTCATTATTTTTGAGTTTTTGTTGTTGAAAGCTTGGAATTGATCCCCTGCTTCCTCTCTCCTATCCGACCGAGCGGAAACTCTAGTGAAGGACATTTGAAGTCTATAACTCTTCTCATTTGGTTTTTTGAGGTCATTTGATCCAATATTTTTCTCCTTCCTTTTGCATTTTTGGTTTTCTTTCTCTTGTTTGATTGCAAAAGGGTGTGTTGCTTGTGTGAAATATGCATTTTCTTGTCTGAATCTCCTTGATCTGAAAGGGTAGTTGGCAAGACAAGTTTTGCATTGGATTGATTATCATTCGCATACAAACGACAAAAGTGCATCTTAATGCTTATTTTGCATATTAGTTTGCATTTATGAAATGTTGTAGCAACATATTGGATTTGATTGAGAACAAAATTGATTGAGGGCATTCCTTATCAAGTGTTTGATAGTGAAAATGACTCTTCCTCTTTCCCTTAAATAGGCATTCATTGAAAAGAAATGATTGCTTATCATATTTCATGCATATTTTGGATATTTGAGTCATCATTCCATCAGTTTCACTTTCATACACCCTCTGAGTAAACAACAGCCATTAAAATCAACGCTTAACTAAAATTTATCAGACTTTTTACATCTTTGTTAGAAAACCTACATTAGTTTAAGGTGTAGGGCTTTGGAATAGGTTGAAAGGATAACTTTCCAAAGCTATCAAACAAACTTAGTATCTTGCGATAGGGAGAGTAAATTCAATTGTCGTATTAGTCTACCTAGGATCCCCCTCTCACACAGGGGTTACACACGAGGTCGCATTCGGGTGAGCTACGGGGACTAACCCTTCATGGTTCAACTGTTTGTGGTGGTCAGATCATATTATGGGGATTGCTTGAAGGTAAATCCACAATTACTGCGTGGAAGCCTTTTAGTTGATTTCGGGCTCGATACCCTGCCCATACGTTCGGATCGAACTGTCGACTGTTCCCACCCAGGGGCTGACTACGAATTTGTAACCTTAGTGGCCATAATCTTTAGGGTCTCACACAAGGTGATGGTGAAGGGAAGTATCACTATACCTGGAATAGACGTTGGTCAAACTCACTCGGTTTCCTTGGAGGGTAAATCCACAATTACTG
>JZKD02S1895253.1:356108-373371 GCA_000966675.3 Picea glauca | reverse complement strand
AGAGTTCTCTTTTAAGTGTTTTTCCAAACTCTATAATCCCGAAAAACCTTCGAGTTTTCTGTCTTTGGACTCGTTAAAGCACACATCGACAGGCCCATATGGGATTGAACCCTTATTTCTTCTGGTTTGTTAAACAAAGGAAGAGGAACTTACCAAAGGTGATTTATATCGAGCATGTGTTATCCTCCTCGAGCTCATTAAATCAAAAAGAGGTACTCATTTATCTGGATGGGGGAAAAAATTGAAAGGAGCAAGCCAAGAAGTCTCTTGAGAACATCATCCAGTACTTCTTAGAGTCGCCCTTGAACATGGCACTTTGTCATTTGCACATATCATAATCCTCTAAACCTCTGCACTGAGCCAATCCTTTGAGTTCCTTTCGCTCCTTTGGGTCACCTGACGCAAGTCACAGTATCCATTGCATAGTTTTGGTCCATGTCACATTTTTTTTGTTGTGCCTCAGTGTTCAAGGGAATTATCCGCCTCGAGAGTCAGCCATCCCAAATATCTTGCCTCAAAAACTGTGTCAGTCCATGTCCATTTGATCTACCAATTACATCTCTATGTCTGTTTCGTGTCGTTGATGGGGGATACATCAAGGCCCTCCCTCGACAAGTCTATTCCTGTCGACTTCAACACATTATCTAGGAATCAGACTTAGAAACCAGTTAGTACTTTGGGACCTGCATGCCTCAATGGAAGGCCACCTCACATTCGACAGTGGGTTTACATCATTGACCTCTGATCAAATGATTCCACGAATGTTCAACTTCAACTCATCTATTCACATTTGATGGAATGTACTAAGGTACCTTGGGAATCATTGGCATTAATGGTGATCTCCCTCGCACTTGTTAACGGTTCACACCATTGACCGGTAATCAAGTGCTTTCTGCCATGTTTGACATTAGGACATCTATTCACATGGTTAGATTCATACCATATTGGGATTGGTGAGAAGACCCTGGGTTGAGTGATCACTTTGATATATGCTTTTCTCGGGTTGTGAAGGAGTTTCTATTGGACAAAGAACACATACACTGTCACATAGATCCACTTTGTATTGGTCGTGGCTATGTCTTGTCATCTCATAGATCCACTGTGTATTCTTCGTGGCTACGATCAGTCTGAGTCATCAGAGTATAGATCCACATTGTATCTTCGGTGGCTATACCTTTTTATCAACTTCCTTCTAATCTTGAAATATCCTCTCTTTATTCTCCTCAACAGGCCAACTACTGCCCCAGATTAGGCAGCGCTCCCTCAAAAAGGGCATTAGAGCACTGTAGCGCTCCTTAAGAAGATTGAGGGGAGCGCCAGCGCCCTAAAGGTGGATAGCGCTCCTTCAAAGGGGCAGGAGAGCATTATAACACTCCCTGAAGCCTTATAGGGGAGCGCCAGTGCTCCCTAGACTGATATAGGAGAGCGCTCACCCTCAGAACCTTTGATTAAGAGCTCTTCTCAGGTGTCAAGAGTTCCTAGTCTTTAGTTAATCATTTCCTCTTCTTCAAATCAAGTGTATGAGATGTTTTAAATGCCTCCTTAGTGTCATCGTTAAGGCAGTATGCTTGAATAGCGTTTGCAACACTTATGAACAAATTGCGACACTTGCGAAAGTTGTAAGGAAGATGTGACACTTACAACAATTGAGAGGAACATGCGACACTTATCCAGTTGAGTAATTTTGACATGTAACATAATGCCCCCCAAAGTATGAAGTTAGAAGATGTGAACTGATAACTGAAATGCTTTGTAGATGTTCAAACAAGGGTATAGACTCGGAGAACCTGACGAAGCTGCACAAAAACATCCAACAAATATCATGACCTATTTCAAAACCCAAGGCAGGCATACCTATGCTTGGGTGATCAAGACTTGCAAGATATGGCTGCCATCAAATACAATGCAGATCCATAATTGTATTGATAAAAAGGTATAGCCACCGAAGATACGATGTGGATCTATACTCTGATGACTCGGACTGATCGTAGCAACGAAGAATACACAGTGGATCTACGAGATGACAAGACATAGCCACGACCAATACAAAGTGGATCTATGTGACAGTGTATGTGTTCTTTGTCCAATAGAAAATCCTTCACAACCTAGGCAAAGCATATATCAAAGTGATCACTCAACCCAGGTTCCTCTCACCAATCCCAATATGGTATGAATCTAACCATGTGAATAGATGTCCTGATGTTGAACATGGCAGAAACCACTTGATTACCGGTCAATGGTGTGAACCGTTAACAAGTGTGAGGGAGATCACCATTAATGTCAATGATTACAAGACATAGCCACAAAAACCCTTCTTTGCAGAGGACAAGAGATATGCGCACCTCGCTAGATCCTCCTTCCCCAGGCTAGGTTACATCACTAAGCCTCTTCTCAATCTCTTACACTTGCTTTCACTGAGCTCTGCAAGCCTCATACAATATGCACAAAAGAAATCTCCACTCAGCACTTAGCACTTTCGATCACATAGATCGAACTTCAACACTTAGCACAATGGCCTCTTCTTACATCGCCTAGCTACTTATTTATACATTACAAAATAGGCCTAAGCATGAGTAAACCCATGGGCTAACATTCCCATACTCGTTACATAATCTTGAATCCAAAAAGGGCTCTAAAAGGGGCCGAGATCCTACGATATCTGCTTTGTCTTGTGCACCGCCTTCGACAACCTGTATTGAGATCTACGAGATGACAAGACATAGCCACAAAAACCCTTCTTCGCAGAGGACAAGAGATATGCACACCTCACTAGATCCTCCTTCCCCAGGCTAGGTTACATCACTAAGCCTCTTCTAAATCTCTTACACTCTCTTTCACTAAGCTCTGCAAGCCTCATACAGTATGCACAAAAGCAATCTCCACTCAGCACTTAGCACTTTTGATCACATAGATCGAACTTCGGCACTTAGCACACTGGCCTCTTCTTACATCACCTAGCTACTTATTTATACATTACAAAATAGGCCTAAGCATGAGTAAACCCATGGGCCGACATTCCCATACCCGTTACATAATCCTGAATCCTAAAAAGGGCTCTAAAAGGGGTCGAGATCCTGTGATCTCTGCTTTGTCTTGCACTCCACCTTCAACAGCCTGTCGAAGTCCCAAAAATAGGTCAAACCTGACCAAGGATCCTCAAAACTTGGTCAAAGGCCAACACAACTCAACATTAGACTTTAGTTCTAAAATAGAACTAGACTTAAGACTTTAGTTACAACTTAACATTTCACTTTAGTTATAAAATAGAACTAGACTTACCACTTCAGTTACAACTCAACATTACAAGGCAATTCAAAATTATCTTCATGGTGGATAATGTTACACGTACCAATGCACTAGATCAATACATTTATATAATTTGCAATATTAGGTATATTATTTGTTTCTAGTTCATAGGAATTTTATATTCAACCTAAATTTTGCTAGATTCCTTGACTTTTTCTCATGGCTCACAAGGTTTGACTAGACTCACAAAGGTTGTACATTCCCCTGACTTTTGCACTAGTATGTCTATGCTCACAGAGGTTGTACGTTCCCCCTGAATTTTTCACTAGATTGTCTATGCTCACAAAGGTTGTACATTCCCCCCCTAACTTTTTCATTAGACCTACATAGCATCTCATTCGTCCTAACTTTTGGTTTGACTCACAGAGGTTGTACGTTCCCCCTGGATTTTGTCAATACCTCACATGACCAGTTGATTCTCCAAATATCCATGGCTAGCCTCAGGGTGGCCCATATGGCCTCTCATTGGAGAATGACTATCGATGCTGGCAAATTTAATAGATATGACTATGTTCTCAAATATGGATGAACATCACATCAAGCAACTAAGACATAATTTTGTGAAATTCAAAAATTTTGGTTTCTCCTTGAATCCAAACATGTCTCATTTTTCCATGAAAGAAAGAAATATTTTGGGCCACATAGTATCCAAAGAAGGATTCAAGATTTATTTAGATAGGGTGGAGGCTATCAAACAAATTGATTTTCCCCAAAATAAGAAAAAAGTGCATTCCTTCTTTGGAAAAATATTTTTTCTCAGGAGGTTCATCCCAAATTTTGTTGAAATGATGAATAAAATCATTGACATGTTGAAGAAAGACCATGAAATCAGATGGAATACTGAAGATTAGGTGTCCTTTAAGAAAATCAAAGAAGCATTATGGGTATCTCCAATCCTGGTTATCCCTAATTATGATAAGAAATTTCTCATATTCTCTGTCTCCTATGAAAACACCATTGATGTTGTATTATTGAAAAATAATGAAGAAAGTCGAGAACAACTCATAACATTTGTCAGCAACGCATTGAGAGATGTTGAATTAAGATATAGTATCATGGAGAAACATGCATATGCCTTGGTGAAATCCTTAAAATATTTCATATACTATGCATTTCATTCTAATATCTTGGATTATGTCCCCACCAGTTCCATAAAATACATCCTCATACATTCTGAGAATGAAGGAATAATAGGTAAGTGGATTGCTAAAATTTAGGAATATGATTTGGAGATCAAGCCCACAAAATGAGTCAAGGGAAAAGAACCAGCCAAGTTGTTGGTTGCTTGTTAAATTGCAAAACTCTAGGTATGAATATGTTGTCATCATATCTCTTATCATCTAAACCTAAAGTGGATGAAACACAACAAACATGCCTGAAGGTGAACTCCAAATTATCCTAGTCTGATTGGTATAAGGACATCATATTCTCTCTGCAAAACATGATGTTCCCACCAGCATGGGAGAAGGCCAAGGCTAGATACATTAAATTAGATGGTTTCAAATATTTCATCTTTGGAGAAACCTATTTTTTAAATAGCTAGGAGGCATATTTATCAATTGCATCACTAAGGAATAAACTAAAGGTATCATCATTGAATTTCACAAGGGAGTATGTGGTGGACACCATGCTTGCAGAGCCACTACCTATGATATCCTGAGAGATGGTTATTATTGTCCCTCTATATTCTTTAAGGTGAATTATATGGTTATCGAATGTGTAGAATGCCAAATGTTTGCAAGGAAGAAGAAATTGTTACCACTCCCATTGAGCCCTATCATATTTGAGACGTCTTTTTAGCAATGGGGATTAGACTTCATTGATAAGATTAACTCAAATTCAGGTGGACAATACAAATGGATTTTGACAGCAACTGATTATTTCAAAAAATTGGTGGAAGTCATTCCCACAAGGCAACAACATATTCAATCATAATCAAATTCCTTGAAGAAAACATCTTATCTATATTTGGGTTCCCAAGGAATATTAACATTGATAATTCTCGAGAATTTAAATATGCTAAGATGGTACAATTATGTCAAAATTACAATATAGAGCTTGGAAATTCAACTTCCTACTATCCACAAGGAAATGATTTAGATGAATCTTCAAATAAAATTCTGATTAGGATTATCAAGAAGATGTTGTTAAAAAATAAAAAGGCACAAGATTTTCACTTGAAATATGTAGTTTGGGTAGACATTGTCAACACAAAAAGGTCCATCGGAACTTCCCATTTTGAATTGATATATGGCTTGGAAGCCATCTTTCCTATTCATCTTAGCCTCCATGTGATGAAACTATTACAAAATGAATAGGAAGATTCATATGACATGAATATGAGGATAATTCAATTGACTGAAGTCCAACATACAAGGGAACATGTGAAAATCAAATCACATATTCATCAAGAAAAGATGAAGGATATATTTAACAAAAGGACCAAAGACAGAAATTTCATGCCAGGAGATATGGTCCTAAAATGGGATGCCAAAATAGAGGCTAAATGGAAGCATGGAAAATTTGACAATCTTTGGCTTGGACCTTTCCAGGTCTTTGCAGTATAAGACAACAACACCTACAAGTTGGCTCACCCTGATGGAGAATTTCTTAGTGACCCTATAAATGGGAGGTTCCTTAAGAAATTTCTATAGTACTAAACACTACATAATTTGTCATCTTGTATATAAGTAATTTATTTTCATTTCTTCTTGACATTGTTTAATTTTTCTTCATTCACTTTTCTATACAATTTGAAAGTAGCTAAGGTGCTAATATGTAAGTTGTTGAGAATGTTTGTTTCATAAATTAGATAATTTTCTAGGAATAGGAAAAATTCATTATTTAAAGATAGGCTCCATAACCCAACAAAAGAAGAAACTTTATCTATAGTTCTCAATAGATCACAAGGATATGTTGTCCTCATTGGAGCCGATGTTAGTACAAGATTCAGTTCTTCCATTAATGGGGATATTTATAAGGACACAAAACCTTATTTGGAACTACTAGAGACAAAGGGGATACATATCATTGTTATTGGGTAAATCGATAGATGTGGACATGAACTGATCCCCCTAGATCCACCTGGATCTAGAACAAAACAAGACGAAATAAGACACTTTCCCTAGGTTATGATCATTGAGTTCACTATCAAAGAAGGAATAGATAACATACCTTATGAATCGCTTCCTTATATCCTTGTTGTCCCTGCTTCACTCCGGTGCTCTTGTGGAATCAGATATGTAACAACACAAACCAACCAACATGAAAGCAGCAATAATAGAATTCAATGACAACCTAAACATGTGATCAAGGAGTCATGTAATAAAACACTAATCATTTTATGGGAAAGAGTCATGCCACTGTATTATATTAATGAAAAGTAGAAGATACAACTGAATTTCCTTGATGTCTCGAGTTCCCTTTTAGTGGTCCCTTGTTCCAGCACACACATACACTTTCTCTGAAATTCGCATGAAGATAATCCACAAAATCTTGATGGAAAAATGGAGGCCTAAAGCATCAGTAAGAATAAGATTCTTCACATAGTCTTCAACCTATTATTTTATCAATTCCTGCTTAATCTTACTTCTTCTTGCTTAACCTTTTCCATGATAAGCCCATGATTACATAGGATAAGGTGAAGTGGTTTAAAGGGATGAGGGTGATCCTACCAAATCAAAGAAACCAGTAGGATTGCAACCATACAGATGCCACCTCACATTCTAGAATATTCCCCTTCTAGAAACTTCATGAAACCTCTTTTCCTCTTTTATCTTTGGAACATTGTCGCACCCTGCCTATGTAGCAGTCTGTGGAAATCCTGTGGGCCAGCTATAGACCAGCCTGCAGAGATGATAGATTTTCACACTGTGTAATATGGGTAGCATGCATACCCTTTCTAAAAATAAGCCTTGTGGAGGAGGAAAGAAGTTTCTTTTCTAAAAAAAAAAGTTATGTTGGGAGCCTGAACACATGTCTATGATATCATCGTTAGAGTGACCAAAATAATGTGTAATAGAATGCCCCCCAAATTATGAGGCTGGAACTTGTGACAACCAAAATACTTTGTAAAAATGTGTGAGTGTGTTGGGAACAAGGAGCGCACCAATCGAGAACCTGGAAACAATCAAGAATATGCACAATATTATAACATGCATGAAGTAGACATTCCCATGTTCAGACTATAAATGATTGAAATCATAAATACAAGTCATGGCCACCAATTATACACTATGGATCCATGCCATCAAGATTCTACATAACCACCAGGAATACACTATGGATCTATGTGTCAATTCAAATCACAAATACTCCATTGCAAGATGGATCAAAAAATGAGGAGGTTTGGGGTCTTCAATCTCATTGTCCGTTAGTATGAATCTAACCATGTGATTACAGGTGTTGAAGTCAAACATGGTTAGAAACCACTTGATTACTGGTCGTTAATGAAAACCATTAAAAATTATGAGGGAAATCACCATTGATGTCAATGAATCCCAAGGTACAATATTACAATCCAACGAGTGAGATTAGATGAGCTGAAGTTGAACACTCGATGGAATCTCTCGATCAGGGATCAATGATGTAAATCCACTGTCGAAAGTGAATAAACCTGCCATTGAGGCTTGCAGGCTCTAAGGAACTAAATAATTTCTAAGTCTTGTTCCTGGATAATGATTTGAAGTCGACAGGAAAAGACTCATCATAGGAGGTACTTGTTGTATCCCCCATCAAATGACACAAAATAGCAAACAGATTTAGGGTAGAGCAAAGTACGAACATGATTTGAAACTGACACAAGGAAGGTCGACATGGTAGGAATTGATAATTGAAGATGGCTGACTTAATAGAGGGCTTGGTTGAACTTCTCTTGAACAAATGAATGGCATGACACTGGTCTTGGCAGCATTGACTCAAAGACAACCCAAGATATGAATTTTCAGAAATTCAGTTGAGAGACAAAACAAATTTCCCAACCTGGACTCAAATGATGAAAGGGGGTGCAATGTTCAAGAGAAATTCTTACTACCACTAACACAAATACAGAGACATACCGCTTTCCCAAATTTCCCCCCACCATTTCTAGTGAGTACCTTTTTATTTTTATGCAAGCTTGAGGAGGATAACATATGCTTGTTGATGTAAGCTCATCCTTCGGAAAAGTCCCTCGAATTATTTTTAACGAAGCCTAAGAAGGAGTGGTTCTGTCCCATATGGGCCTTTCGATATTTGTTTAATGAGTCCAAAGATAGAAAACTCGAAGGTTTTTCATGTTTATAGAGTATGGAAAAACACTTAAAAGGGAACTCTCTTAGTTCCTTTTTCGTAAAATAGTTCGACAGGACCGAAAAAGTGATAAACTATCACCTGTCGAACGTTTTATTCAAATACTTTTATGAGTGCGAATAGAACAAGGTCGCTCGACAATATTTTCATTTTTAAGGAGTTTGAAAAGAGCTTAAAGGTTGCTCCGTAAGGTTCGTTACTTTTTGTGTTACCATGACGAGTACGCAAATATGACAAAATTATACTCGGTTATGTTCTCATTGCTTTTCTAGCACGAGAACGAACAAAGACTAAGCTCAAGGTTTTTCTAAAAAAACCTAAAAAGTAATCACACACGTGACGAAAAAGAAAAAAAAATCACAAAAACTATCCATATTTCATTGTTCGGAACCCCAGTTTTCCCATCTGCGAGAAAAAAAACACTCACAAGACCATTAGGCTGGTAGGGTTTTGAGAAAATACATTTAAATGATATAAAATATTTTTTGGAAAAAGTAAAAAATGAGATAAATGGGGGTAATAACTCATTTTTCAGTATTTCATTTGTATTTGGTCAAAAACTTGTCTAAGAGCCCTTTTTCACCTCATAATTTGGTGGTTGATTGCGGAGAGCACAGACGATCATTCAATGAATGGTTTGCATGAAAACGGTGAGTACCTCATCTTCTTCCTTTTCAATGGTTCAAAATTCATTTTAATTAGTTGAAAGATGATTTTTTGGGTGAATTTTTGGGCCATAGGTGTGCACTGGGGCCATCGCAGGTGCCCTATATCGGGGCCTGTGGATATCAAGGATTTCTGCAGGTGCCCAATGGTTCACTTGCGAAAACCCCACTCTATAAGTGAATCCCAGTTGCGGTGGCCAAAAACCCACAAGGAAAAATATGCGTTGGACCAAAATAAATTCCAGAAAATTATGACCAAAGGTGCTAACTTCTTTCTTTCATCTCTATGCAAGTATTTTGATTGCAAATATGTTGGAGTGGAGAGAAAGAGAGCATGAATACAACGACACAATGGATTTGAATGATCTAGGCACCATAAATTCCCTATGACAGTGTGGTTTGTTGAATTTCTTCAAGATCCAGGGCATGAGAGCCCAACTAAGACTGTTGGAATATTTTGTCCATATGTGGGACGCGGACCAACAAGTATTTCATATGGGCGTTCATGTTCTTTCCTTGGAAATAGAAGACATTTACTTCTTGATGGGGTTATCTCGTCGTGGGGTGCAAGTGACCTTAACAGGAGGTCGAGGTGGTGTTTTACCGATGAGTGAATACATCAAACGCTATTGTGTACCTGAGGCCGAGCGACACAAGGTTAAAGTGGCTATCAGAGGGGTTCATGATCTGACGCTCAGAACCATCCTTTTCACCATTGCATGGATGGTGGGGAGTTCTTCTCCACACATAGCCCTGTAGAGGTACTTCTAGTATGTTATGGAATGCATAGAACCTCATGTATTCAACTGGTGCGATGGACTCCTCCACAGTATGAAGAGTCAGTTGACCAAGAGAAAAAATGGGGAACCAAAGCAATTTGGGTACAGATCCATTTTGGTATCGTTCTTCCTAGAGAGAGTCCCTCACCTATGCCTATAGTTAGACTGTAATATAACAACACCACGAGATCCACGGATGAAACGGTGGTGTGATCTCATGTCCCGACATGTAGCGGGGCCAATTATAAAATACAATGATACATTTTTTGATTGGCTAGAGCCCTAGATCTTGATGATCGATGACTATGCATATGTCGGGCAAGATTTTCTCCATGATCCTGAATTGGTGTTACCTGAGGGTTCTCAGTGGGGGGACCTAGATAAGAAAAAAAAATTGCTTCTATGGTGCTTTTGTAAACTTTTCAAAATATTAAACACATTTTTTCTTTTTATGTTTTCGATCCAATGACTAAATAAAATACTTTAACCATGCAGATGTAGGGCCATTCTGACCCCCGGGTATATCCCATATCCACAGATGAGGGGAAGCAATTGTAGTAGCAAGATGGGATGTGGAATATTATGAAGCAATTGAGCATAATCTGGAGGGTTTGACTGCAGGGATCCCAGATATGTCGATCAATGAGGTCTCGAGGCATTTCTAGCGCCATACTGTAGGCGTGGTTGGTCCATTGAGACGATTTCTCTATAGGGTAGCACGAGCAGTAGTGTGTTACCAAGAGAAGCATCCATGATTCCATTTTTTAGAAGCTATGAGCTTCATATTTTGATATTTTGGTCTTCGGACGGAAAACAATATTTTTGTAAAAAAAACTTTTATCGTTATATATATATATATACATGAGGCTTCTGCTGGCTTATTTTGATTTGTATAATACATGTGATGTGTGATTGGATTTATAAATGTCTCAGATGTCTGTCTAACACATAATTAGCTAATGCATCAGTTAATGTATTTAGACATATAGGAATGTGTTGATACTCAATATAATCAAAATAACGTTCCAAGAGGCGAATTCGTAAATATACCTGTAATAAAGTAGGACTTCGGATAGCATAGACATTACTTAACTGTAATACTAAAAGCTACAAATCAAGTTGTATAACTAGGTGACGAATCCCAAGTGAGATAGCATCGGTCAATAATTCGATGACTACGCTATACTCTGCTATATTATTGGTTGCACGACTGAGGCAAAGACCATGTAGACTAATAAGTTTGTTCATGGGTGCATAGATTTCCCATGCAGTAGAAGCTAGGTTCTGAGTGCTACAACTAGCGCCATCGGCGAAGCAAAAATGGGGCAGCAAAGACTCCAACATCTAAAAATCAAGCACAAGGCAAGGTAAGCAGTCGAGGGTAGAAACTAAATAATGAAAAAGCACACAAAAGTAGCACACAATAGTATGATACAATAAAATACAAGCACTCATGCGAATATAGTCTAAGCATAGTACTGATTCAAGTAAATCCCATTCTTGGGTTCACTCAAAGGGATTCCATCATAATCTACTAACTCGTAGGCTCCCTTCTCTAATACTCGTTTGACGATATAAGGGCCTCGCCACATAGCCTTGAATTTCCTAGGTCCTATTAAATCACGATATTGTTTATAGAGAAGAACTAGATCACCCTCAGAGAAAACGCATGGATTCACATGTTTTTCATATTGGATTTTGACGCGTTTCTTTTGGGCTTCAATGACTAGGGTGGCATCATGATGGGTCTCTTCTAATTTCATAAGATACAATAGATGTTCTTCTTCGACAGAGGTGTTGGAAAGGAGTTTAATGGCTAGATTCAAAGATGGAATTTCACATTCAATTGGGAGAATGGCTTCAATGTCGTAGACTATTTGAAAGGGGGTAAGTCCCATAGAAGACTTCACGGATGTCCAATAGGACCATAATGCTGAGAACAATATTGTGTGCCAACTGTTCTTATGGATTCCTATTATCCGACGAAGCATAGTGATAAGGATTTTATTGATTTCTTCAACTTGACCGTTGGCCTATGGATAGTAGGGGGTTGAGTTTTCATGACGAAGACCCAACTTGTTGGTAAGTTCGGACATCATAAAGTTTCAAAAATAGCTGCCATGATCTCTAATGATAGCTTGTGGGATCCCAAATCGAGTAATAATGTGATTGAAAATGAAAAGTGTTGCATTTTTTCTAGTATTGTCGAATGTAGGCATCGCCTTGGCCCATTTGGTGAAATAGTCCATGGCTACAATAATGTATCCATGCCCCCTAACTGAGTGAGGGTTACAAGTCATAAAATCGATGCCCCATTTCACGAAAGGTCCAATGGAAACTACAGGGTGTAAGGGGGCGGGATAAGATCTTATCTTATGATTGTATGTTTGGCAAGCATGGCATTTTTGGATGACAGTTACACAATATTTAAATAAAGAAGGCCAGAAATACCCTACTCACAAGATATTTTGGGCAGTGGGATACCCGGACATATGACTGCCACATGCTCTAGAGTGGCAGTCATTCAAAGTTTTCTTGGCCTCATAAAAGGTGAGACAACATCGAAATATAGAGTCAACACCACAACGATAAAGAGTGTCACCAAGAATGATGTATTGACGGGCTTGATAGCGGATGCAACGATGGTCTGTACTAGAGAGGTCTGGACAAAAAGTTTGATTCTGGAGATAAATGATAATATCTCCATACCAAGCATCATCAGAACTGATAAGAAAAAGGGATTCGTTTGGTAAGGAATCCTCTGCCACTTTTTCTGTCTTAGCAGAGGGAAGGTCACATATTAGTTCGGAAAACACCAAGTATTTATTGGACTTAGCGTGTTCGAATTCTAAGTCAAACTCCTGGAGAATCACTATCCATTTGGAGTATTTCCCCCCTAGAAATTGACGTGTAAGAATGTGTTGCATAGGGTTGCAATCATAAATTACAGTGGTCTTGCGTAATAGAATATAGTGACGGAAATGTTGGACAACTTGAACAACTACCAATGCCAGTTTTTCAACATGTAAGTACTTGGATTCGGTAGTCGTGAGACTCCGAATCAAATAATAAATGACATGTTCATTGTGTAAATTGTCTTCTTGGACTAGAACCATGGCAATGGTAGAGTCTAAAGCAATGAGATAAAGGAAATAATTTTGACTATAATAGGGCAGGAAACATAGTGGGGTACAGGTTAAAGTCAGTTTCAAAGCATTGAAGGCTTTGTTATCAGTGGTGTCCTATACAAACTCGGAGCCTTTCTTTAATAGTCGACTAAATATGAGTGTTAACTCTGCGTTGTTTGGGATAAAACAACATAGAAAATTTTCCTTCCCTTTCAAACTTTGTAGCTAGCGAAGTGAGGAAGGAGGAGGGAGTTTGAGGATCGCCTCGACCTTCAAAGGATCTACCCTAATCCCATGACGTGACACAATAAATCCTAAGATTCAGTCGAACTCCACACAAAAGACACATTTATGTGGGTTTAAGCGTATGCGATAGAACCGACAACAAAGGAAAATGGCTCGGAGGTGGGCCGGATGATCACTACGATGCATGGAATGCACTAGTAGGTCATATAAATATGGTTGTACAATGTGCTTAATATCATGGAAAGCATAAAACATAGCACGTTGAAACATTGCACCGACGTTTTTTAAACCAAAGGTTAGTTTTGGTAGGCAAAAGTGCCCCAAGGACAAATGAAAGCAGTTTTGTGTTGATTTGCGGGTAATATATCGATTTGATTCTATCCAGAGAAACCGTCCATCAAAGAGAAGTTTTCACTTTTGGTGCAATCATCGATGATTTGGTCAATGAATGGGGTAGGAAAGTTGTCCTTAGGACAAGATTTGTTGATATCCCTATAATCAACACAAACATGGATCATACCTTGTTTCTTGTTAACTGGAACTAGATTGGATACCCAATCAGTCAAAGCCACTGGATAAATAAATCCAACTTTAAGAAGTTTTTTGACTTCAATCTTGATAACAGTTGCTTTACAGGGGTGGACCAGGCGAAGTCTCTGTTGTACGGGTTTCAGATCTGGGTAAGTATTAATTTTGTGTAGAACAATATCAGTGTCAATAACTGGCATCTCTTCGTATCTCCATGCGAAGATGTCATGAAATTCCTGAAAAAGTGACTTATACGTGACAACCTCATCAATGGAACAACAAGCTTTGATATGGAAATTTTTTATAACTCTAGATTTAATAGATATATCAAGAGGGATGGTGGGTGAAATGTTACTTAAGTTCCCTTCGTATAACACCTTGTGTGTGGATTCAAGAACCGAAGAAATAACGACAATGGTCAACAGAGTTGAGATCCGTTGGTAACTCTCGATGGTGTGTTGTTCGAGAAAGAGAATGGAACGATGATGCCCATCATCCCAAGGGGTATCTTCCATCGACATAACCAACATAATAATCTCATCCGTGGGAAAAATAATGTGGAATGGATCAAGAGATGAATCAGCGAGAGAGGGAGTAGAAGGGTCAGCTGATTGAATGGCTTGGTAGGTGGATTCAACCGGACTTAAAGGCATCTAGTCACCGTAGCGAAGATAATCATTGGGTTTAGATACTATCCATGGGTCAAAAGATGCGGGAGTTTCATAGAAGGAGGTGGAGATCATGTTAATCGAGGCAACCAAAGGAGGTGGAACATCAGGTGGTGGGATTGGAAATGTACCCATCAAAGTGGAATATTTTAGTAGACCCACACCGACATTCTCGTACCCAGGTGGTGTCTTTGCAATGAAAGGTACGTTGTTGGTACGTGTACCAGAGTTAAAGAAGGATAGTTTTTCTACTATAACTACTTTCCCCTTATGTGGAAAGCGCATGATACAGAAAAGAGTAGACACGACTGCATGCATGGAATTGATCCAGTTACGGCCAAGTAAGAGGTTGTAATCGATAGGTGCGTCAAATAACTCAACTTCAACGTTGACCATTTTTCCTTCTAACGAATAGGTAATGAAGGGAGTACACCGTAGGTTTTAAATCCATATACATTAAAGGCTTTGAGTGTGTTATGTGATTTAGTTAGGGAAGGAGAGCCAATGGATTTCCAGCAAGTGATAGACATGACACACATCGATGCACCCTCGTCAATAATTGTTCTACAAATGTTCTTGTTGGTGACAACAACTTGTATTTGAAACACAATATGAGGGAGTAACCTTGGAATGTGATCTTCCAAGTCAAATATTATTAAATTCATATCCATAGGGTCAATTCCATAGATAGATTTCAACAATGCCCTCCGTTGTATCGAAAAACTCTGAAGGACTTCAAGGGATGACATCGCGGACGGTGATTGCGCCAGATCCTCTACAATACTGTAGTTTTGGGAAGCACATTCATGAGGATTGAAAGAAGAATTTCTAACCACGCCCTTGGGAGGAGGGAGAAGGAATGTATTGGGGTTCAGTCATTCGAGATGAGGAGGACTGACGGGAGGTGGAGCTGAGGGAGATTGTTGAACTAGTGAAGGTGGTATATCATCAAATTTATCCTTGGAGGAAGAGTAATCTTTGGCACGAGTGGTAAGTGTGATGTAATTCTTCTTTGAATCATCGTTACACATAAGTACGTAAGAGGTAGTGGAGGAAGAATATTGATCATGGATGACCAATTGATCCTATTGTTGAGAAGGGAAGGGTTGAGACAAGATGATAGGTATAGGAGGTTTTGGGGTCCCCTAAAGGAACTCCATGACCTCAACACATCTTGGACAATATTTTGTGTAGTGATCATCACCACAAATAAGGAAAGGATAGTGAGGTTTGCGTTTATCCTTATCATCAACATGTTGTGTCTTGGTATTGTTGGATTGTGGGATGTTATTTTTATCCTCCTTATTCCTACCCTTCCCTTTTTTGGATTTATTCTTACCGGTAGGAGTCGATTGAATGACGTTCACTTCTAAAGTTTTACTAGTGGGAGGGGTGCACGTCGGAGTAGTTTGAACATTAGAAGCATGGGATTTGGGAGTGGTGTGAGAGGCCTGTGTAGTTTTAGGTTTAGCATGGAAATCACCTATCACACCATCAACGACATGAGAACTTGTTAGGGTTGTTGATGTGGTTTTCGTAGAAGGACGAGATGCGTCAGGGAACAGATCGTAAAGAGTACCCATTTGTGAATAAACGAGATCGAGATACTGAGCATGATTGATCACTTGTTCTTCTGTGACAACTCCGCCCATATCAATGTATTTAGATATGTCATTCACGAAGGATTTCATGAACCATTCTGCCAATAATTGATCGGGAAGATCGAGTTTGATTAGATGTCATCTTCGTCTCCACTCATGAATGTGATCAGAGATATGAGTGGCTTTACTCTACTTGAAAGAACTCAAAATATCGGTTCCCAATTCATAAGGGATTGGAAATTGGTAGTGAGTGAGGAAATCCATAGCTAGGGTATTTAAATCGGTGAAGAAGCCTCATGGTAATTCTATATACCACTTCACAGCTGAACCCATGAGAGTTCATTGAAAAAGATGTAACCGAATGGAGTCATCCATCAAAGATTTGGATGAACACCAAAGGTGGAAAGTCATTACATGATTTTTCGGGTCCTCTCCTAGTTTACCATCGAACTTAGGAATGTTGGATGGTAGTTTGGATGGTATGACAGGCCAATGAGGAGAGTGATGGATAGGGTCATTCAAAATTCTAGACAGATCACGGAGGTCCAAAGTGGCCAAAAAGGGTAATTGTCTATTCACGTGAGGGTACTAGTGACTTTGGGGAGGAAGTCTCATCGGTATACCAGTAGGACCGTAAGAATTTTGCATATAATGTGAAGATCCAACTGGATTTGGGTGTTGTTGTGGTGGTAGGTAGCCCGTGGGGTTGTACCGATTAGGTATGTTCCCTTGGAAAGGGACCGTAGATGGAACATTTGAACCCCAAATAGGATTGGAGGTCCTGAGGTAAGGTTGGCCCATACCAGGGGGTATGAAAGAGGTGATTTGAGGTTGTTTCCCCCCAGTTGATTGATTATTACCCTGGGTAAGAAAGTTCCAATACTGGGCTAAAGTTGTTAGGATGTTCTGTCCATAGGGTAAAGTGGGTGGGGGTTGTCTGTAAGGTAGCTAGAGAGGTAGTGGGGGGGCCTAGAGGGCCCATAGTGATAATAGTGGAGGTAATTCAATGTAAGGTGGACTAGGTCCACTATATTATTAAATAAGACCCACTAT